>JANAVB010021796.1:5202577-5720077 GCA_029216955.1 Iris pallida
ATTCACTTTCCTCCTCATTTTCTTACATTTCAAATACCAAAAATTAAATTGATTGTAATTGTAATTTCTTAAAGGGAAGAAAAGAAGAAAAAAGGTATCAATTTTCCTTTCCTTTCCACGAATCAAACGAGGCTTTTCTGTAAAAATCATATGACATGACAAAATATGTGAGGCCTAGCATTTCCTCACATAACCATTCTTCCATTTAGGATTAAACGAGGTATTCACGCATGTATCCTCTTTTATAAATTTTCTTGTGAATCCTTATGTTTGTGCGCGCCAGGAGCAACCCCACCATAGGCTGAGGGTGGGCAACCGGTCCCTCTAGATTATCGATTTCCTCTATTTAGTCTTTATTTTTCTAGCGGATTATTTATACTAACTATACCTAGGGTACTACTACTTTAAACTAGTTAAACTAATCATTATCATATTTTATATTTATTGCATGGAATACTCCTACTTTAAGATAAAAAAGGTTAACACTAACTATTTCTATTTTTAATTTTGTTTCTAAAGTGAGGAATGGTCACTATAATTAGTTTAAAGTATGAGTATCCCACGTTATAATCCCAAAACTTATGAGTAGTTGTTAATAACCTTTTTTCTATTATTTAGTTTATTTCTTTAACAAGTTTTATAATAAATTGTAATTGATTATAGGGCATTTTACATTAACTATCCTATGTTTTTACTTATTACACTAGCTATCCTTACTTTGAAACTAATTATACGGACCACCCATATGTTTTTATTTTCATAAAAAATATAACACTAAACACCCCTATGTTTAATTTTTTTTTAAAGAAGATGAATAGTCCGTGTATTAGTTTCAAAATAGGAATAGTCCCTGTAGTATCCATAAAACTTACGGAGTGTTGGTGTATTTATTTCTTGACTATATTATATTAAGACTTGAGAGGTATTACTATTAAGTTTAACTAGTATATGCACGTGTGTTGCATGTATTTTGTAGATTATAATTATAGAATTATTATACTTATTCTAATCTTTATTAAGGGCACTTAGGAAGACTAAAAGACAACTATCTTAATTAATTTTAATTTTATTATTATAAATATCATGCAAAAGTATTTAGGAAGACCAAATGACACCTTCCATAATTACCTAGCTGTCCTTATAACTTTAATAAATAATTTTAATTAATAAACATATCCAAGGATATATCTGGAAAGAAAACTTTCATGGTGAAGCTCAAATTTTCTCATTATATAGTAGTATAGATTCTCACTGAGATTTTCTCTTTGATTTTTTTGGTTCACAGGAAAAAGAAGAAGAAATGAAACCAATTATTTCTTATTTCCTATTTTTTCTGAAAAATTATATTATAAAAAAATTGATGTAAGAAAATTGGAAAGAAAATGGAACCGCTCGGATGGGAGAGTCAATCCTTTAGTAGATGAGGGGAACCATTTTCTCTCTTTTTTTAAAATTATTTTTATTTCTTTTTTTTTTAGATAAAAATAAATGGACTTTCTTTTTTTTAAATTGTTGGAGTTTAGAGCTTGCTCTCAAACAAGCCATGTAAGTTTAGTCCCACATTGGCTAGAAAAACTCATGGGTATCTCAATATAACTCCTCTTTTGGAATGGAGAGATGCACATGGGGGTGACCCTAAGGAGGGAACCATGTGGGTGATTTTACATGGAGGTAAGGATAAGACATATTAAAAGCATTCATGCTCTTTGGCCAAGCTCAATTAATTCCATATAGGCTAGCGACTCGGACTCGGGCTCGGGCTCATGAGGCATAATATTGTGGCGTTTTGTTGCGCACGCACTCTCGCGCACTTGAAGCACTGAACGCTAGGCACGCACAATCATGTGCGCAGTGGCGCAACATGGTGCTCGCGCACGTTGGCACTCAGTGGCGCGCAGATTATAACTGAACCGTTTCGTAACGTGCGATAACGGATCCGATAATTTCGGATCTGACATTCAAACATCGCGCACATTCCGGATCTGGGCATTTACAGAGAGAGCTTATATATAGAGTCTCTCTTCTCTCTTAGGGGCAGTACGTTTTGACAAATTTTTTACAGAAGAGGAGAGAGAGCTTCTGTGTAGGCGCCACTTGTGAGTTCTCAGTTTTTCGAGGATTCCATCCGTCCGTGAGCAGTTTGGCAGAGCGTTCCAGAGTTCTTTTGAACTTGCTGGTTCCTGGAAGCTGACCGTGTGGGCAGATCTAGTTTTGAGCGCTGGTGTTCTAAACACCCCAACAGGCTTTCTCCAATTATGAAAATCTTTTTAGATTTTTCGTTTGTCACCTTTACGAAAATCTTCTTAGATTTTTTGTTTTCAGAATCCTCCTAGGATTTCTGTTTTGCACCTTCTGTTGAAGTGTTGCAATCTAATCACAAGAGTTTTCTTCTGATATTCACGTCCAGGGACTAATAATATCAAAACTAGATCAGAAGATGGAAAACTCTCGTACTTCTCATCGATACCAGCTTTAATAAGTTGGAGAAATTCGACGGAGAATACTTTTAGATCTGGAAGAGAAAATTACCCTTAATCTTTAACTCATGGACGTCGACCATGTGTTGATTGAGGATGAACCGACGATTTCAGAAGGTTGTACTGTTGACGCTATTGCTGCTGCACATGTCAAGCAGAGTAAATGGAAAAGAGAAACAACATCTGCAAACTACTGATTCTCAATTCCATGGAAGATTCTTTAGCAGAGTCCAATTCCAAGAAGGTGAAGGCCAAAGAAATCTGGGAGTCTTTAGGAAAGCTCTATAAAGACGACGAGAACAGGTTCAAAATCTTCATCTTCGAGAAGTACCACAAGTGGCTCTTCGAAGACGAGAAGGCGATGCTGCCTCAGGTGAAGGAATTCTTGAAGTTGCGCCAGAAGCTGTGTATGACAAAATTTTCCCTCGTCGACAAGTTTGTCGTTGGAGGGATCGTCTCAAAACTTCCTGCTAGATGGAGCAATTTCTACGCTAGAATGCATCGGAAGTAGCTGGACATTAGCTTGGAAGATCTCCTACAAGAGATCCATGTTGAGATGAGATGTGATCTCAATAGAAGTTGGACTCTCTGTCCAAACAACTGGCTAAGGCCAACTTGGTTGACAAGAGAGTTCAAGGGGAAGCAGGCGGCTTCTCATCACAAAAAGAAGGAGTCAACTAATCTGAAAGTGAAGGGTCCTTCGTTCAAGCAGCAGAAGTCCAGGTCCAACGTGACTTGCTTCAACTGTGGCAAGAAGGGCCACTACAAGAGTGAATGCAAATCCAAGCCCAAACAATCAGAGCAAGGTAAGCCTAGTACGGTTTTATTGGTTTCTGATATTGTTGCTATGATCGCTCAGGTTACAGCTGTGGGGGCTGACTCTGACCGGTGGATAGACACTGGTGCGACGTGCCATGTTTGTTCTGACAAGGAATAGTTCGTCACATACCAGTCAACTTCTGTGAAAGTTGTCATGGCGAATCAGGCCCAAGCTGAAGTTCTGGGGATCGGGACTGTGGAGCTGAAACTCACTTCTGGGAATACTCTAACGCTTCAAGGTGTGAAGCATGTTCCGGTGATTGCCAAGAACCTGATCTCTAGGAGCCTGCTTAGTAACGTAGGCTTAAGGATGGAAATCAATGATGGCCAGATGGTGATGTCCAAAAAGGAAACATACTTCGGAAAGGCTTTTCAAATCGAAGGGATGTTTAAAATTCAGCTTAGAAACCAGTCAAATAAAAAATAGTCGCTCTTTCTGATTATTCTCTTGAGTTCGGCATAATAGGCTAGGACATGTTCATTGTAAAAGAATACATAAATGTCTAGTTTAGGACTTATCTCCAAATGTGGGGGTAAGGTAGAGAAGTATGAAGTATATGCTCAGACAAAATTACTAGAAACCCCTTTCATCGGGTCAATCGAAGCACAAATCTTCTGGAGTTGGTGCACTCTGATATCCGTGACTTCAAACAATTCTCTACAAAGGTCGGGATGAAGTATTTTATAACCTTCGTCGATGACTTCTCTACGTAAGCATTCGTCTACTTGCTCAAATCTAAACGAAGCATTCGAGAAGTTCAAGGAGTTCAAGACTGAACGGCAAACTGGACAACAACTCAAGAGGCTAAGAACTGATCGAGGTGGAGAATATCGGTCTCATGAATTTGCATCATTCTGTAAAGAACATAGAATCATCAATGAGACTACTGCTCCGTATTATCCTCGATCTAACAAGTCGCAGAGAGAAAGAACCGAACGTTGATAAAAATGATGAACTCAATGCTGCTAACTGCGGGTCTTCCGAAATGTTACTGGAGAGAAGCTGCATTGATGGCCACTTTTATTCTAAATAGTGCCATATGCAACTTCGGATATAACTCCTCATGAACTCTGGTTCAAAGTAAGACTTAAGTTGAATTTCATTCGAGTGTGGGGGTCTTTGGCTTATGTGAAGCTCATAGATCTGAAGATTCAGAAGCTGGGACAAGGACTACGAAGACGATCTTCTTAGGGTATGTCGAGAAGGGTAATGCTCGTAGATTTCTTGATATTGAGTCAAATCATATCAACGAATCTCGCAATATTGAATACTTTGAAGACAAGTTTGCAAGGCACAAAAATATTGTTCTCAAACATTTCGGAGAATGATGAAGGTGTAAAGGAGACTGAAAAGAATGAGCTAGTAGACCAAGATGAACTTGTTGGTAAGGAGACAACAATTGAACCAGAACTCGCTGAGCCGTCAACAAAGCGAGCAAGAAGGCCGAAGAATTTCGGAGATGACTTTGTCACCTATCATGTGGAAGCAGATCCGCTTATATATGATGAGGCAATGAAGACCAGAGATGATGTCTTCTGAAAAGAGGCGATAGAACATGAAATTGACTCAATCACCTCCAATAACACTTGGGTGTTGGTTGATTTACCCGAAGGAGCAAAATACATCGAATGCAAGTGGATCTTTAAGAAGAAGATGAAAGCTGATGGAACCATTGACAAGTTCAAGGCCAAGCTAGTGGCCAAGGGTTTTTTCAGAAGCAGGGGATTGACTACTTTGACATATGCTCCAGTAGCCCGGATGACAACCATCAGATTATTAATTGCTCTTGCAGCAATACACAAGCTGGTGATACATCAGATGGATATGAAAACGACTTTCCTAAATGGCGAGCTGACCGAAGAGATTTATATGCAACCGCCAAAAGGATTTTCGTCAGAGGTCTTGAAAGCAAAGTATGCAAGTTGGTAAAATCTCTGTACGATTTAAAGCAAGCTTCCAAAATATGGCATGAGAAGTTTAACAAAGTCATAAGGTCAAATGGCTACAGGGTCAGCGAAACAGACAAGTGTCTATACGAATTTACTGACGGAAGAGGAGTCATTGTTTGTCTATACGTGGACGACATGCTAATCTTAGGTACGGATATAAGTTGTGTCACAGAGATAAAGAAATTTCTCTCGACAAAGTTCAGTATGAAGGACTTGGGGGATGCTGATATTATCTTGGGACTCAAGATCATTCGGACAGACACTAGATTGGCACTGTCACAGTCTCATTACATTGAGAAGATGCTCACTCGATACGGTATCATATCTTTCTATAATTGATACGCCGTACCGAAGTGACCAGAAGCTGAAGCCAAACTCGAAGGAAAGCGTCAAGCAATTGGAGTACGCTAGCATCATAGGGTTTGATGTACGCTACTACTGCCACTAGGCCTGACATAGCTTTCGTCGTGGGAATGCTGAGTCGATTCACTAGCAACCCAGGCATTGAGCACTGGAAAGTTATGAAGCGTTATAAGATATCTCAAGAAGACTCAGACACATGCACTACACTTCAGCGGAGAGCCGTCGATAGTAGAAGGCTTCAGTGATGCCAGCTGGTGCTCAGAATTGGAGAACGAGAGGTCCAGGCGGATTCATTTTTACAATGGGTGGAGCTGCTATATCGTAGAAGTCGAAGAAGCATACTATGCTCTCGCGGTCATCCATGGAATCTGAGTTCTTTGACTTGATATCGCAGCAGTGGAAGCAGAATGGCTTCAGGAGCTCATGTATGATCTTCCAGTGGTTGGGGCACAAATACCAACAATTTCGTTATACTGTGACAACCAGGCGACTGCGACAGTGGCATCAAATGATCTCTTCAACGGGAAGAAGAGAACTGTGCGGTTAAAGCACAGGGCAGTGAACGATCTCATCAAGAGAGGTGTCATTGCAGTGATCGATGTTCGGAGTTAGGAGAACCCGATGGATCCGTTCCGAAGGGCCTCAAGTGCCAGCTGGTCAAAGACATAGCAGGGAAGATGGGCTTGAAGACATTCTGATAGAATGTCTTTGTAATCCTACCATAAAGTTTTATGTTATTAGTTCAAAGAGAAATCTACTAGACATCTAACTTTCGGTTTAAGGGAGGACTACTGACTGGAAAACTATCAGGTAACAGTGGGTACTTGTTCTTGAGAACATGAAAGGGTTACGAACCCAAAACTATTATTGTCTACTATGTGTTTTCTGTAAAAAACGGATACTGTGATGAGGATGGCTTAAACGCCTTAATGAGTTCTCAGGCAGAGTGAATGCCTGGTGTGCTTTACAGGAAGCACGGTAGCGCAGCACTACAAGGAGTGTAACTCCATGCTACAGTGGGGTGACTCCACCATGAGGTTTTCGGTTAGGGTAATGCCTCGGCTTTGCGAGCCAAGTCACAGCGGCGTAGCACCGCAAATAGACAGGTAGTCTAATGTTGTATGATGAAATTAAAGAGTAGCCAGCACTACAAAGGGGAGTTATTCCTCATGTTACAGTGGCACGACACTATGATAAGGTACCCAGATAGGATAAAACCTCGGCCTTGTAAGCCATGTCTTTGCGACGTAACACCGCAAGGGAGCTTAAGGCTTCATGCTGGGTAGTATGGCACTGCAAAGAGGTTGTGACCTCTTGCTACAGTAGTATGACACTACGATGAGGTTTCCGGTAGGGGTAATGCTTCGGCTTTAGGCCATGTCATAGTGACGTAGCACCGCAAGGGAAGCGCAAGGCTTGATGTCATGTCTTTTTAATAAAGAACTCAGCTATAGTGTATGGATAGAGATATCAGGCCGTCTCTTGAGGGTAAACTTGTAGATGCCCAAAATTATACACTAAAACCAGGCTGGAACAGGGCCTTTAATGTACAGCCAGAAGCACAAGTAACTACATTTTGTGAGAGGGAAGAATAGCAGCTGTGGTGCAGAAATCAAGGCTTAGTCCATTCTTGTATCATATTGTTGTTCAACCCGTACGGGAAGATTCAAGTCGTCGGCGACATCTATCCTAATACAAATGTACAGTTACTGTGGGGAACGCTCAACCCTATACATATATTGAGATATATGGGGGATTGCTGGAGTTTTTCTTTTTTGACTTGTAGAGAGCTTGCTCTCAAACAAGCCATGTAAGTTTAGTCCCACAATAGCTAAAAAACTCATGGGTATCTCAATATCACTCCTCTTGAGGAATGGAGAGATGCACATGGGATGGTAACCCTAAGGAGGGGATCGTGTGGGTGATTTTACATGGAGGTAAGGATAAGCACCTATTAAAAGCATTCATGCTTTTTGGTCAAGATCAATTTAATTCCATATGGGCTAAGCCCCGAAGGGGCTTAGCGACTCGGGCTCGGACTCGGGCTCATGAGGCGTAAAATGGTATTTTGTTGGTGCACTTTGCACTTAGCATGTCAGTATCGTTGTTAGGCGCATAATGCGCTTAAGTTGCTCGTTGCGCGAGCCTCTTGTGTTGCCGGTTGCGCCAGGTTGCACCTAGATGGCGCACCAGGGCACGACCAGATGGCTCACGGTGCGCACGATGCGAGCTTTGCGCGGTGGCGCAGGTGTGAGCATGTTGCGCAACTGCGTACAAGCGCAGTTGGCACAGATTGCGCAAGTGCGTGCGGGCGCGACTGGCGCAGGTGCATACTGTGCGCACCTTGCGCACGCGCTCTCGCGTACTTGAATCACTGAACGCTAGGTGCGCGCAAGCATGTGCTCAGTGGCGCATTATGGTGCTCCCGCACGTTGGCACTCAGTGGCGCGCAGATTGTAACTGAACCATTTCGTAACGTGCGATAACGGATCCGATAATTTTGGATCTGACATTCAAACGTCGCACACATTCCGGATCTGGGCAGTTACAGAGAGAGCTTATATATAGTCTCTCTTCTCTCTCAGGGGCAGTACGTTTTGACAAAATTTTCTACAGAGAGAGAAGCGAGAGCTTCTGTGTAGACACCACTTGTGAGTTCTCAGTTTTCGAGGAGTCGTTCGTCCGTGAGCAGATTGGTAGAGCGTTCCAGAGTTCTTTTGAACTTGCTGGTTCCTGCAAGCTGACCGTGTGGGCGGATCTAGCTTTGAGCACTGGTATTCTAAACATCCCAGCATGCTTTCTCCAATTACGATTTTTTTTTTTTTAGATTTCTCGTTTGTCACATTTACGAAAATCTTCTTAGATTTTTTGTTTTCAGAATCCTCCTAGGATTTTGTTTTGCACCTTCTGTTGAAGTGCTGCAATCTAATCATAAGAGTTTTCTTCTGATATTCATGTCCAGGGACTAACATAAATTATCGTTGGCATCCAAACAAATAAAATAAATGGACTTTGTTTTTCCAATGTCTCGATCTTGCGAACCAAACTTGGCCTTTATTTAAATCATTTTTGTTTTTGAATTTTTACATAACTTAAATTTGAAGTTAATGTTTCTTTTTTTCTTTTCTTGAAAATCTTCCTGACTCTCTTGAAAATAATGTCAATATGTACGTCCTCCGTTCCTTGTGACTCTCTCGGAAAGAATATCAACATGTACGAGTGCAACTCACCTAAAAATATTTCTACATCCACCAGTGTAATTTTGTTCTGTGTGAACGCACGAGCAAGTGCACGCACATACATGGTGTACAAGAATGGGAAACAACCTAACTAAATCTAAGAACATTTATTGCCGAGATACAGTTACGAAGCCAAGCACGAAGTAAAAAGGGACTACTAGTTATTGAAATAAAAGTGTTTAAAAAATTTGCAACACAGTAACTACAACAAAAGTAAAAGAACTTGAAAGAGAGAGCTTACTAGGATGATGATGATTACGGTTGTTCAAAATAAAATCGATCATTTTTCGTTCATCTGCTTTCAGAGATCAACAAGTTCAAAGAGATGAACTTCTGAAACGTCCCTTGTTATCCTCGAAGTGGCCTTGCACGAATAGAACTCGGAATAACACTTCGTGGCTTTAGAACGCTCATGCTTACTCTCCTCTCATAACATATATTCTCTAAGTCTTTATCCAAAAGAGAGCGTAGAGAATATATAGGGGAGACAAGCTCCATAACAACCACTACTCCCATAATGGGCACTAAATCTTAACAGTAATTCATTAAGTTACGATTAAAACAGTAAATTCCCACTAGGTGAACAGTTACATATATAAACTGAAATGTCCGCGTTGGAACACATGAAACAGCCACGCTGGAGCACACGTCCCGTGCAGACACTCCGAGGAAACCACGGTCCAGCGGGAGCAGTCTTCCTGATGGAACCGTGGTCCAGCATAAGCTAACTCCCCGCTAGATCCAAGGTCCAGCGGGAGCAGGCTTTCACAGGACCGCAGCCCCCCGCGACTAGCGTCTGCTGAACCGAGGTCCAATGGGAGTTGACTCCCGCGTCCCCGATGTGTGTATTCCATCAAAGCGTTACTTTGCACCATTTGCGTACATCCAAATCCGAGTCTGAGTCTCAGTCGTTAGCTTCTATGAGAATTTTTCAAGAAAGTGATTGACAAAAACAAATATTCCTTAGAGGATTTGAACATTCCCCTCAATTAAAAACATCCAACTATACCAACCACATGGACTACCACTTTCTATATGTGCAAGTCAATAAAAGAAAATCTTATATTGAAATATATGTTGGAGTCCAGTCTGGATTTGGTAACAACATACTTGTGGAATCCAAATCTTATTAAATATTTGATTTGATTAGATTTGGATGTCCATAATTGGTGTTGTGCTATTTTAGATATAATAGGAATCTTATTTTAGGAAATCCTATTATGATCTAAAATAAGATAATTGATGGATTATTTTAGGTGTAATATAATTCTTATTTGAGGGCTTCCTAATTAAGAAATCATATAATGACCTAAAATATGATTTTTCTCATCCTATATATGGGGTGAGGGTGGAGGCACAAAGAATAAGCACAAAGCACAAAAGTGGAGATTTGGGTGCTTGTCCACAAAAAAATCTAAAAAAGTCCGTACTTTGCTCTTAGGACTTCGCCATCCAAGACAGAAGGAAGAAGAAGATCTAATCGATGAGTCGTCAACTTCGGTTAGGGAGATTGCTACGGATTGGTGAGTGATCTCAATTGTAATATTCTATTTTTCTTCTTAAGAGTGGTGAGGGGTTGAACCTATTAGGACAAAGGGTTCAACGTGAGTTCTGTCAATCTTGTAATTTTATCTGAGTTATTAAAAGTTAGGATTTGTCCAGGTGACATACGTCACCGCCATCTACTTGTCTTTATCTTGTGCTTGGTGTCCATTAGACGGGGGTTGGTTTTGGTCAGATGGGTTGACAAACGCTTCCGTACGTACCCAACAATTGGTAACAAAGCCCATGGTTACGAGGCTAGTTTGGGTGGCTCTAATTGCTTCGAGACAGATGGTGCTAAACGTTTATTTGTATAATCAGATTATATAGGCTCTTCTCAAGGTGGAGTTGGAGCATCAACTATAAGAATTGGCTTCAAATGTGGGTTTGACGAGCCCAAGGTGGAGCAAGGCTTTGTGGTTGTCACACAATTGTGGTATGGATGAACGTGTCAGGCTTGATTCTGTGGTTGAACGGATCAAGATGACAATATATTGGATCTCTGGTGCTTGGCTGGTGGGAACGAGCAAAGGTAGCCGGAGTGTGCTAAGGTTGTTCGATTAGCGAAAATGAGCAAAGGTAGCCGTAGTGTGCAATGGGTGTTCGGCTAGCAGAAATGAACAAATGGTAGCCGGGTGTGCTAGGTTGTTTGGTCAGCAAAAACAAGCTAAGGTGAAGATTGTTGGATTGTATCCTATTTTCGGTTGAGCGCTCAAATGGGGGATGATAATGGAGTTGGTAATTTAGTCCCACATCGGTTAGGAGGTGGGATCATGTGGTGTAGATAATTGATATTGGCTCAGGTCTTACATAAGAATTCTCTTTTAAGGCATACGGGCCGAATTCAATATCACACCTCATGGGCCAACTTTGGTTCGGGTCACAACGTATTCCCAACAAGTAGTATCAGAGCTTTGGAGGTTCTGGCAACCATATCTACGGAGCAGATGAACACTCGTATGATAACCCTCACATGGGAAAATTGGACGATTTGGAAGCCAAGGATGGAGGATCTAATCTGGTGCAAGGACTTGTATGGTCTGTTGGAGGGCGACAGCGTAAAGCCAAATGGACAAAGCTAGTAAAGACTGGAAACGACTGGATCGGAAGGCCGTTGGATTCATCCGCCAATGGTTGGATTATTCGATGTTTCACCACGTGTCCATGGAGAGTTCGACAAAAGCATTATGAGAGAAGCTGTATTCGTTGTACGAAAGGAAGACGGCTGGCAACAAGGCGTTTCTTATTCGCCAACTCGTCAACTCGAAGTACACGGAGGGTTCCCTAGTGGTACAACATCTGAACGAGGTTCAGGGTATCATCAATCAGTTGTCTGCGATAAAGATGGTGATTGATGATGAGCTTCAGGCCCTACTACTCTTGAGTTCTCTGCCGAAAAGCTGGGAGATATTAGTGGTGTCGGTAAGCAAGGCAGTCAAAAGTAGCTTGTTGAATGAGGAGGTCCGGCACAAGCAAGTGGAATCATCGCAGGAGTCCGCTCTGGTGACTTCCTATGGGAAGGGAAGACCCAAGTCACAGGCGAAGGATAGGGGAGAGTTTTCAGGATCTTGCGATTGTGGACCGCAAGAAGGCTGCTATTACTGTGGCAAAAGGGGTCATATCAAGAGGAACTGTATGAAGCTCAAAGCTGAGAAGGCCAAAGTCAAGGATGATCAGGAGGATCTTACATCAATGAGAGATATCATCATCACATCGATCGATACAGAAAAATCTTGTGACATGTGTCATGATGGCGACTGGGTCATGGACACGGGGGCATCGTATCATGTCACTCCACATAGAAGAATCTTTATGTCATATCGCGGTGGCAGATTTGGATGTGTGAAGATGGGCGACAAGGGGATGGCTGCAATTGTAGGCATCGGTGATGTACACTTGACGACGGAGTTTGGTAAGAAACTCGTCCTCAGGGGTGTGTGACATATACTGAGTTTGCGCTACAACTTGGTTTCAGTAGGGAGGCTGGAAGATGATGGCTGTCGTAGTCTGTTTAGAAGCAAAGATTGGATGCTTGCAAAGAGTTTCCAACAGTTGGCTCGGGAAGATTTATGTTGTGGCATGTACAGGCTCAAGCCGCTGAGCTGTATAGGTAGGCCACAGATACCGGATGGAGGCTCGATTGATGTTCGATAGTTGGTGGATCGTCGAGAACTTGTTGAGGAGGGCTTTAGATGCTTTGAGGGTTACGGAGGATTCGGTTCATCGAGACAAAGTGACGGATGGTGATGAGTCAAAGATTGAGGGTCAGTCTGTCGGTCCCATAATAGCTGGTCGGTCTTCAGGTGGGGGTTGCTCTACGGATCCAGATTTGGTGACACGTGGTTTGCCAAATCTTCATGGAGTGACATCGATTTCAGTAGTTCGAAGCCAGGGAGGAGATCAAGTTTTGCAGCAAACTCAATCTGAGACGGGAGCATCATCATTCACACAGTTCAAGGAGAGTTGTGGGTCATCGATGACATATACAGTACATGATGTTTTGTTCGAGGACGTATGTGTATGGGAGAGCTTCAAGTTCGGACACGAAGGTGGACAGGTTCAGGAGTTCGAATCTTGTGAGAACCGTACCGTCCGCTTGGTTGGGCCAGCCAAGGGTGAAGAAGCTTGTCGGAGCGTTAACACTTTCCGGTGGAAGACGGAAGTCGGGGACAAGCAGCCAAGACTTACGATGAGGCTGATCGTCAGGGACTTTGGTCTTGGTCGTGTCATTGATATCGATAGGATCCCATTGGACGACAAGGGCACGACTGTAGTTGTAGGCATCGGTAATGTGCACTTGACAACGGAGCTCGGTGAGAAGCTCGTTCTCAAGGGTGTACGACATGTACCGAGTTTGCTGCTACAACTTGGTTTCGTTAGGGAGGCTGGCAGATGATGGCTGTCACAGTCTATTTGGGGACAAAGATTGGATGCTTGTGAAGGGTTCCTAACAGGTGGCTCGGAGAATTTGTGTTGTGGCATGTACAGGCTCAAGCCGCTGAGCTATACAGGTAGGCCACAGACACCGAATGGAGATTCGAGGGGTGATTGACAAGAAATGGTTCCTCGAGAACTTGCTGAGTAGGGGCTTCTAGGTACTTTGAGGGATACTGAGGATTCGGTTCATCGAGACAAAGTGACAGATGGTGGTGAGTCAAATATTGAGGGTCAGTCTGTCGGTCCCATGACAGCTGGTCGGTCTCCAGATGGGGGTTGCTCTACGAATCCGGTTTTGGGGACAGGTGGTTTGCCAAAGCTTCACGGAGCGACATCGGTTTCAACAGTTCGAAGCCAGGAAGGAGATCAAGGTTTGCAGCAAACTTGATCTGAGGCGGGGGTATCATCATTCACACAGTTCAGGGGGAGCTGTGGGTCATCGACGGCATGCACAATGTCTGATATTCTGCTCGAGGACGCATGTGTATGTGGGAGCTTCAAGTTCAGACACGAAGGTGGACAGGTTCAGGAGTTCGAATCCCAGGAGGACCGTACCGTCTGCTTGGTTGGGCCAGCCAAGGATGAAGAAGCTCGTCAGAACGTTAACACTTTCCAATGGAAGACAGAAGACGGGGACATGCAGCCGAGACTTGCGGTGAGGTTGATCATCAGGGACTTCGGTCTTGATTGTGTTATTGATATCGGCATGATCCCTGTGGTGCAAGAGGTGCTACGCATGGCAGCTAGCATCGACGTGACGGTCGAGGAACTAGAGACAAAGGAAGATGCAAAGCAACTCGAAGGATCGGAGATCAGTGGCATGGGGTAGCAGGAATTCTGTCGTGGGACTGACAGGTATAGAGTCCAGTTGAGGATCCATGGGGTCAATACCTTCTGATCAGACTAGAGAAGGAGATTGTTGGAGTCCAGTCTGGTATAATACGGCGAGCCGAGTACGTAACAGCATCCCCAGGCTACGTGACATACGAATACTCCAGTACCCATATTCGCGATTGTCGTCCGTAAGGTTCTAGGATTGGTTTATTTCAGGTCATCCTTGCAAAATAAAATTAATATTATTCAAAGGACATTCTGAAACTATAAATTTGAGATGGATTATTCTACCTAATACAACTATTAACCCATTATAATTATATATTTATATACTTGAATTATTGATAAGAAGATCTGATTTTAATATGATTGCCTTCAATCGTCACATCTCGTTCTTGTTAATCTCCAACTTCTCTCCAATGTACAATAGTAGCTCCTTGGTCTACAAATCTAGTAAACAATACTAGGTCGTCAAACGACATGCAAGCCCTCAGTCAAAGACGAGAAAATAAATAAGTAAATTGAGAATCAATGAGATGATCGGATTCTCGAAATTCTAAAGTAAAGAAATTGAGAAATTAATTCAGAGGGATTATAACGTTAACTTAAAATATGACTCTGACTAGATCTCGTTCTAGTGAATTTCCTCAGTGTTTGTCTTACGACTAAATCATAATAATTCATAAATAACGACGACCGTCACAATCAAAACAACCTAAATTTACTACCACAATCATAGTCAAGTTTTCTATATGATGATGCAGTTTAGAGAACACATTTGGATCACGATTATTCTCTATTTTCCGACAATAATCCTATTTACCCGGGACCAGGTGGTGTCTGGATTGGGTACGGTGCCTTAGATTCGACCCTCCCACATCTTGTGGAAAACTTGTATGAATTAATTTTTTAAATTTCGATTTTATTCTCGGAATTTACTGGACTGTTCTCTGTTGGTGAGCTAGGCCTCACCCCCGACATCGCAAGGCCTTACAGATGTGGGACTACTGATCAACTTTTACTGTTGTTATTTTATTGCAGGGATTTCGATAGATGTGATCCAGTTGTTCTCTCCTACCCCATGATGCAAGTACAAATACATACAATAGTCTATTGACTCCTAGGTCTAATATCAGGTTCCAACTCGATTACCATCTCGTATGTCAAAGGCAATATGCCATACGGTAATCACTTGTTAGTAGGAGATTATCAAACTTATTACCATCTCGTGTGTCGGAACAACACGCCATATGGTAGTAATTGTTGGCGAGGAATCATTCAACTTATTTTACCATCTCGTATGTCAAAGACAACACGCCATATGGTAATATCTTGTTGACTAGGAAGCTGGATATAACTTAGATTATTCAATTAGGTTTTTCTAATTCTGGAAAGTTCCTAAATTTGGCTAACTCTCGAAATTACTGAAAATTTTGGCAGAGTTTCATTTGTATTTGTTGCATTAGAAATTTTACAATATATATATATATATATATATATATATATATATATATATATATATATAAATTCCGGGTACGTCGACCCCTTCGGTGGAGCAACCCTCTGTAGGGCCTAAAAATCAAGTTGTACCATGTATTTACTACTCAGTAATCAAATTGTGCCTCAAAAATCAAGCTGCGCCATTGATATGAAGCTCAGAGATTAAACTGCGCCACATATTAGGTTGCGCCATATATATCAGACTGCTCCTTGTCGCGTTGTGCCAAAATCTACGTGGCGCCTGAGATTTAATGGTCATCATTACCTGACAGCACTAACAACTGACAGCACAATAAACGAAGAAAATCTCTTCGAATCCCTCGAATTGTGCCGCTCGAGGAGATTGGATTGACAGCTGTCATGCACATCTTATGAGTTGCGTCTAGGCGCAATCTAAACAAATTTCTTAGTTGCGCCTAGGCACAATCTGAACAAAATTCTTGTTAAGCTGCCACGTGCCTATCCATTCAATTGCGCCTAGGCGCAACCCAATCAGGCGCAGTTTGACTTGTTGACTGAAGCTCGTGCAACCTGATGAAGTTGAGACAATTTACATTCTAAAATAGGATGATGTGGCGCACATACCACTAATCTGTCACTCTCCGTTCCCGGAATGCGTATTTTTATACATGTATAGCTCATGTGTATTTATTTAGTATTTATCATGTATTATTCTGTATTTAAATTTCTTTAGTTTCATGTTAATTAATTATCTGCTCTTTAAATTTTTATGTTAATTAATTTCCTGCAAATTATATTTCTGCAATTTTATTACCTGCATTTTATTTGCTGCTTTAATCTTATTGGGTTTCGGTTTGCTGGATCCCCTTAAACCCGGCCCAACACCCCACCTACCACCACTCCCCCTATTTAAAGCTTCCATCTCTTTCTCTCTCCTCATTACTTCATTCTCACTATTACTTCTTCTTCTTCCTCTCATTACTTCTCCACCTAACCGGCAGCAACAGTAGGCAAGTGCAAACTTGCTTCTCAATCACCTATTTTTATGGTTATTTGCCTTCTTCTCGTGATTCCAAGAGAGATTAGTTCTTAGCATTTTTGATTTCTACGGCTGGTTTTCTCTAGATCTAAGTTGTAGTATTTCGGCTGTTCATGGGTTCTTAGTCCATCAACTTTGTGTGTATTTCTCTGGCACTGGAGCGAAGGCTCCATAGTACTTCACTACAACAGATATGGGATATGATAGCGTGCGCTGAACGCTGTAGAATGCATATTATAGCATATTCTGCCCGCTATATATGCCCCCGCTATAATAACCCCATGTACAAGAACGCTATAAAGTTATAGCGTTCACGAACGCTATTCATGGATTATAGCGTTCATTGACGCTATAGACAATGTATAGCGTTTTGAAACGCTATATGATAGTTATAGCAATTAGGAACGCTATAGAACTTTAATAGCATTCATGAATGCTATTAATTTATTGTAGCGTTCATGAACGCTATAGACATGTTATAGAACTTACAAACGCTATATAGTTTACATAGCCTTTACGAACGTTATAGTTCATTAATAACATTTGTTAACGCTATAAATATTTTATGGCATTCCTGAACGTTGTTTAATTTTAATTACGTTCCTGTATGTTATTGTTTGTTAATAGCATTTTGATATATCTGTTTTTTATAGCATTTTTTTCCTGCTATTGTATGTGCAACAATAGCATGTCAGAATGCTATTACAAAGTTAAAATTCTGTATTCGAAAATTTGCAGAATGCAGCACATCAGAATACTATTGCAGATAATGCCACAGTTACACAAAATACAGGTATTCAAAAATTTAAATGCGAATCAATCACAGAATGAATTCTGAACATAAGTAAATTCATTAATTTCACTGTCTAATATATGTAGAACAACGAAGTAGTACCAAACATTCAAAATCCCTAATTTCTCCATGTAGAACAATGAAGTAGTACCAAACGTATGTCCAAAAATTAAACATTAACAGTGTAGTCAGCTACATATATCCCAAAATGTTGACTATCTAACATTTAGCTCCCTTCGAGCCTATCCACAACCAAAACTCCTCAGAAAGCATCATCTTCCTTCATCCAACCTACACAAAAAAGGGGGTAAATCATTAGTGTAAAGAAAAAACCATCTCGAGCCGATCCAGACAATTGACGAAAAGTAAATTATTGGGATAGAAAGATGATACTAAGAAAACCACCTGAGGCCAAAGGTGCACCCCTCACAGGACCATTACAAACTGACTATACACTCTACTTCATATGCAGGCATATCAAATGTTTCGAGGCTTCAGAAAGAAAAAATATATGTAGTTCTTCGTACAAATATAAGTACAGTTCAAGTTATAATCACTCATCTAACGCTTAAGATGCCTGATTGCAGCTAATCGTTAGATTGAGATATCGTTCACAATTCAATGAAGTTTCTAATGCAACCGCATCGACATATAAGTCTTTCAAATAATAATTGAAATGTAGTTGGCTCATAAGTTCAAAAATCATACCATGGGGAGCAAGTAGGCACGAGTAGGTTCTCGATATCATTTGCTTTTCCTCCTTATTCTCTGTATTATCTTCATTTTTCTTTTCCTCGGATATGGATATGCGATCATCTTTTACAGTTTATACCTACAGGGCTACCTCCTTTCATCCATTACTACTCTTTCAGTTTCTTAACCCACTACAGTACCAACTCTTCAGAACATGCATCCATAATCAACAATCTCTAAAATGATTGAATAAAAAGTGGTAAGCAGGTACTAACAGATAAATTCCATGTCATAATCAATTCATACATGGTATTACACAATTGTTGTATAAATATTGGAAGGTGAAGTAGAAAGGGGTTCTATGAATAATCAAACAAAGCACTTCAATATAGTTGAAATATAAACATGTATGAGATTCTTGATGAAATTTCATACCTAGGAGGCCATTCACATCATCTACATCAGGACAGAAATCCCTAAGCTATCGCATTAAATTGAAGTTTCTTCTTTTTTTGTCAACATGCACTCAACTTTACTGATCTTTCTATAAAAAAAAACAAAATTCTTTCATGTCATACATGCCAAATCAGCAACATGTGCAAGCTCCATGTAGTACTTGTAAAATGATTATCAAACAAAAGAATAGCCACAATGCTATTACCTACCATAAATTGGTTGAACAAAGTTTCAAGAATTTAACTAAAAAAATCACCTCTTGTATCCACCAGGTGACAGAGTACCCCAAAAAAGACATCATATATATTACATCTTAATCAAATTGCCAAAAATATAATTTTCATATTAACTTACCTGATTATTTGATCGCTGCCAAAGCAGTCCATCATGCTCTAATAGATGTCTATAGTTAGGGCACTTTCCTCGTAGCTCGGAAGCCCTTGCTGATGCATATAAATATTCATTTACTCTGGAAGAAGTCAAAAATTATATAAGAGCAATTACTCGTCAAATATGGCTACTTTGCAACCCATGGATTAGAAAACAAAGACTTTGGATAACTAAACACCAAAACTGGAGAATGAAAAATTGAAACTTTGTCACAGACTAAGATGTTAAAGCCATGCCGACAAAAGAAAGTACGAATGTCATATCCAAGTTGGAACACTGCCCAGTTTAAACAAATAAAATAAAGTATTACAATTTCCTACAAAAGAATGGCCTTACACATAATTGAGTCGAGCTCATGAAAAAATTAATGTCCAATACACAAACAAAATTTTCCAACCACTAACGAAAAGCCTCATCGTTGTCTATAACATATGCTACAGTTTGTTGCTCATCTACCCTATCCTAATGGATTTTTTGGAAAGAATTGCACTCAACTGATTCATGTGGCAAACTTCCAAGACCTCTTCAGCCTGATATAAATTACCCTAAGTCTTTGGCTTGAGATTTGACTTTGTTCCTTTAACTCTCTTTCTTCTTCTTTTTTCTTCATCTACAAATCAGCTTATTACTATCCTGGTTATTGTTTACCATTAAGTGCACAGCTTTACTGGAAATAACAGTTTGCCCTCCCATTAATTTTGTTCAACTCACAACTTCAAATGGTGCTCTTCACAGAACCTTAAAAGCTCAGCATTATCTTTATCTCCCTTCCCTCTAGCTTGCTTCTGTCCCCAACCTACACCTGATATCCTCACTACCATAGATTTTCTCCTTGCCGCTGTTGATCTGACCCTATCCCCTTTCCCTCCACAGACAAGCTTTCACTTCAATTCATTGCGGCCTACTAACACTCCATTTCAAATGGTACATTTTCTGAAACTTTAGGAACGACATTCTTTTCATCTTTCTTGCCCCAACCACTGTCCTCTCGGTAACTGAAGCAAGATAGATACAAACTTGACTTCCTCCGTCCAGCACTCCAACCAGACATCCATGCTTCCAACTCATATATATATATATATATATATATATATATATATATATATATATATATATATATATATATATATATATATATATATATATGGAATTTCCAATTATTTCTACCCACTAGCGACATAAGGGTTCATATTTCCAATTCAAGGCACACCTGGGGCTCGAGACTCACCCTCGCACCTCGTTTTATGTGATGGTACCTTCCTTGTCTAAACTGGATTCCTCCTTATCTCATTATCCTGGAAAATGTTTCAAGAAAATGTAGAAGTTGTCTCGTCCATTGTTATCTTCAGGTTCCCAGCCTCATAGACAAATTTCCCGAGAGATATCTCGTTAACTAGGAGATCTGCATCCTATGCCTCAATTTTTTATTATTATAGTAAAGACTCTTCAAACAAAATTTGCTACTTTTATCATTTTCTTTTTAAAAACTAAGAATACCGCTTTTGTTGTTTTGGAAAATAAAACAAATTCTAGGTGTTTTTGCTGTGTTTGAATGAGTAAAATAAAATAGAGTTCTGTAAAATAAAATAGAGTTCTGTATAAATTACCAACAAGGGTATGGATAGGAAATGGATTCTAAAATCAGCACTTTCTAGGAAATATATTATGATTTTTTTTAATGTATTAAAATAAAACTGGTGTTTTCATGGACGAAGTAGTGGGACATTGAATATTTCAGATTGGATCTGAATTTGGCATGAATATGACCCAAAATCTGAACATCGAACAACTATAAATTCATATTCCAAAGCATTGTTGTAAAAATCCATCCCAAACAGTTTCTGAACACCCAATACTAATGGTTTCTAAATCAAAGACTCCGTAAACAAACTACAAGAAAACAATGTAGAGAAATGTAGGAATAGCACAACATAAAGCATGCATTGAAAGGTTACAGAGAATTACATGATTACTTCCTGAGCTTCTGAAACTTGATTAAAAACGTCACCTACATGTAAATCAAAGAATCAAAATGCATAAAAAAGATGATACAGACAATTTTTCACAATTTGTGTTGTAACGAACAGAGGGTTCTACCTATAAAGACTTTATAGAAGTAAAATGTTGAAACAACTATAGAAAATAATAATAGACTTTCCCTTCCAAAATTCATGGAAAGAATTTATTTAGATGCTACATGTTCAAATTACCTCACTTGTAAGTGGTGGTTCTGTATAATAGTTGACCTGGTTTCAAATATTCTGCAAATATAACATTAAGCTTTCAAACCAAGTTTCATAAAACTTCAATATAGAAACAAGTATTTAGAATAATGAAAACAAACTTGCCCTCTCAAAAAATTTAGGGGATTATTTAGTATAAACTAATTTGCAATTATCTCGTCATTGGTAAGTAGTAATTCTGACAAAGATGTTCCAGTGTCAGAAAATCTGCAGATTTGTCTTGCTTTACAACATTATAATCAACCCAACTCCATAAATAAATTCGGCATAAATGTAGGGTTTTTGAACGGTCCAGTAACTTCATAAATGTTGGGTTTTTGAACGACATAAAAAAATTCAGCACAAATGTAGGGGCAAAGACCTTGTCTAGTTTCTCGAAGGAGTCTGCTCTCCGCGGCAGGCACCCCTTTATGGCCTTCCCGGCCACGGAGGTGAGCCAGCTGGGCCACCCCACGGCAGCTGCTAGATCTTCGACATCGTGTCCTCCGCCAACTCAGAAGTGGCCATTTCTTTTTTTTTTTTGTGTGTGTGTGTTCGATTTCGAGAATGAATTGATTTTATTGCCACTTCTGGTATTACTAAACCAAGACTGTAGTCTCAACCAAACACAAGAGCAAAGCAATTAGATAGAAGCAGTCAAAAAGGCATAAGAAGACCTGTAACGAATCCGGAATGACTCCATCCAGCAGAAACGGAAGACACCGCGAACGGCTCCAAGAGTTGCACAAGCTTTGGTTGCAAGCAATTGGCCGGCTCGCCATGGCCGAGTTGGCCGCACGCCCCCTGCCCCATGTCCAAACCCTACCGTCACCTGCAAACATCTCTCTCTGTCACGACCCGCACCCTTATGAGGGGCACGAGCACGTGGGTACGTCCAGCCTACGCCGCAGAATCGACGGTAGAACGCTGTATATAATGTCTGTAAATACCTACGACTAACAGTTAAAATGTACCTGTACAGTATATACTCTCCGAATAGAGGTAACATATCAATACAGTCTCAATCACAGAATAAAACTAAGGTAGATAGCTCAGAGGAAAGACATATGATAGATGAAGAGTAAAATAAGTCCACAGTCTAATACAAGTCCAGATATATACAACATCCCAGAGTATCAAAATAGAATATAGAAACTACAGTCTGATAAGCTAGCTGGATCGCAGTCCAGTCAAACCTAGCTAACCTACACTACTCTGGAAGTACAAAATCTAGTGGCTCCACTATAAGGCCACGATCTAAGGCTACTCCATCTGACTCGAGCCCATAATAGGTCGAGCAGTCCGCATCGGAATCATCTGTAATATATCATAACGGTATCCTGTCAGAAAAATGAGCAAGTACAAACACTAACAGCAGTTCCATGTGAATTGACAAGTTCTATAAGAGACAGTATAATGAACTACAAGACAAAGATATATGAAGACTTGGGAACCGTTCGGAAGCCGAGTTACAACCCTTAAACCAAACAAGGACCGGAGTTGTAACTCTTCTCCCGAGCAGAACTTAGTCTCCAAATCAAGGTACAATGTACAGGCATGTAGAGCATGTGAGTAACTGTATATCATGCATGGTGAGAAAGTACTGAATATAGACAGAACAGGATATATGACAGGAAAAGTAAATATAAAATGTGCCTCGAATATTATAGCCTAATGTGATCGGTATGGGTCAAGCATCAGGCTTCCAGCCGACCGGCTACAAGTACGTGGACTCGGCCCGGCCGGGATGGTAAGCTATGGAGCGTGAAGTAACACAGGTCAGGCTATACCCATCGTGAGGTGAGGGTATAGCTATGGTGCAAGGAGTAACTCAAGGGGGCATTGATCACACTATCTATAATATTCCCCATTCCCCGAGTAGTATACGGATCCGGACATAGCACGTCATGACGCGGGATTCCCTAAGAGGGGAGCAAGTCCTCTTCAGGAATCGGCGTCAATACAAGTACGAGAATCAAGACTAAGCAAGTACCAGTATCCCAAGAAATCCAGGAATAACATCTCATGACAGGAATCCGACAATACTAGTCCGTGAACTATCGTGTCTGAGAATCAAGTAAGACACTACAACTGAATCGGATATAGCAAATATCAAGACAATGAAAACTATCAGTGAATGTACTCGCCTGCTGTCCTGAGCTGTATGGTATATCAATGCGCAGAGCGGTATCAGAAGACCTAAATATGAGATACTGTAAGTTAATTTAGGTCTAAACAAGTTTAGGAATGATTTACAATGAATGATATGCAATCTAGGTCAAACTAGGTCTCACTGAGTCACACTAAGTCATGTCAAGTCAATCTAGGTCAAATCAAGTTATATCAAGTCAATCTAAGCCTAACCAAGTCAATCCTAGGTCATACCAGTCATCACGGGTCAAAACAAGTCGAAGAAAGTCAAACGGGATCAAGAGTTGGCCTACAGTTGACTTTTGGTCAACTGGTCAACTCTGGTCAACTCTAGGTCAACCATGGTCAACCCAAGGTCAATGGTGACTAATAGTTGACTTTTGGTCAACTACAAAAGTCTAATGGAAATCGGGACTAATTTGGGTAAAGCGTTGACCCAAAGTTGACTTTTGGTCCAAAAAGTCAACCGTGGTCAACCGGGGCCAAGACTAGGTCTAGGTGACTATTTCTAACTATTACCAACCTCTACAACCCATATCCAAGTCCATCTTGGACTTCGAAACTCATATCTTGGCCGTAGGCCAATATCCTATTTTACCCCTAAAAAGGGTAAAATTCTAGCTTCGGCAACTATCCAGTTAGCCTACCTACGTTTGATATTTTGATCCGATCTCCCTATGGTAGTATGATACTAGCCTATACATATAATATCTACCAAAATACCTAGGTAACGTGGACATTCGGTCCACGATACGGCCCGTTGTTAAAATCTTGAATATCTCAAGATACGCACCGATACGGCACGATACGGGCGCCCTACGACCCCGAATTCCACCCGGAAATCTATCCGCAAAATCTAAATCACGTATTCATGCCCCACGCCAAGTTTCAACTCAATCGGATACTCCGAACTCCGTTTCACCCTCTAACTCGGTTTTTCCCTTTTTTCTATTCTAGCCTTTTTCCTATTCTTCCAACTTCTTTCAATCTTTCCTCCCAACCTCAAATCCTTTTCTAATTTCTCATTCCATAATCGTTTTCTACTCTTCTCTATGATTCCAACCATATATAATACATATATATATATATATCTATATATATATACATATACTAGGTGAAGGGGGGGGGGGGTCTATAGGCCTTAAACCAAGGTGGGGGGGGGGGGGGGGGGGCTGTTCAGTCCTGGCAGCAGCCTAGGCTGCTGCTGCTGCTGCTGTTGCTGGTCTTATTCTTCTTCTTCTTCTCTTCTATCTCCCTATATATATACACCTCATATATATCTATATATATATATATATATATATATATCTATATATATATATATCTATCTATATATATATATATATATATATATATATATATATATATATATATATAACTAGATATCTATCTAAAATCTATCTAGATATCTATCCATCCCTCTAAATATATATATAACACACACACATCCATATACACACATCCATGTATATATATAAATACACTCATATCTATATATATACACACTCACATAACTATACATATATATATATATAAACACACACACACACATCCTCACACAACACAAACACACACACACCACTCTCCCAACACCACCATCCCCATGACACAAAATTACCCTCCTCTACACACACACAAATACATAAATAAATATACACACATAAATACACATGTATATATATATACATGTATATATATATACATGTATATATATATATATATATATATATATATATATATATATATATATATATATATATATATATATATATATATATATATATATATACCACTCACAATGATTAAATCCTAAATAATCCTTAACCTATTTTTCTAGGGAAAGCCTACAAATTTGTGGGCAAATGGAAGAGAATGGTCATATCTCTAATTAATGTGAAACAATAAATGAAATGGAGAAATTAATTATGAGTTAAAAGCATACCTAATTGTAGGTTGAAGAGGAAGAAGGAGAAGTTGGAAGAAAGAAATGAAGGAGTGTTTACTTGGTGATGAAGTAAAAAGAGGTGGAGGGGGGGGGGGGTGCCTATAGGGGCCGGCCAAGGGGTGTGGGTGAGGGGCACTTGTAAATTACAAGTTTGCCCCTCCCTAAGCCTAATATTAATAATTCCAAATTAGGATTAGGAAGTTGCTAAAAATAAATAAAAATCATAATTAAACTAAATTACTCATGGGGAACTAGTCCAAACTCTTAAACCCTAATTTTTAGTGTGGTGGGCCATGGTTAGCTAACAGGCTAATTACAGCTCAAGTCGAAATTTACCGGGGTCCCGAATTAACTCGGAATTTGATGAAATTCGAACCCGACTCCTATAATAATTAAATAATATTATTCATGAAATAAAATTCCCAAAAATAATATAAAATAGAAAATTACCATTTTACCCCTAACTGAAAAAAGTGAGGGTGACAAGTCTATCCACCTTAAAAAAAATTTCGTCCTCGAAATTGAAGACAACAAGCACAGGAAATCACAAACAGAATTAAAGGAAATAAATTTATACCTCAGGGCGCGAAAAGATAAGGAAAACGCTCCCGCATGTCGTCCTCCCTCTCCCAGGTAGACTCACCTGGAGAGTGATGTCTCCACGCAACCCGAACCAAGGGTATGACCTGGTTCCGGAGCACCTTCTCCCTGCGATCCAGAATCTCCACTGGCTGTTCTGGATAGCTGAGAGTAGGTCCCACCTGTATCGCTGAATGGTCCAATACATGGCTAGGATCTGCCACGTACCGCCTCAGCTGAGATACATGAAACACGTTGTGCACTCCCTCGAGCCTGGTAGGCAAGTCCAGTCGGTAGGCTACTGCACCGATCCTCTCTAAGATGGTAAAAGGTCCGATGTAGCGCGGACTGAGCTTCCCACCGCCGCCAAAGCGAATAGTGCCACGTGTCGGGGATATCCTCAGAAATACCATGTCACCAACCTAAACACAAGACAAAAACTCAACACACAACTAACAAACAATCACAACAAACATGACAAGAACTGAAACTAACCTCGAACTCTAACGGTCTCCGGTGACTATCGGCCCAATGCTGCTGCCTATCCTGAGCCACCCGGAGTCTGTCTCTAATCAATCTGACCTTCTCGGCCGCATCCACAACCATCTCCGGCCCAAGAAGCGCCCGTTCACCAACATCGTCCCAAGACAAGGGAGTACGGCATCTCCGTCCATATAGAGCCTCAAATGGTGACATCTCTATACTGGCCTGGTAGCTGTTGTTGTAAGCAAACTCTACCAGGTGAAGATGGTCCTCCCAAGAACCCCCGAGATCTAGCACACATGTGCGAAGCATATCTTCCAGAGTCTGGATGGTCCTCTCCGACTGCCCGTCTGTCTGAGGATGATAAGCAGTACTAAACTTGAGCGAGGTGCCCAAGCTAGCCTGCAAACTCCTCCAGAAGTGGGAAGTGAATCGGCTATCCCGATCTGAAACTATGCTCACCGGAACTCCGTGCAATCTCACAATCTGACGAACATACAGCTCAGCCAGCCTCTCCGTAGACAAACCCACTTTGAAAGGCAAAAAGTGGGCCGATTTGGTCAATCTATCAACTATGACCCAAACCGCGTCCTTTCCTCCTGGCGACCGTGGAAGTCCAGATATAAAGTCCATGGTGATGTGCTCCCACTTCCACTCGGGAATAGGTAGCGGCTGTAGCAATCCACCTGGTGAGTCTAGTCATCGGCTCAGACTGAATCTGCAAACCCCACATCTGGATCTCCATGCCCGGAATGATGACCTTGATAGCCAAACTATCCAGGTCGGCCAACAAATAACGATCTGTCGTCAAGAACATAGCAACAGGATACCTGCTCAAGACATCTGCAACTACGTTGGCCTTCCCCGGATGGTACTGCAAGGATATATCGAAGTCCTTCATCAGCTCTAACCACCGCCTCTGCCGCATGTTCAACTCCTTCTGAGTGAACACGTACTTCAAGCTCTTGTGATCTGTGAAGATCTCAACTCGCTCTCCGTACAGGTAATGCTTCCACAACTTCAAAGCAAATATCACCGCGGCCAACTCCAGATCATGAGTATGATAGTTCTTCTCATGAGGACGCAACTGCCTGGATGCATAGGCAATCACCTTCCCGTGCTGCTGAAGAACACACCCTAAACCCTTCCCGGAAGCATCGCTGAAGATCGAGAACCCTCCTGACCCAGATGGCAAAATCAGGATCGGAGCTGAAGTCAACCTCCTCTTCAGCTCATCGAATGCAGCCTGACACTCATCAGTCCAGACGAACTCCACGTCCTTCCTGGTGAGTCTAGTCATCGGCTCTGCAATCCTCGAGAAGTCCTGGACGAACTTCCGGTAATAACCAGCCAAACCCAGAAAGCTCCGAACCTCGGCAACTGAACTGGGCGTAGACCAAGACTCCACTGCCAAAATCTTCCTCTGGTCTACTGAAATCCCGTGCTCGGTCACAACATGACCTAGGAACTCCACCTGGTCTAAGAAGAACTCGCACTTCGAAAGCTTCCCGTAGAGTTGCTCCCTCCTCAGAGTCTCTAACACAACTCTCAAGTGCTCCTCATGCTCCTCCTGCGTCTTCGAATAGATCAAGATATCGTCTATGAAGACCACCACGAACTTGTCAAGGTACTGATGGAATACCTTGTTCATCAAGTTCATGAACACCGCGGGAGCATTGGTCAACCCAAATGGCATCACTGTAAACTCGTACTGGCCGTACCGAGTCCGAAATGCCGTCTTGGGAATGTCATCCCGCCTCACCTTCAGCTGGTGATACCCGGACCTCAAATCTATCTTCGAAAAGACCTTTGCCCCACTCAGCTGATCGAACAAGTCGTCGATCCTCGGCAAAGGGTACCTATTCTTGATAGTGAGGTTGTTGAGCGTCCGGTAATCAATGCACATGTGGGACGTACCGTCCTTCTTCGGCACGAACAGGACTGGCGCTCCCCAGGACGAAGAACTGGATCTGATGAACCCCTTGTCCTGCAGCTCGTCGACTTGCTTCTTCAGCTCTATCAACTCGCTGTTGTTCACCCTATAGACATGCTGCGAGATGGGCTCGACACCCGGCACCAAGTCTATGGAGAACTCAATGTCCCTGTCTGGCGGCATCCCCGGCAACTCCTCGGGAAAGACATCCGAGAACTCAGCAATCAACGAATGTGGCAAATCCTGCCCCGCCAACAAAGCTCCACAGAATCCAGCCTCCGGCTCCGCTGCTCCTCGAGCAAACTCGATCTCTGGCTCACCCGGCATCCTAAAAAGAACTCTGCCTCCTCTACAATCAATGCTAGCATGGTGCATGCTCAACCAATCCATACCGAGTACCATATCGTACCTCGGTAGGGGCATTACGAGCAGACACGCACTCAAGTCCCGGCCTCTCAGAGTGACTCTCTGCCCCTTGCAAATATTATTAACCAGGATAATACCTCCCCCGGTCATAATCTTGCAAGTTCTACCCATATATTCAGCAATGATATTGTGTCTCAGAGCAAAAGAAACAGACACAAAACTATGGGTCGCCCCAGAATCAAATAAGGCGAAAGCAGGGAAAGAATCTAGGAGAACATGACCTGCAACAACATCTCCCACGGGCTCTGTCACCTCCTCTGCTGCCAAAGCGAATACCCTGCCCGCGGGTGCTCCCCTCTGGTGCTGGACAAAACGCTGCTGCTGGATCTGGAGTGGAGGACCCCTCTACTGAACCGCTGGTCCTCTAGCTGGCTGCACCCTGTCCTGGCCTCCCTTGGCTGCCCGAGCAGGGCAGCCCTTCAGCTGGTGGTCGGTCCCTCCACAGAATAGGCAAGCGCCTAACCTCCTCCGGCATACGTCTCTGCTGTGCCCCGTCTTTCCGCAGTAAGCATACTGCTGGGCCTGCCTCTGGCCCTGACCCTGATGCTGCTGGACACGCGCCGATGCCTGCTGGATCTGCAACAGAGGCTGCTGCTGAAATGACCTCTGCTGCTGCAACTGCTGAAAGTGGGGGCGCTTGGCCGGTCCCGTACTGGAACTCGCCTCCATAGTATCTCCGCTCCTCTTCGGCTTGAGGCCGAAGTCCTCCTCTGCGATCTGCACGTCCATCAATATCTGGTCGAACGTCGCATCACGGCGACCCGAGGTGCGGGTGCGCACTGCATGAACAAGTCCCATGCAGAACTTACGAGCCTTCTGCCCCTCATCCTGGATCATACCGGGAGCAAACCTGCTAAGGCGGAAGAACTCGGCTGCATACTCGTCCACCGACGAGTTCCCCTGAACTAGACCCACGAACTGGCCCTCCAATGCTGTAAGAGCCACGTCCGGAAAGAACTTCTCCTTGAAGAGCCTCCGGAAGTTCTTCCAAGTCATCCCTCTCACCGACGCACAAGGATCCGTACGGTACCATGTCAGCACAATGTCGAAGAATCGGCTGGCTGCGGCCGAAACCCAAAGCGCTCTAGGAAGCTCTGCCAGCTCCATGCTCCGCTCTACATCCTCTAGCCAGTCGTCTGCGTAAAGGATGCCCTCCGTGCCTGAGAAGTCCCTGGAGCTCATCTTCCTGAAGTCCAACACTGTCCCCGGCCTGGACTGCTGCTGGTACGGCTGCTGGCCAGTAGGGCCCTGTACCGTACCCGGTACCACTCTCTCTACTGCTGCTAGGGCAAGCTGATACGAGTTCTCTATACTCTGCCTCAGTATCTCGATCTATCGGTGTGACGCCTCCGACTGGCGCTGCGACGCCTCTGCCTGGGTCCGCTGTGTCTCCATCATCTGCTGAAGGAGAAAGAACATATGATGCGTATCCGTCGGTACCGGTGGTGCTGGCGGCAGTATCTCTGGAAGAACGACCGTAACCCTCTGCGGTGGAGGTGGTAGACCTCCCTGCGCAACTGCCTGGGTCTCTGGAATAGTAGAATCACTGGGGACAGTCTCATGAACCTCCTCCTCGGCTTGATCAGATCTCTCAGGCAAGCTACTCGATCCAGAGGCCTGCGGATGTGTCTTCGTCATCCTGGAGACGAATTAAAACAAAGAGATCAATATGGCACATGAGTAGATTATCAAAGAAGGACAGTTAATTTAATACAAGGTGAATAATCATGATAATCAAAAGATCAGAAATTTTCTAGGTGTGATTGAGAAACTCCTATCATGTCCTAGGTCCTACGTCCTAATCGCAGGCTCGTAATTAGTACACTAAGTCGAGCACCATTACGAGATCGCACCAATTGCGACACTGGACCTGCGTGGGCCACCACAAAAATGTGTCACGACCCGCACCCTTATGAGGGGCACGAGCACGTGGGTACGTTCAGCCTACGCCGCAGAATCGACGGTAGAACGCTGTATATAACGTCTGTAAATACCTACGACTAACAGTTAAAATATACCTGTACAGTATATACTCTCCGAATGGAGGTGATATATCAATACAGTCTCAATCACAGAATAAAACTAAGGTAGGTAGCTCAGAGGAAAGACATATGATAGATGAAGAGTAAAATAAGTCCACAGTCTAATACAAGTCCAGATATATACAACATTCCAGAGTATCAAAATAGAATATAGAAACTACAGTCTGATAAGCTAGCTGGATCGCAGTCCAGTCAAACCTAGCTAACCTACACTACTCTGGAAGTACAAAATCTAGTGGCTCCACTATAAGGCCACGATCTAAGGCTACTCCATCTGACTCGAGCCCATAATAGATCGAGCAGTCCGCATCGGAATCATCTGTAATATATCATAACGGTATCCTGTCAGGAAAATGAGCAAGTACAAACACTAACAGCAATTCCATGTGAATTGACAAGTTCTATAAGAGACAGTATAATAAACTACAAGACAAAGATATATGAAGACTTGGGAACCGTTCGGAAGCCGAGTTACAACCCTTAAACCAAACAAGGACCGGGGTTGTAACTCTTCTCCCGAGCAGAACTTAGTTTTCAAATCAAGGTACAATATAAAGGCATGTAGAGCATGTGAGTAACTGTATATCATGCATGGTGAGAAAGTACTGAATATAGACAGAACAGGATATATGACAGAAAAAGTAAATATAAAATGTGCCTCGAATATTATAGCCTAATGTGATCGGTATGGGTCAAGCATCAGGCTTCCAGCTGACCGGCTACAAGTATGTGGACTCGGCCCGGCCGAGATGGTAAGCTATGGAGCGAGAAGTAACACAGGTCAGGCTATACCCATTGTGAGGTGAGGGTATAGCTATGGTGCAAGGAGTAACTCAAGGGGGCATTGATCACACTATCTATAATATTCCCTATTCCCCGAGTAGTATACGAATCCGGACATAGCACGTCATGACGCGGGATTCCCTAAGAGGGGAGCAAGTCCTCTTCAGGAATCGGCATCAATACAAGTACGAGAATCAAGACTAAACAAGTACCAGTATCCCAAGAAATCCAGGAATGACATCTCATGACAGGAATCCGACAATACTAGTCCGTGAACTATCGTGTCTGAGAATCAAGTAAGACACTACGACTGAATCGGATATAGCAAATATCAAGACAATAAAAACTATCAGTGAATGTACTCGCCTACTGTCCTGAGCTGTATGGTATATCAATGCTCAGAGCGGTATCAGAAGACCTAAATATGAGATACTGTAAGTTAATTTAGGTCTAAACAAGTTTAGGAATGATTTACAATGAATGATATGCAATCTAGGTCAAACTAGGTCTCACTGAGTCACACTAAGTCCTGTCAAGTCAATCTAGGTCAAATTAAGTTATATCAAGTCAATCTAAGCCTAACCAAGTCAATCCTAGGTCATACCAGTCATCACGGGTCAAAACAAGTCGAAGAAAGTCAAACGGGATCAAGAGTTGGCCTACAGTTGACTTTTGGTCAACTGGTCAACTCTGGTCAACTCTAGGTCAACCATGGTCAACCCAAGGTCAATGGTGACTAATAGTTGACTTTTGGTCAACTACAAAAGTCTAATGGAAATCGGGACTAATTTGGGTAAAGCGTTGACCCAAAGTTGACTTTTGGTCCAAAAAGTCAACCGTGGTCAACCGGGGCCAAGACTAGGTCTAGGTGACTATTTCTAACTATTACCAACCTCTACAACCCATATCCAAGTCTATCTTGGACTTCGAAACTCATATCTTGGCCGTAGGCCAATATCCTATTTTACCCCTAAAAAGGATAAAATTCTAGCTTCGGCAACTATCCAGTTAGCCTACCTACGCTTGATATTTTGACCCGATCTCCCTAGGGTAGTATAATACTAGCCTATATATATAATATCTACCAAAATACCTAGGTAACGTGGACATTCGGTCCACGATACGGCCCGTTGTCAAAATCTTGAATATCTCAAGATACGCACCGATACGGCGCGATACGGGCGCCCTACGACCCCGAATTCCACCCGGAAATCTACCCGCAAAATCTAAATCACGTATTCATGCCCCACGCCAAGTTTCAACTCAATCGGATACTCCGAACTCCGTTTCACCCTCTAACTCGGTTTTTCCCTTTTTTCTATTCTAGCCTTTTTCCTATTCTTCCAACTTCTTTCAATCTTTCCTCCCAACCTCAAATCCTTTTCTAATTTCTCATTCCATAATCGTTTTCTACTCTTCTCTACGATTCCAACCATATATAATACATATATATATATATATCTATATATATATATACATATACTAGGTGAAGGGGGGGGGGGGGGGGGGGGGGGGGGGTCTATAGGCCTTAAACCAAGGTGGGGGGGGGGGGGGGGGGGGCTGTTCAATCCTGGCAGCAGCCTAGGCTGCTGCTGCTGCTGCTGTTGCTGGTCTTATTCTTCTTCTTCTTCTCTTCTATCTCCCTATATATATACACCTCATATATATCTATATCTATATATATATATATCTCTATATATATATATATATATATATATATATATATATATATATATATATATATATATATATATATATATATATATAACTAGATATCTATCTAAAATCTATCTAGATATCTATCCATCCCTCTAAATATATATATAACACACACATCCATATACACACATCCATGTATATATATAAATACACTCATATCTATATATATACACACTCACATAACTATACATATATATATATATATATATATATATATATATATATATATATATATATATATATATATATATATATATATATATATATAAACACACACACACACATCCTCACACAACACAAACACACACACACCACTCTCCCAACACCACCATCCCCATGACACAAAATCACCCTCCTCTACACACACACAAATACATAAATAAATATACACACATAAATACACATGTATATATATATATATATATATATATATATATATATATATATATATATATATATATATATATATATATATATATATATATATATATATATACCACTCACAAATGATTAAATCCTAAATAATCCTTAACCTATTTTTCTAGGGAAAGCCTACAAATTTGTGGGCAAATGGAAGAGAATGGTCATATCTCTAATTAATGTGAAACAATAAATGAAATGGAGAAATTAATTATGAGTTAAAAGCATACCTAATTGTAGGTTGAAGAGGAAGAAGGAGAAGTTGGAAGAAAGAAATGAAGAAGGAGTGTTTACTTGGTGATGAAGTAAAAAGAGGTGGAGGGGGGGGGGGGGTGCCTATAGGGGCCGGCCAAGGGGTGTGGGTGAGGGGCACTTGTAAATTACAAGTTTGCCCCTCCCTAAGCCTAATATTAATAAATTCCAAATTAGGATTAGGAAGTTGCTAAAAATAAATAAAAATCATAATTAAACTAAATTACTCATAGGGAACTAGTCCAAACTCTTAAACCCTAATTTTTAGTGTGGTGGGCCATGGTTAGCTAACAGGCTAATTACAGCTCAAGTCAAAATTCACCGGGGTCCCGAATTAACTCGGAATGCGATAAAATTCAAACCCGACTCCTATAATAATTAAATAATATTATTCATGAAATAAAATTCCCAAAAATAATATAAAATGGAAAATTACCATTTTACCCCTAACTGGAAAAAGTGAGGGTGACACTCTCTCTCTATTACTTATCAAATCGAAGAGCGCAGAAGTAGTAGTAGGTACCGTACCGGTTAGGGCGACGGAGTGGGCCCCACCGTAGGCGATGTGGGCGACGGGGTTTGGGGGGACCGATGGTCCCAAAACCCTAGATTTTTGACCGAATAAGAATAAAGGGACAAATGAACAACATATGAGATTTAGGGTTTTTTTGGGTGGGGTTTGGGGGGGAGTATAAGGGAAAGTACAGCTTTGAGTAGAGCAAGGAGGAGGAGGAATCAAATAGCAACAATTGGTCTGTGGCTTGGGATGGAATGCAATGAGAAAGAGTGACGAAGAGAAATTAGGTTATCAAAAACCTGGAGGGAAACCAAAAGATGGGAGGGGAACAATATTTTTGGTCCATGATTTTAAGAAACCCAAAATTTACTTTTCGTTTTCCTCCAAGACTTGTTGGGAGTGGGACAAAAAAAATTCTCTAGTCCTAAATAATATAAATTTTTATGATCCATTTACAAATTTGTCAAAAATAATAATTTTTTGTTACAAAATAAATATCTGTCCCAATTATTAATTTTTTAGGACACTTTAAAATAGTGTATCTAATTGTGTCGTCCCAAAAGCACTCACTTTTTGTAGTGTATTATAATGCGGCTTAGAACGGGCTCCAAATTAAGTCTTTTGTGTCATATGTTGATAGGTGCGGGTGGATTTGTTATCATATATTTGATTTTTGGAAAATCTCTACTATTATATACATCTTAGAGCGGGCTCTAAATTTTATTGAAAAAAGAAAATATATTCAACCAAAATTATTCTTCACCTAATTTTGAAAAAAATGTTAAGGTGATAATTTGTTAACATAGATTCATTATAAATCATTTTTGTTTATTTGTTGAATTATTTAATTATTTGGAGAAATCTTTTTGATTTGGTGAATTATTTAATTATTTAGAATTTTCTTTTAATTTAATTGGAAAATAGTTTTAATTTATTTTCTGGATTATTTGATTATTTGGATAAACCTTTTTGACTTTATTGGTGAATCATTTAATTATTCCACAAACTTTTTATCATTTATTTGTGAATTATTTGATTTCTGAAGAAAAAAATGGAAAATCTCTACTATTATTATGTGGCTTAGAACGGGCTCCAAATTAAGTCATTTATGTCATATCTTGATAGGTGCTCAGTTCATTACCTCATCATTTACCGACTTGCAAGCTCATACAAGTATGCCAAATCATCGGCTTGCCGTCTCAGACGAATATGACACAACTCGTCTCCAACTGATTTTTTTTTTGAAGTTTCCTTTTCTTCGGGTCGGCGAGAAATGTCGGGGTGGGGGGGGGGGGGTTCCGAACCATGCACATCCCCACAGGACCCTCCGGTATACCCAACGGGCTATACACCCACGGACATGTATGAGGGAGCCATGTATCAAAATCTATAAATAGGAGCTATGAAGGTATGTAATCAGATTGAAAAATGTACTTAGCTTGTGTTCCCATTTTCGAGTCTTTCTTTCTTGAATCTGTAACCGGCTTCTTCTTCTCCATTCAATAAAATCTTATTCACGTAGTTTATTTAAAAAAAATTCTAAAATTCTCCAAACTACTTGACATATAATCCTCAAATATTTTAAATTTTAAATTATATGTAAAATAACTAAATAATATCATTTAAAATATTCTAATTTCTACATTTCTATATTTTTACATTCAATAATATCATAAATTTTTATATTTAATTTTATTGTACGTGTAACACACGTGCATTTACTAGTATTTTTTAATTTGTTTGGTGAATTATTTGATTATTTGGATAAATATTTTTAATTTATTTGGAGAATAATTTGGACTTTTGTTTTATTATTATTTCTGACAATGTTTACTTATGTATAGGAAATAGTCAACTACTTCTGATGACATAAACAGATCCTTGGAAAAACATATACTTTCACCTACAATATTTAACTTCCCTCGTAAATACAAATTTATTTCTGACAATGTTTAGAGTTTCTCATAAATAAATCCTTATTTACGACCAACTATAATTGTCATCGCAATTAGGCTCATACAAATTTATTTCTGTTAACAGCACTACATAATAAACGTTATTGATAATGACATTCTAATAGCAGGGAGGCTTCAACGCTATAGATAAACTGCTATTGTATGAACGTTTAATAGCACTTCAATATGAACGCAATGGATGATTATATTATAATAGCAGGGAGGCTCGAACGCTATAGATAAACTGCTATTGTATTTAATTTTAATAGCACTGCGGAAGGAACGCTATTGATGATGACATTCTATAGCATGGAGGCTTGAACGCTATAGATAAACTGCTATTGTATGCCCTATTTGTTGTAGTGCTTGGAGTTCGGGAAATGTTGTACGCACACGTTCTTACGTGCTCGCGTAAAACATCAGTCCAGTCACGCACGCGTCTTTACGTGTTTGCGTATATTTTCAGTCACGCACGCGTCTTTACGTGTTTGCGTGTATTTTTAGTCACGCACGCGTCTTTACGTGTTTTCGTGTATTTTCAGTCATGCACGCGTCTTTACGTGTTTGCGTGTATTTTTAGTCACGCACACGTCTTTACGTGTTTGCGTGTATTTTCAGTCACGCACACGTTTGTACGTGTCTGCGTGTATTTTTAGTCACGCTCACGTTCTCATGAGCGTGCGTGTATTTTTTAGTCACGCTCACGTTCTCATGAGCGTGCGTGTATTTTCAGTCACGCATACATCCATGAGCGTGCGTGTATTTTAGTCACGCACATCCTTGCGTGCGTAGATTTCTTGTCACCTTTTCACGCTCACTAGAGTCTACGTGAATTTCCCTTCACGCTCACGCTGTGCTTGCTTGCATGACTTTTTACGCTCATGCTTGCCAGCGTGTATCACTTTTCACGCTCACTATTCACGCCCATTTTCCACGCTCACCCCAGCTAGACTTAGCGTGACTTGTTGGTCTTAAGCACAGACTTCTTGCGTGACTTTTGGACTTAGCTTAGACTTGTTAGCATGACTTCCTGACTTGGGAGTTTTATTTGTTCTATATTTTATTCATTTAATGTTGGCATGATAATTCCCTATTATATCCTTACGCCTTTTTGCATGAACCCGAAAATCTTAGCATGTTAATATTTTTATACCTATGGTTGTGTATTAGTGCCAAGTGTCTGGATTGGTATATGGATATCCAGTGAGACTGGAATTTGACCTTGAGAGTTATAGACTCAACCCTATTTAATGCTAATGACTTTCATGCCTTGTCACCATTAATGACGATGGTTATCTTGACTAAATATTGACCATGCGTTCCTAGTTGGAACTAAGAGACTGGCTAGTCGTCTTATTGAATGAAATGAATGAGACACGTTCATGTTATGAACTATTGCAATCGACTGGCTGATCCCGAAATATTGACATACATGCACATGCAGGCTTCAATCTATTTATTTATTTATTTATTTTCTATAAAAGAAGCATGTGTACTTTATGGTCAAGGCATGATTACCGTGGTTAGATTTGATTGTTGCATTACGCTATATAAGACCTGCAACCGAACCGCACTGGTATCGTTGTAGAGTTGTGCATATCGTATCCCGTACGAAAGTACTCATTTGAATGACCATGATCCACGGCATGGGACTTCACTCAACGTAGAGACTATTAAGCTAAATAAAATAATGATGGCATGGAGAGAATGGATTCCCGAGTTCTTACATGGCAGCCCCCTTGGGACTATTAAGTGTCCGACGGACCGGCTGGTTCCCACAGATACTGTAGATCTGTCACACGGGCAGGGAACGATATCTGCTTATATTATTGTACATGCTATAACGGCGGGCGTCCCGCTGGGACTCGTCTAACTACATGATTGGCGCAATTAATTGATTGGATAGACTAGCCTTGCTTGCACATAGTAAGAACTGAGGAATTCCTATTTGCATAATTCCAGGATAACTTGGGACTCATAATAGCAAGCCGTAGAATTTGATTGGCCGTTCAAGATGATTTGTTTGTGTACTGTACTACTCTGTTACCTAACTGGGATGATCAGAATGTCAGGACATGACGGGCCAACTTCTGTCCTTGTTTGGTTGGAAGGTTGGTTCGAAGTGTCGTGATGTGATGTGAATCCTAGTAGCAAGCAGAGATCTATTATTATATTCTTTTACTTACTGGTTTATGTCCTTCATATCGTTCTTCCTTGTGGTACTTGCTATTAGAGGTCTAACCTCTCTGGTTTTGCATGGCCAGATTTAGAGCCGGTTCCCGAGGATCCAGCTTACTTCTACCTCCAAGATGGTCAATACTAGAGGCATGATTGCAGGAGGACTCGAGTGGGTTCCTTACTTCACCGCTCGTTTTGTTATTTACCTTTATACTTAGCCGTTTGGCACCGACATGTTAGTCGAATTGTCTTGTACTTACTTTTATATGATTGTAATTAAGTCAGACTGCAGCTGATAACAATTATGTATACTTGCTATATTATCTGGCTATATTTTGTAAAGCCAGATTTCCAGAACATTCTGAATGAGCGTTTGGGACGCCTTACTGCTTTATCTTACATGTTCTGTATTACTGTTTCTTATTTGAATGATTGAGACAATAGATATGAAATGACCATAGTAAGACTTTCATGTAGTATGCACCCCCTCGTCTGGTTAGACAGCATTGATCGTATTATTGTTTGCCATTAAAATTGTTTTGATTGAAATCTTAATACAAACAGAACAGTGATACAATATAGGACTTAGATGTAGTCCTAGGAGTACACTTTTGTTTAAGCTGGGTCCTTAGTGCCAATGGAGCGAGTGGTAATGCGTTGACTCCGTTGACCGGCTGACGACGGTTATCGGTTCTCTGAAGGTGTTGATTGCTCTGGGTGCTGGAGCTTGCTGAGAGGAGGAAGACGTTGAGTGTCTAGAACTGCCTCTCAGTGATTCTCTGTTGTCAATTCTCTCTGTGTTGTGAGTCTTCTGTTCTGAGTCTCCGTCTCTGTGTGAAGGAGATGATCCTTCTATTTATAGTTTTGCAGGCTGGCTGCTCATACGCGCATGCAGGATGTGCCGGTGTAGGGATGCCACGTGGAGGTCGCTGATGGAGGCGCACGGATGCTGCGCCCTGATCGAGGGGGAGAACTCTTCATACTGCTGTTGTGAGCCGGCACGTAGCAGAGAGAAGATCTTTCCGTTGCTGAAATCTTGGATGAGTTGAGTCAAAAGACACGTGTCGTCGACTCATGGTTCGAAGATCTCGGATTTGGTGGAGAGAAGTGATCTGGTGAGCTGCGCCTTGGATTGGGCGCAGGAGGAGGCTGCGGCTCATAACCTTTAGGAGTTACAAACCATTTGGGGCGCATGGCTTTTGAGGCGCATGCAGGCGACTTTCCTTCTGTCTTTCGGGATCAGAGAGCAGTCTGAGGCGCATGGCTTTTGAGGCGCATACTGATTTGGACGCATGGCCGTAGAGGCGCATGCTGATGGTGGAGTGGCCACGTGGCAGTAGCCGTCGAAATAAAGTCATGATGATGCTGACGTTGCCGACGCTTCATTTTCTGAATAAAGCTGTCAACTGTTCAGACTTTGGGAGGCGTGCTGCCAACTCTGTCAGTTCAGCATTTAATGTTGGTAACGTTCGATGGACAGCTGAGTGGGCGCGTCGGTTGGCGTTCCACTCGGTATGGGGATGTGTGAGGGCGCACCCTCTGTAATGCGCCGATTACTGTAGGACGCGTCTGTGTGATGTGCCTGATGCCGAAGGGCGCGTCCGTGTGATGCGCTGTCTGGCTGGCACATCGGACATGTCTTTTAATGATGCGGCTGTCTCGCTCTTCGAGTGCTATAAATAGCCGTTTGGCTGAATTCGAGGCGTCCGGTTCATCCATTTAATGTAAATTCATTGCACGAAATTCGGAGGGTCATCCACTTGGCACGTGGGTTTGATCTGCCCGGCCTATAAATAGTGGCATGGAGAGAAGATTTGCTTCTCATTCCCTCACGTACTTCCAACATGAACTTGAACATGCGGGTGCATTCTGTTGACGAAGTGCTCCCGAGGGTGAAGATGAGACGCTGTGTTGTCTTCGATGCACTTGAAGGTGACTGTTACATCCAAAAGACGGAGTCGAGGGCTTCCGAGGCAGGCGGAAGGTGCCTGTTGCATCCAAAGATAGGGATGCTCGGGCCTTGTCCCCGTTATTCCGGAAGAGCCGTAGATCGGAATGGCGGTGCTAGGCTTTAGCCGCGGTTTCGATCACGGTCTTCCTTCGGCTTTGAAGGCTCTTTCGAAGCCTCCCCTGGCCACAGCATTTACGATGCTCTTCTCTTCCTTGGTTCCAGCCAGAGGGTTAAATGCTTTGCTTGGCGAAGCACTTATCAGGTGAGCCTGGCTGGAAGAGCGGCACATAACTGGGCTCTGCTCGGCCAGGTGAGCCTGGCTGGAAGAATTTGGCTGAAGGGATGCACATAGCTGGGCTGCTGAAGGGATGCACATGACTGAGCTGCTGAAGATATGGTAGGATGCGCCTAGTTGGAGGCGCATGATGTCTGCTGCGCCTGACTGACAGCGCATGGTGACTGGCAGCGCATGATGACTGCTGCGCCTAACTGGAGGCGCATGGTGGCCGCTGGCTGTAGACTTAGGATCTTTCCTTTGTACAACCTTTTCTAGACATGTAATAGACTTTTATATATAAATAAAAAGTCCTTCTTCAAATGTCCATGGTTATTGACTTTGCTGTGAAGTGTTCTGTGCGAGTCCTGGCGCATGTAGTGTCTGGCGCATGGGCTTTCTGGTTATGAAATTCCATGCTTCTACAAGACCCCCTTCAAAGTTTTTAAAACTTTTGAATAAGTTTTGGAATACTTTGAATAAGAAGCATGGAGGTCAGGGCGTATGATTTCTGGGCGCATGCCTGTTCGGGCGCATGCTCTTCTCAGTTAATGATGATGGTGCCTCGGTAACCGAAAAGATTAATGATGATCTTTTGGTTTTATTTGCTGCTATCCTTGCATAGAATCCGAGGCGACGGCTGAGATCATACGTCATCTGTTCACGCGTGTGACCAAGCCCTATAAATAGGTAAGAGTTGGAGAGAGAAAGGGTTCTTCTTCTCTGTGCCTCTGCTTCTTTAGAGTTTCTTCTTCAAAACCCTAACTTCTTCTTCCTCGAGAGAATGGCTCCCAAGACTCCTCGCGGTGCTGCCGGCAAGGGGAAGGAGAAAGCGAAGGAGTCCGCCGATGAGGATGTACCTATCACTCTTGCGCCTCTGCCGACGTTCGTCCTGAGGTGACAGGTGGGTTTCGTCTCTGCTTTGGGCCCTGTGCCCTAACTGCCGACGCGTATAGACTTCGGTCTTTAATGATACGCCGAGGTTCTATCCTGCCGACGTGCATAGGTTTATACCTTTATCATGCACCGAGGTTTTAATGGCTGACGCGCATGGGTTTTATTCCCTGAAGATGTGCCGAAGCCTTTGCTGACGCGCATGGGCTCACGCTCTGATAATGCACCGAAGCTCCAATGCCAACGCGCATGGGCTTACGCCCTGATGATGCGCCGAGACATGCTGACGCGCATGGGCCTATGCCCTGATGATGCGCCGAAGCAGATGCGCATGGGTTCATACCCTGGCAATGCGCCAGTCTGCTTGACATATTTTGTCTTTTTGCCTGACTTCTACTTTTGTCGTGCCAGTGTCGATGACGATCCCTTTGTTGAATGAGGTCCTCCTGGACGCTTCTCTTTGTCAGATGGGAGTTGATTTTGACGAGGCGGTGATCAACTCTGCAAAGGATGCTATCCTTCAGGACCAACCTCGTGAGAGGATGCTACAAATCCAGGTCCAGTTGCCGCTTTTCCTCCAGAGTATGATGGAGAGCGGTAAACTGAAGTCTGCTGATTCTGAAGGTGTGACTTTCTTAAAGCCTGCCTTTCTGTTTGGCGACCGATTAGTCTCTTCCGAAGCGAAGATATTGAAGATCAGAGAAGACTGGTTCTTTGCTGCTAAGGGCATGATGTTATACATGCGGCAGGTTGACCGCCAGTTGCCACTGACAGCCTTTTATCGTCTAGCTTCGAAGAGAAGGATGGGTTGGAAACTTACTCCTTCTCAAGGAGGTGCCTTGGAGGGTTCCCTTTCGATTGACACCACCTCGAACCAGCGAGACACCTTGACCACCTCACGAACCGGTTCTTCGTTCAGTTACCGAGCTTTGCGTCCCGGGAGCAGCTATAGTGAAGTCCCAAATGACACGTTTCCCTTCAGTGCCCCGACTTTTGTAAATCGGATGCTGACGTCGAAGGTCACGTATCCGACAGCTGGTTTTAGAGTCGAAGGTTGGCGTCACTACATCCCAAAGTGGGACGAGTTGACCTCCTGGGTGCTTTCCAGGTTCAAAGTTGAGCTTAAAGAGATAGGGCTGACTGCCGCCATTCGGGCCACGCAGGCAGGCGTGGACCTCAATAAGCCGATGTTCCTTGCGCTCTTGGAGCTTTTCAACGCCCAGACTGGCAGCTTCTTTACTCCAGTGGGGGAGTTGGGATTGGCCCTTCATGAGATGTACGAAGTGTCCAAGCTTCCTTGGGGCTCGGAACCGTACGAGGAATATTTTCCAACAAATGAAGAGATCCAGGTCTTGGAAGATAAGGACCCGGAGATGATGGCCGTTTTCAAGGAGGTGACGAGCCATCATTATCTGATGCACCGGAGGGACAAGGGTAAGACCCAGCCTCACGTGACTGCTTGGAGGGACTATGTCTTCAGGCAGGATTTGGCGGATCCTTCGAGGATCCGGTTTGCGACTCCACAATGCTTGAACCCCGCGGAAGTGAGTTCTGAAATAACCCGGCTGGACGAGAGGGCCCCACATTCCAATGAGAGCGGCAAGGATACGTATAGCTGTTTCTGGCACTGCGCGCACCGGATGTCGTCTAAGGCAGTGTTGACGGCCTACTTGATGATATGGCTCCGGGATTGCATATTTGCAGGGGGATCCGGTGCCGTTGAGAGGGTACATCGGAATCTCATTTTGCCTGCAGTGAAGTTGGCCTTTGGACGACCTTTAGCTCTCCTCCCCGCGATGCTGTGCAACCTGTTGCGCGGTTTGAGGTCTTTTGCTGATGATGTGATCCACGAGAAAGGTAATAATGACAACTTTCCCCGGGCCGAGCTGCCTTTCCATTATCTTATGGGGTGGCTGATCTTACATCATCCGAATGTGATGAGTCCTGGCCCTGAGGAGGACCATGTTGAAGGAGATGCCTTCATTCGCCGCTTCTACAAGAGGAAGTGGTCTTACACTGGCGTCCCCGTTTGTAGGAGGGTTTTGTCCTTCCTTCAGGGGTGGGAAATCGTGAAGGTTGGCCCGATCTTCAAGAATTTCGAGGCCGACCAGGATTTGGTTGATTCTGGCGAGGATGCGGTTACTTTGCCGAAATGGAGTTTTCGTTGGTTGCAGAGTATCCGGCCTTCGTACCTGGTCTACCGTAATCAGAACAGATGTTATCTGGAACCGTACTTGCCAAGCCGATTTGCTCGTCAATTTGGCTACACTCAGCTAATGCTGCGGAATCCCAGTAGCAGTCTAGGCTTCATCGAGAGTTTGTTGGATGGAGCCCGGGGCTGGCAGTATTATAACGCTGGATGCACTAGCGTTAAGTTTACCACACCAGTTCGCAATCCTCGGCCGCCGATCTTATATCCGGCCGCCAAGCTGTATTGCACTATGAATACTATGTCTCTTGGTTATGACAGGGAGACTAGTTTCATCATTGGAACCCAGTTGGAGGCAACAACGAATATGTTGGTGGCAGCTCGGTCATATCGTCCACCAGAATTGGCGGGGTATCGGGCTGCTGCTGTGGCACCAGTGAGAGACTCGTCTGTCGGGAAAAGGCGGGCTGACCCAAAAGCTGGTTTTTCTGTACCGAAAAGGTCGAGAAGGACGTCGACCCCGAAGATTACGGAAGCGCCACTTGTAACGCCAACGGGCTCAGCTCCCGCTGAGGTAAGGAGTGCTTCATAATTCCAGTTTTTTATGTCATTGTAGCGACTTATGTTCTTCTTCTTGTAGGGATTGAAGAAGAAGTCTCGTGCTTCGAAACCGGGCACCAGTAAGCCGAAGGAGGTGGCAGGCTCTTCTGAGGAGCGCATTCCACCAATGATGATGTCTCCTGTGGAGGAGGGTCCCGAAGATGTTCCCGCGGAGGTTTTAGTATCTCCTGACTTTGAAGTCGTAACAACTTCTGGGATAGTACCATCTGCCGTGGAGGCCTTGGACGCTGAGGGTCCTACAGACTCGAGGTATCCTGATGATGAAGTGGATTGAAGTTCGTCGCCTTCTGGTGACGTCCCTCCAGCGTTGCAAGGGTCCGTTACGGGGGCAGCAGAAGCAGTGAGGATAGAGGAGAGGGTTGATTCCCCTCCTGGTCATGATGAAGGGAGGTCGGCTGAATCATTGCCAAATCCTTCCTTGGCTTCAACCATGGACATAGAGATGGCTACTGATCAGGCGGTAGCGACAGATTCTGTCCCTGTAGAGGGACTTGAGAAGGATGAGACCCTTCTGCCGGTCTTGTCTCTTGGGGCTGGCCAGGAGATAAATGTTGATCTCCCCGTTTTGCCGGGGGAGGTAGCTGATGCTGATAGAACGTCGGGGGTAGAAGAGGTGGCCGTTGACGTCGGTGATTTCTCCGGGCTTGAGAAGGGTAAGGGTGTGGAACCCTCTGTTGCTCCTTCCACTTGGGGTACTATCACGACGCATGTGCCGGCTCCTTCTGTTCCTTCGGCTCCTCGGACTAGCAGTCTGGCCCCTGTTGATGAAGAGCCTATTGCTGCCGAGGTTCAAACCTCTCAGATCGAGGTTGGCGGATCTTCCTCCGGTCCGCAAACTGTAGTAGCTCCCCCAACTCCTGCTATGACACCGCAGGTGCTGGCGAATGCCGACGAGTATGTGAAGTTCCTCGTTGAGGGAGTGTATAAAATGCTGGAGAAAGGAGTATCTGCAGTGATGGATGCCAAGGGGAGCTTTGCGACAGCAAAAGCTTTGGCAATGCCTTGTATCGAGCTGATCCGCGTTCACCAAGGCCATGACCATATGGCCGAAATTCTGGAGGTTTCGGTAATTGAGCTGGACGAGCGGCTCGCGGAACTGCAGCGCATCCAACGAAATGACCTCTCTGTCTTGATAGATGCAGAGATAGAGAAGTTGATGGCTGAAATCGAGGCTTCCTATCGAGCCGATGTGAGCAGTTGGGAGCGTGAAGTGGCTGGGACTGAGGCTGCGGCGGAGCAGTTGTCTCAATCTATGGAGAAGACGACGGAGAAGCGGGCTGCGGTGGACGCTAACATCGCAGAGGTTGATGCTCAGATGCGCCGTCTTGAAGACCAGCGGGCCCAACTTCAACTAGAAGCTGATCGTGTCCTGGCTGAACACGTGGCATTCAAGCAGGAGGAAGCGACTCTTACTCAGCGGACCCTTGCTTTGGCTCAGCAGCGACGACAGCTTGATGAGAAGTATGAGAGTAAAACTTCCGCTGAGGCTGTCGGATTAATGCGTCAAGAAGCCGAGCTGCGAGTCCAGGCGACTGTAGAAACTCGCACTGCCGACCTGAGACGTCGAGTCAGAGAGCTTTCATCCCACCCTGGAGAGGATCGGGGACTGTAGCTTCTCTTCTTTTTATGTGTTTTTGCAACTCTTGCTGGGGAAATAGCGTATTTCTGTACTCCCTTCTTTGAAAAATAAAGAAATACACTATCTCTTTTTTTTTGTGATGTGTTCATTTTTGATCTCATGAACTTGATGATTTATGTGGACCTATTATCTTTTGCGCACCTTGGTTTTTTAGGTACAGATAATAAGTTTGAAGGAACCAACATGTTTGCTTAGAGGTAATATGGACATGGCAATCATTAGGTTCAAATGATAGAATCTTCCTACTCAGAGGTATTTATGGACATGGTAGGAATGATCCTGGGGGATACGCTGAACAACTCAGAGGTAATGTGGACATAGAAGTTCTGCGATCAATGTACGACAACACAGGAGTTGTTTGTACGGGATGTTTACTCAGAGGTAATGTGGACGTGGTAAACATGAAGGATAGCGTAAGCTCACGAAATGTAAGGTTCCGCTTTGTAGGATGTAGAGAGACAACTCAGAGGTAATATGGACGTGGTTATCTTTCTACGGAAGGATGCCACGGAACAGCTGGGTTCCGGAAGCGTTTGATTTTTGTGAAAAGAGGTTGTTTGGGGAAATACATGTCTTGGAGGATGTCAAGAATAGTACTTCTTTAGGAACTTGCCATTGATGGGCATCATGAACAAGTCCCCATTGGGTTTGGCGAGGCGGTAAGCACCGTTTGAGTATACCGTCTCAATGATGAAGGGTCCTTCCCATTTGTGCTCGAACTTCCCTGGTGTCTTGTGAGTTAACACCATTGGCCTTCTGACTGCTAAAACCAGGTCGCCAACTTGGAAAGTTCTTTGCTTGACCTTCTTGTTGAAAGCCTGTGATATACGGGCTTGGTAAAGTTCGATGCGTTGTTGAGCTAGGAGACGCTTTTCGTCAAGTGCCTCCAGTTCCCGCAGACGACGACGTTGATTGTCTTCTTCTGTGAGATCGTTTGTGATTGCCACGCGGAGCGAAGGTATCTGTATCTCGAGAGGCAGTACTGCTTCGCTCCCGTAGACCAGGGAGAATGGAGTGTTGCCTGTTGGGGTCCGTACCGTTGTGCGGTAGGCCCAAAGGCATTCGCCAAGCTTTTCGTCCCAGTCGCGTTTGTTGGATGACACGACCTTTTTGAGCAGCCTAACGATAGTCTTGTTGAATGTCTCAGCTAATCCGTTTGCTGCCGGATTGTAGGCGGTTGAAGCCACGTTTTGAATACGATTCTTGTCACAGAACCTGCTGAAAATGTGGCTGATGAATTGGGGAGCATTGTCATGAATGATTCGCCTGGGTACTCCGAAACGGTAAATGACATGGTGTTTGATAAAGCTGACCACCCTGGAGCTTTTTACTTCCGCTAGTGGGACTGCTTCCGCCCATTTGGAGAAGTAATCGGTGATGGCCAGGATGAAACGATGTCCTCTTGATGAAGGAGGGGTGATTGGTCCTACAATGTCCATGCCCCATGCTTCGAATGGCCAGGAGGCGACTGTAGGATGTAGAGGTTCAGACGGTGTATGTATGAAGTCTGCATGAAGTTGGCATGCATGGCACTTCTTAACATATTCTACTGCGTCGGCGGCCATGGTTGGCCAGTAGTAGCCCATACGTCGCAGTCGATCTTGCAACTTAGGACCGGGTTGATGAGCTCCACAAGTTCCGTCGTGAGCTTCTTGAAGAGCCTTGGCTGCTTCTTCTTTAGATAGGCATCGAAGGAGGAGCCCATCGAAGGAGCGTCGGTACAGCATTTTAGTGGCTGTATCGTAGTAGAATCGAAGAGAGCGTCTCCTGACTGAGACGGCTTCCTTCGGATCTTCCAGAAGGATTTCGTAGACGACGAAGTCGATGAACGGGAATCTCCAGTCTCGGACATTAACACCAGTATTTATCGGCATGGCGTGGGCCATGTGTGAGCATAGGTTATTTTTAGGACAGACCAAGTCTCTCCCGACTACCGTGACATAGTGTTGAGTCCCGAGGGGTGTTGCTAATGAGGCCGCGAGGCCAGCCAGAGCGTCGGCCTCCAAATTTTGTAGACGGGGTACATGTTCGATGAAGAACCCAGTGAAGGTTGAAATGATATTCAATGCAACTTCATGGTAAGGGATCAAATCTTCATGGCGAACCTCGTATTGCCCCCGAATCTGGTTTACGACGAGTTTCGAGTCGCCGTAGGCTTCCAGATGATCCACCCCCAGCTGTTGTGCTAGCTGGAGTCCCATGACGAGTGCGTTGTACTCAGCAACATTGTTGGAGCACGGCTTCGAAAGAGAGTATGCGCGCTGGATGACCAGCTGATCGGGGGAGACCAAGACTACCCCCACTCCTGCGATGATTTGGCCGTTGGGGCTCGTTCTTGAAGCGCCATCGAAGAACATCCGCCAAACGGGGCTTCCTTCAGTGACGTTTGATTCTTGGACTTCATCCGGGATGTCTTCATAGAGTTTTGAAGATTCTGGGATGGGGTGTGCAGCTAAAAAGTCAGCCAGAGCCTGACCCTTGACCGCCTTCTGCGGGACAAACACCATGTTGTATGGCGTTAGTAGGATCGCCCATGTAGCCAGCCGGGAGTTTAATGACCCTGGCTTCGTCATGAGAACTCTGAGTGGATTGACTCGGGAGATGACGTGAATTGTCTGGCCCGAGACGTAATGACGAGTCTTCTGAATGGCAAACACCAAAGCCAAGCACTCCTTTTCAATGGGGTTGTACCGGTGTTCGTCCCCGATGAGTGTTCGACTGAGGTAGTAGATTGCTTGCTCGTAGCCTGCATCGCTGTTTTGAGCGAGTAAAGCGCCGAGGGAATGATCCATGGCACGGACGTAGAGGAGGAATGGTTTGCCGGCGACAGGTGCCACTAGGACTGGCGGGCTTGTCAAGTAAGCCTTGATGTCGTCGAAAGCCTTTTAGCACTCCTCTGTCCAGACGTAAGAGACTCCCTTCTTCATGAGCTGAGTAAAGGGTTGACATTTATCGGAGAGGTTTACTATGAACCTCCGGATGTATGCCAGACGTCCCTGTAAGCCCCGAAGTTCTCGAAGGTTCTTCGGAGGGTCCATGTTGAGGATGAATGCCTTTTGCCGTGATGACAAAGCCCAAGAATTTGCCGCTAGAAACCCCCAGGAAGGATTTAGCGGGGTTCATTTTGAGTTGATGTGCCCGCATGAGATCAAAGACCGTCCTCAGGTCCTATAGGTGATCTCTTTTGAGGCGGCTCTTGACTGCGATGTCGTCAACATAGTACTCAACTGTCTTGCGAAGATGTTGACGGAAGATGGTACTCATCGCTCGTTGGTATGTTGTACCGGCATTCTTCAAGCCGAAGGGCATTACTGTGTAGCAGAAAACACCTTTCGGAGTCCTGAATGACGTGTGTTTTGCGTCATCGGGGAACATCTTGATTTGATTGTAGCCTGAATACCCGTCCATGAAGGACATGCGTTCAAAGCCACATGTGTTGTCGATCATTACATCGGTGATTGGGAGCAGGAATTCATCCTTCGGGCAAGCAGAGTTGAGATCCCTGAAGTCGATACAGACTCGTATCTTCCCGTTCTTCTTGGTGACAGGGACGACGTTGGCTACCCAGTCTGGGTGTTGTTCCTCACGGATGAAGCCACTGGTCAAGAGGTTGTCCACCTCCTGATCGATGGCATTCATGATGTCCGGGCGGAAGCGTCGCTGTTGTTGTTTGATAGGTTTGGCATTTGGTAAGATGTTCAACCTATGCATCGCGATCTGTGGATCGAGACCCGGCATGTCTTCGTAGCTCCAGGCGAAGACGTCAATATATTCTTTAGCCAGTTGGACTAAAGATTCTCGGTCTTCTCCTTCCAAGCTTTTGCTGATAAAGATGGATTTAGAAGAAGACCCATCCCCGAGGTCGATCTGCTCGACTTCGTCTTCGGTGGAAGGTTCTCGTAACTCAAAACGAGACTCCCATTGTTCTCCTAGGCGTTGAGCCCATGGTTCCTCTTCGAAGGGTTCCGGCGGTTGGTCTTCGCCTTCATCTTTCTGAGGTTGCGCCGATGTCATGTTAGCTGACAGCACTTTCCTGAAGACTGATCCGATACTGGTATCGGAATCCCACGTCGATGCTTCAGACGAGTGGGAATGTTCTATGTCTTCTGCGTCTGAACTCTCTGGAGTTGATGGCGGCGTGACATAGCCTAACCCCCGTCGAGTCCGATTATAGTAATCCTGTGGCTTTCCATTGGGCATCGAAAGCCGGACAGGGAGATGCCGACCCTTGCCGTAGTTTAGGCCTTTATTGCTTTTCAGGTCGTAGCCCATCTTTTGGATGATGCACTTTGTCGTATCCGTGTACTGATAGACTTGTACTCTGTCGGTATCAGGTTCGGGCTCGATTGACGGGAGGTCCCGACGACGCTCGATTTTGCCCGAGATGATGGTGCCTTTGTCTCTGCTCCGTGGAGGGACTATGAAGACTCCTTGAGACGGGACTATTTGATTATGGTAGACGGTCGTTACTTGTGTTTGCAACGACCGTAGAGCGTTGTCTAATGTATACATGGCATTCCAGTGTAGAAGACAAGAATAATTGAAAGACACTCTATTATTGATAAAGTACGAGATTTTATCCCGTAGGATTACATTGTCGAAGGAGGGTGCGTCTACATCAGCAGAGATATATTCGCCAAGCTCCTCGTCTGTAAGCACTGGGGCCGGATCAGGAGAGTCCTCCACCGCTCTGACTTTGGGGTCTGAGAGGGTTATGTGAGCCCTCTCCGGCATCTTGGATGACTGCGGCGGCTTGCCTTTAAGACGCACCTTGATAGGTGCCTCGATTGCGCCTCCGATGAGTGGCGCCTTCCCTTGTAATTTTACCACCAGGGGAGCCGCTGTTTGAGGTGGCTTTCCCTTGAGGCGTATCTTCAGGGGAGCTTCGTGAGTCGGTGCTTTCCCTGATAGCTTGATGCTCATTGGAGGCGCCTTCTGGGGAGGCTTGTCCTTCAATCGGATTTTCAAGGGGGCGTCGAGAGTCATTTCGGGCTCCAAGTCCGGCTCTGTTGCCGTCTCGGCTTCATCATCGGCGTCGTTGGCTTCCTCCTCGTCAAGTGGCTTGTACAAGTCGGAATCGGTGAAGTAGGCCTCAATCCCTTTGAAGGGATCGATATCTGCAAACTCCGTCCGGATGACGCCGTTGGTGGATACATATTTCATGCATTGGTGGAGCGTGGAGGACACCACCATGTACTCATGTAACCATGGTCGTCCGAGTAAGATGTTGTAGTTGACCTCGGCATCCACCACATAACAAGTCACCTCAGTTTTGAGGCTGCCGATGTGACACTTCAGCCGGATCTTGCCCAGTGGCTCGCTCTTGCTAGCGTTGAAGCCACTGATGGTCGTATTGGAGGGCGCCAGCCGGTACATTGGGATCCCCAGCTTTGATAGCAGCGCCTTTGGAATGATGCTTAGGGAAGACCCCGGATCGATCTGAATCCTGCTCACCTTTACCGAACCGATGTACCCTGTGTAATACAACGGTCGGTTATGTCGGTGATGCTTGAGCAGCATGTCTTGTTGGGTGAAAGTTATGTTTGGGATAACTTCATCCGCACAATGATAGTGTGCACAAGTAGTTGGGATGTCTTCAGGCTGCTTGATTTGACTGAGAAAGGATTCGGCATCCTTCAGAGCTTCGCAGAGAGCTTCTCGGGAGTCCTTGGAGAGACGCAGGAGCTCGAACAAAGACAAACGTGCAGGAGTACTGGCCAGTTGCGCCAGAATGTCAAAATTGTGGGGCTTGGCTAGCCCCGAAGCATTTTCTTTCCGCAGAGGTCTGTCGAAACGGGCCTCCACTTGCTTTTGTTTATTGGCTGCTGAGGGCTTGGATGGACCCTCCTCAGGGATGGTGCCAGGAGACACCACTACGGCGGCAGCTTCACCGGGCTGGGAGTTCTGTTGTGCACGCGTCTGCACAGGAAGCACCTCTTCCGTTGAAGAAGAGACCGTGCGGCAAGACTTGATCTTCCTGCCTTTTGCTTTGGAGGTAGGGCGTACCTCCGGTCGAGTTACCTCGGAGACGAGGTCGGGGTGAACCCAGAGGACCTCTCCTCGAGATGTGGTGAGTGGGACAAGTCCACTCACATTGTCACGGGTGGGTGGCAAGTTCACCACCTCCATTGTCGCCTTAGGGATGGGGACGACGCCATCTTGTGTGGTAGTCGGCGGCAAGGTGCCGAACTGAAGTGACACCATATTAGCTGACACCGTCTTCTCTTCGTAGTCGACGGAGATTACATCCGCATTGATCATGCGTTGGATGTAATTTTTGAGGACGTAGCAGTCCTTGGTCGGGTGTCCGACAAACCGATGGTAGTGACAGTACCTCGGGTTGTCCACTTTCCCAACTTCATCGGGCCGCTTCGGGTCCGGAAGCTTGATCTTGTCACCCTGCTTCAGTATCTCAAAGAGTTGCAGGGTGTCGTCATCATTGAATGAATAAACCTCCTTGGGTCTCGGTGCCAGTGGAGGCTTTTGAGTAGGCGCAGATGCGCCCTTCGAGGCATTAACAGTCAATGCCTGTTTCCCCTTTGTTTCTCGTCCGGAGTTGTTGATTGCAGACTTTTTCCCCTTATCGTCAAAGGCGGGGAAGCTAACACCCAGAAGACGTGCATTGGCCGCCTTCTTCTCTGCAGCTTCAGCTTCGATGATTAGGGAGCTCCAGTCGGGAGGGGGAGTAGAGTTAAGCCAGAGCTTTACTGCAGGCAGCATGTTCATACTGCAAGCGGAGAGAAGCGCATGCTCTGGCATGCCTGGAGGTAGCCTGAAGCAGGCCTGACGGAAGCGTTCGATGAATGCCCGAACCGTTTCCTTGTCCTTCTGGCGTATCTCAATGAGAGACGCCATCGTCATGTCCTTCCCACCGTCGTAGAAGCGGTCGAGGAAGAGGCGTGTCAGGTCGTCGAAGGACGATATGGAATTATCGGGGAGGCTGCAGTACCAGTCATACGCCACCCCTTTCAGGGCCCCAACAAAGATGCTGGTGAGGAGCGCATCCTCCTTCGAAAGATGCCCTGTCTGCGACTGGAAGTACGTCAGGTACCGTCGTGGAGAGTCCTTCCCGTCATACGGCGTGAGTGTTTGTGGTTTATACTTTGGGGGATAAACCACCTTGTTCCACTCAAGGGGATAAGGCTGGGGAATGCCCATCTTCTGGCGCTCCTCCTGCCTGTTCTTGGACTCGAAGCGCTCCCGCAGATCTTTGATCATTTCGACCACGTCCTCCGTGGAGCTAGGAGTCGGAGAAGGAGGTACCACCTGGAGTGGAGCGTTTGAGGGCTCCGACGTCCGGGGTGCTTCTGTGTCTGAGGGTGTTCGTTGGAGGGGCACACTCGACTCTCCATTGGCTCCTGGGTCGGGACCATTTGAAGGTGTCCTGATCAAGGCCGACCGCATCTCAAACACTGCTTGAGTCAGTGCTTGCATTGAGACAGAGAGGGTTTTGAGTCCTCCCTCTAGCGAGTCTATGCGCTGGACAATGTCCTGTGGCGGCGCATCAGTCTCAAGATCACCCCCGGTCATGTATACTGTCATGACACGGCCGGAAGTGGATGGATCAGTTGAGGCTTCGCTCTCAGCCTCGCTCTCATGTGGGGGAGTCACTTCTCCTGGTGTTTGGCCACCCCCAGCCACATTCTGGAGTTCGTCTTCGACAGGCGCATCTGCAAGGGCCTGACTGCCCTCAGCTCTGTCTTGAAGGGCCTCTTCGTTTCCAGCACTACCCCCGGCGGTGTCCTGGAGGACATCGTCATTTTGAGGGGCTTCAGGGAGGCCATCTTCGCCTTGATGAAGATCCGCCGCAGCTGTGCTTTGGACATCTTCGTCTTCGGAAGGAGGCTCGACAAGGGTCTGGCTACCCCCAGCTTCCTCCAAGAACTTCTTCCTCGACCGAGTGCCTTCGAACACTCCAGAGGTCGAGACAGCTGCCTTGGTTTTCCTCGGCTGTCTTTTGGATGAAGACGAGGAATTGGCAGTCGTCTTCCGGACAGATGAGGAGTTGGAGATCACGTTGCATGAAGCAACCTTTAGCTCCTCTTCTGCTGACACCTTCGTCCCAAGGCGATGTCGGAGGGGTGTCGATGATTGTAGCCGTTGGAAGACCGACTGCTTTGGTGGTACTGCCGTCTTGCAACAGCAGTTGATGGTGACCACTGCACAAGTATGCCCCGTGAGAGGCGCATCGTGCTTGTTGGTCAACTCTCCTGACCGGCGCTTGTGAGTGATCACGTTGCGCAGGTCGTTGGAGGAGAGTGCTACCCTCACACCCCTCTCAGGCGCATGGCAGGGCCAAGCGCCGGGGTGGTTGGGTGAGTGTTGCGCCTCCTGATCTAATACCAAGCAGGCATCACGATCAGTAGTGGGGGAACCACAGCATTTGAAGTGACTTGAACGGACCTCAAACGCACAACCAGAGGAGGCGCGGGAGTTCAAGAGCACTGAGTTTGCCTCTCTCGGCTTGGTTGTGCACGCAGTGAATGCGCCCAAGCGAGATGAAGACTTTGAAGGTCGACTCGTTGTTGGTGCAGAAGCACTTGAGTCAACCTTGTACAGCTTGCCATCGGCAGCACGCGTGATCGTAAGCGCGTGCCTCTGGCCGGCTGTTGGCATAGCACGTTTGTGGCGCATGGCCCGTGCCGCCTTGGATTTCTTCGTACCAGCCCGCTGGGGCGCATAGTACTCAGCATCCAAATTCTCTTCGCCATTACAGCGAGTGAGTCTGTCAAAGACAGAGGCTCTTTGTGGCGTATCAGAAGTGATGCGCGGGGCATTGGCTGTGCCCCTGCTCCGTCGACGTATCTTCCTCGCCTGAGAGGAAGATGGCTGGGGAACGTGGTCAGCCGCACGCTTCCCCGAGAGATACGCTGTATCAGCGGGCGCACCTTGACTGCTGAGGACGTCAGCAGGAAAGGAAGGCTGGACGGGCGCATCCCCTTCAACGGTGGTGCCCGAGGCATCGACTTTGCGTACCCAGACTGCGCGGGTCTTCTTCGGCTTCGACAGCCGCTTCGAAGGACTCGCACTTCCTTCAGAAATGAACTTCTCGTACGCCTGTTGATTGAGGCGCACTACCAGCGTCTTGTGGGAGGAGCCCACCTTCACGTCGTCGGCCTGTGACACGACCTTCTCGGTAGAGGAGAAAGAAGTCCCCAGCAGAGTCGCCAGCTTGTTTGCTATTAAAATTGTTTTGATTGAAATCTTAATACAAACAGAACAGTGATACAATATAGGACTTAGATGTAGTCCTAGGAGTACACTTTTGTTTAAGCTGGGTCCTTAGTGCCAATGGAGCGAGTGGTAATGCGTTGACTCCGTTGACCGGCTGACGACGGTTATCGGTTCTCTGAAGGTGTTGATTGCTCTGGGTGCTGGAGCTTGCTGAGAGGAGGAAGACGTTGAGTGTCTAGAACTGCCTCTCGGTGATTCTCTGTTGTCGATTCTCTCTGTGTTGTGAGTCTTCTGTTCTGAGTCTCCGTCTCTGTGTGAAGGAGATGATCCTTCTATTTATAGTTTTGCAGGCTGGCTGCTCATGCGCGCATGCAGGATACGCCGGTGTGGGGATGCCACGTGGAGGTCGCTGATGGAGGCGCACGGATGCTGCGCCCTGATCGAGGGAGAGAACTCTTCATACTGCTATTGTGAGCCGGCACGTAGCAGAGAGAAGATCTTTCCGTTGCTGAAATCTTGGATGAGTTGAGTCAAAAGACATGTGTCGTCGACTCATGGTTCGAAGATCTCAGATTTGGTGGAGAGAAGTGATCTGGTGAGCTGCGCCTTAGATTGGGCGCAGGAGGAGGCTGCGGCTCATAACCTTTAGGAGTTACAAACCATTTGGGGTGCATGGCTTTTGAGGCGCATGCAGGCGACTTTCCTTCTGTCTTTCGGGATCAGAGAGCAGTCTGAGGCGCATGGCTTTTGAGGCACATACTGATTTGGACGCATGGCCGTAGAGGCGCATGCTGATGGTGGAGTGGCCACGTGGCAGTAGCCGTCGAAATAAAGTTATGATGATGCTGACGTTGCCAATGCTTCGTTTTCTGAATAAAGCTGTCAACTGTTCAGACTTTGGGAGGCGTGCTGCCAACTCTGTCAGTTCAGCATTTAATGTTGGTGACGTTCGATGGACAGCTGAGTGGGCGCGTCGGTTGGTGTTCCACTCGGTATGGGGATGTGTGAGGGCGCACCCTCTGTAATGCGCCGAGTACTGTAGGGCGCGTCTGTGTGATGTGCCTGATGCCGAAGGGCGCGTCCGTGTGATGCGCTGTCTGGCTGGCGCATCGGACACGTCTTTTAATGATGCGGCTGTCTCGCTCTTCGAGTGCTATAAATAGCCGTTTGGCTGAATTCGAGGCGTCCGGTTCATCCATTTAATATAAATTCATTGCACGGAATTCGGAGGGTCATCCACTTGGCGCGTGGGTTTGATCTGCCCGGCCTATAAATAGTGGCATGGAGAGAAGATTTGCTTCTCATTCCCTCACGTACTTCCAACATGAACTTGAACATGCGGGTGCATTCTGTTGACGAAGTGCTCCCGAGGGTGAAGATGAGACGTTGTGTTGTCTTCGATGCACTTGAAGGTGACTGTTACATCCAAAAGACGGAGTCGAGGGCTTCCGAGGCAGGCGGAAGGTGCCTGTTGCATCAAAAGATAGGGATGCTCGGGCCTTGTCCCCGTTATTCCGGAAGAGCCGTAGATCGGAATGGCGGTGCTAGGCTTTAGCCGCGGTTTCGATCACGGTCTTCCTTCGGCTTTGGAGGCTCTTTCGAAGCCTCCCCTGGCCACAGCATTTGCGGTGCTCTTCTCTTCCTTGGTTCCAGCCAGAGGGTTAAATACTTTGCTTGGCGAAGCACTTATCAGGTGAGCCTGGCTGGAAGAGCCGCACATAACTGGGCTCTGCTCGGCCAGGTGAGCCTGGCTGGAAGAATTTGGCTGAAGGAATGCACATAGCTGGGCTGCTGAAGGGATGCACATGACTGAGCTGCTGAAGATATGGTGGGATGCGCCTGGTTGGAGGCGCATGATGTCTGCTGCGCCTGACTGACAGCGCATGGTGACTGGCAGCGCATGATGACTGCTGCGCCTAACTGGAGGCGCATGGTGGCCGCTGGCTGTAGACTTAGGATCTTTCTTTTGTAGAAATTTTCCTTTGTACAACCTTTTCTAGACATGTAATAGACTTTTATATATATATAAAAAGTCCTTCTTCAAATGTCCATGGTTATTGACTTTGCTGTGAAGTGTTCTGTACGAGTCCTGGCGTATGTAGTGTCTGGCGCATGGGCTTTCTGGTTATGAAATTTCATGCTTCTACAATTATACAGTATTCATCTACCCGTAATACGTAGCTGGCTGAGTCACTCCCCCGCTCTCCAGTATTCTGGTTCTGGGGCGTGACATAATCTCTCAAGACGTGCCTACTATCCTGTACATGACCACGCGCATCTCAATCATATGATGCCACGCGTCTAAATACAGTTAGTGCATGATTGTTAACCGAATGAAAGTTGGCGCAACATCAGGTTGGCGCAACTCAATGTGGCACAATCCAGCCTCGCGTACATCAAAATAACTGCTAAAACAGTTATTTCCAGAAATCTATAAATAGAGTTTCTAATCATTGTTAAAGCATCACACAGAGAGAGATCAAGAACTCTTACAAAATTGCTACTGTATTCTCCAGAGGCTTTAGTCTTCAAGTTCATATAGTCCAAGGGATAAAGTGATCGTCTTCTGATCAGATTCCTACAGTTGTACTTCCCCAGAATTCAAATTGTACTCTTGTACTCTTTTCAAAAGTTTGTAATAGATCAACTTTTTATTTTTGCAAACAAAATGGCGACTTTGCTGGGGACGACTTTCTCCTCCGATGAGGAGGTGACAACTCAATGTGGCACTGCGTCGATCGGCAAGACGCAGAAGACTCTGGTTGTTCAAGTCAACCAGACAGCCTATGAAGAAATGATCAACAAGAAGAGCAACAAGCGCACGGTGGCTATCACCAAGAACAAAACCGTGTGGACTCCTAAGTCCTCTCAGGTTTCTGTTGCCCTGGCGCAATTTGCTTCTATTGCCAAGGCACAATCTGCCTCTGTGGCTTCGGTGCAGTCTATTTCTACTACCTGCGCACAGTCCACTCTCACTGCTGCCCGTACGCAATTTGCTCCTCCTGCTGCCCGTGCACAGTCCACTACTTTCTTTGCTGCCAAGGCATAATTTGTTCAAGTTGTTGCTAAGGGGCAGTCTGCCCATGTTGCTACCAAGGCGCAAACCGTAGCCCATATTGCTAGGGTGCAACCAGTAGTCCATAGCACTGTGGCGCAACCCAAGCAATCAGTTGTTCAGGCGCAGTCTGCTGCTCTGGTGCAACCCAAGGGAACTAGTCTTTTGGCTATTCCCTCTTCTAATTCTCCAGTTCTGAACTTGGAGAAACAATGTTCTAGTGCCAAAACTAGACAGAACAAAGGGAAGGGTCCTTTAACATTTTCTCAACTGGCGCAACATGTGCCTAAAGTGATCCTACAACAAAACAGAGGGAAACGCTTCTTAGCTAACCCTCTACAAATTAAGGGAAAGCACCCTTTGGTCTTTTCTAAAACTTCCCTAGTTTATGACTCAGAGAAAAATATGTCAGATTCCACTCCTTTAAATAGAGGTCTTCAGATATCTGCTATGGGAAGAAATACTGATCAAAAAGCTGTCTTGCCAACCCCTATGGGGACTAGTAAAGATCTTCCAACCTTGCAAATTTTAAGATCCAAGCAAGGAAAGTTGATGGTATCTCAAACAGAGACACTCGGAGCAGAATTCTCTGATTTACGTGCTTATTTCAATAGGCATCCATTAATATCAACTTCGGTGAAACGCAAGAATTCTATGCCAAAGGCCACTCTGTACCAGAAACCAAAGTTTGAAAAGAAGGACCCAATCACTTATGCTAATGAGTTAAGTACCTATTTGTACACTCAGGGAACTAAACATTTAAAGAATAGGAGACATGTTCCTAACATCATTAAGGAATATGTTCCTCCAACTTCTTCTCGTCCTGTAGTGGTAACTGATCTCCGGGAACGTCTTACACAAAGACGGAAGATTACAGGGATATCTCCTTCACCTCCAAATCACTCTCCAGATCGCCACTGCCTTCATGAAGTGGTTATCAAGTGTTGTTGCCAATCATCTAGACGATCTGTCTTTGATCGTCTGAACTATGTTTCAACTCCTGAACCAGTAACAGAAGATGAAGACGAGCCATTATATGCTTCTGTCAACATGACTTTCCAAGGCACTGTCAACATGTTCCTAACATCATTAAGGAATATGTTCCTCCAACAATTCTAACCAGCCCACCAATTCCCAAACATCAGAAGATGCTAATGAGGCTATGAAACTCTTACGCACTCAGTTTGAGGCCTTCAAGCAGAAGGATGGCCTACAAAGACTTGGCATAAAGCAACCATATCCTGTAGAATGGAAGGAGGTTCCGTTCCCTCTCCTAAATACAAGCTTCCAACCAATATGCTGTTTGATGGCAGCACTTCTCCAAGTCAATACATAAATCACTTTAAAGTAATGACTGACCAATTATAGCCAAATGATGCTCTCCTTACCAGAGTATTCATCGGTTGTTTAGCCGACGCAGCATACGACTGGTATCGTAGTTTGTCGGATGGCTGCATAACTTCTTTTACTGGTTTCAAGAAGATGTTCTTGGAACGGTTCTACGAGGGAGTCAATGACATGACAATGTCTACCCTCATTAAGATCAAACAAAGACACAATGAATCCACAGAGAGTTTCATTGAAAGATTCTGTCGAGAGGCACTTAAAATGCCTTTAGGAACTCCATCTGCTGTAACAATAGACACCTGCAAATCAAACTTGTTGCCTATTATCAGTATATGGACGGAATCTACATAATTCCAGGATTGTCCTTCTTTCATTGTGAATGCCAAGGCGGCAGAAGTCAGTGCCAAAAAGTTCAAACAGTTAGGAGTTCAAATGACTCATCCTAACCAAGATGAACATTCTACACCCGGGGGTAATAATTGCCATAATAACCACAAGGGTAAAGAAACATTAGATATCAATCTCAAGGGGAAGGAGTCATTGGCTGTTAATGTTTCCCAGACAGCACCTACTCCATCAGCACCTCCACAAAAAACACCTCGTCCAAAAGAAGAGTATTCTTTCGACGAAGATGATACTTTGAGCATCTTCGATTGCTTGATCAAAAGCAATAAGCTTCAATTGCCAGAGGCAAAACGGCCAGAAGAAGTGGGTAAAACTGATCACCCTAAATACTGTGTTTATTACATATTTATAGGGCATCCAACCAAAGCATGCTACGTGCTCAAGGGCAAAATCCAGGAGTTGGTCAACTCTGGAGCAATTACTCTGCAACAGGACGAGAAGACGGTGACAGCTAATGTCGTCTCTGTACAGTTTGGTGACTTTCCACCACAAGTTGTGCAAGATGGTGTGGTCTCCATTCCAAGAACTACTCTCGAGATCGTGAATATCCTACCTCTTCAAAATGAAGGTCTTGTTCCACTATCAACCGAAAGAGGAGAGATTATGTGAATTCACCCAGATCTAGTAGCAAATTTCGAAACGTCTTCCTCTTCTAAGCAAAAGAAGCACTCCAAAACTAAATCCAAGAAATGCAACATGGTAACTTTTGAACTAGTAGCAGAAGAAGAAATTCTAATTGGCACTAGATCTGGGAAACCTTACCTTCGGGAATACCCCAAAACTCAAAAGAATTCTGCCTTATCTCCTGATGATCCTCCTATATCATCTTCTCCTGCTGAGAATATACCATCTACATCTCTGCCAGTGGTTGAACCAACTCCTCATAAATCGACATCAGCAGACAAGGGAAAACAACCTGTTTGTTTTGACAAAGCACTGAAGAAGTTCTCATCTCTTGGACTCGAAAATCCATATAATTTTGATATATTGGCTCAATTAGCCAATACTCCAGCAAGATTGTCAATCTTTGAACTCTTACGTCTCTCAAAAGAAACTCGAGAGACATTAAGTGAAGCTTTGATGCAGGTTGATGCTTGTCTTACTCTTCTCAAAAAGCCTGAAAAGGAACCAGTCAGCTGTGTACATTGTCATAGTGTGTTTTAGTTAATGCCCAATATTTCTTTTACATATGTTGTTAGAAGACAATCGTCATGATCGTCCTCTCTATTTTATGGGGTATGTGGACATCATGAAGGTCGATCGTGTCCTGATTGATCCAGGGTCTGCTCTTAGTATCATGCCAAAGTCTTTGCTAGATGCTTTGAAGATCCCGGTGCATAACCTGTCTACAACCATTACTACCATTTTGGGATTCAATCAAGGAAGAAGTGAACCTTTGGGGAAGATACGCCTAAAACTTCAAATTGGCAACCTTCGTACAAAGGTGACTTTCTATGTGATTGACAATCATGGCTCATACAATACTTTGTTAGGAAGACCATTCCTCCATGAACACAATATTGTACCTTCTACTCTCTACCAATGTTTTAAATATGTGGATGGTAATAGAGAAGTCCAAAAAGAGGTTGCAGATCTGAATTCTTTCAAAGGAGTTGAAGCATACTGCAACGATTCTGGCATGTACAAGGAGGAATTAATGAAGGTGGTTCTGGCAATTATAACACCCAGTTTTCTAAAATAAGGATAATTTTGAAAATTTGTATTTTGATTTATTTAATTATGATATTTAATTAATAATATGATTTTTGGTAAATTTTAATCATTTTTAAACTATTTAAATCATGACTTATGATTTTGGTGTTTGGCTAGTGTAACCTTGGAGACTGTTGACCTAGAACCTAGCCATGTGATTAGGATGATTAATTAGTACATTTTAGCCTAGAGGCTATTTTGGTCATTTTAAGATTTAATTGATTTATTTATGATTTATTGGAATATGTGTGATTTTAATTATTATTTAAATAAGTGCTATGTGCTATGATGGGTTTTAGCCTAGTGAAGCCTAACCTAGAAGCTTAGACTTAACCCATGGGCTAAGTAGGATGGTTAACTTAAGTTGAGGGTAGAAATTATCAAGTTAGAAATCAAATAGGAGTTTTAGTCATGAGAATTGATTTTTGAGAATGGGCCCTTAGAAACTTAGATGTAACTTGACTTAGAGAGGGAGGCCCATGGCCCAACTAACTAAACCCTAACCCTAGCATTTATGACCAGCCACCTAAGGATCCACACTCATATTTAATGTCTCCTCAAACTTAGGGCTAGCCTCCTTAGAAAATAGCAAGTTAAAAATAGAGGTAAAATCCTTTCTTCCCCAATCCATAACTCCTCCAATCCATAACTCCTCCATTTCAACTCCTTTTTCTTTCTAATTTCTTGCAATAGATTCTAATCTCTGTGTTTTTGATGGCTATGGTGAGAAATTCCAGGGAAGGGGCAATTTGGAAGAGTTTGGGTAGCTTGAGGAACAACTCACTTTGGGGCTTTTTGAGCCATTTTAAACCTATAGGTAAATCCCTATTCTCTCCACCAAATTTTGATTTCTTTGCATGGTTAGGAAGCCCTAGGTGTCCTCTCTCTGTTGGTATAGGTTTTGCAAAGTTTTGTGTCCGTTTCGTGTCCGTATCGGACACGTATCCAATAGGATACCTAGGTGTTTGTAGAAATGCCACTAAGGATTCGATTTTCGATTTTTGTAAATGTGATTGCATAGATCTGTAGATCTTCATGTGTGTATTAACTTTTGTGAAGGGTGTTTGGTGTTTGGTGTTTCGTGTCGGTTTGTGTCGTGTTTTTGTCCTTGGACACGCTGCACGAGCCACACACCTGTGTCCTGCCTATCGGGGGATAGAACACGAGACACAGGACACGTCGTGTCCTAATTTTTGGGGTGAACCATGGGGCATTGTCTGCGACCACACTCCCAAAATTTGGGAGTGTCTCGTGGACTGTGCACGGAGCTTTTAAGCTCGCACGGGTCGCACGCTGTCGCGCGCGGGCTGCTGTGCGAGTGCACAGACACCACTGATACGCGTGTCGTATCGTGTCTGTGGGACTCGTGGACACGGTGCAGTGTGTGTCAGACCTAGGTCTATCCTAGGTGAACCTTTGGACACGAGCACGTGTCGTGTCGTGTCGTGTGTCGCGTGTTATACGCGCGTGCACGCGTGCAAGACAATTACTCGTGCACTGTCAGTGTCTGTGTTTGTGCATTGTTTGGGACACGATTCGTGTCCAATTTCTGGACACGAATACACTCTATAGTACACTCACATATATAACACTAATTACCAACCTATAATTTATCATCTTAATGTGTTTCGATTATTCAAATTGGAGTTTCTGTTGTGACTGATACATAGTGCATGTTCTGATTCCCTATGTTCGATTCCATTTCTTTTTTTTAACTGTTAAATTAATGATTAAATTGCCATTTTAATTCCTGAACATATGTATTAGTTCATGTTAGTTTGATTTTCAAGTTAAGAATGGTTTTGCATTGAGATTTTGGGAATTCGACTTATGGTTTGGACTTTCGAGATTGGACTGATACAGTCCTGACATTTCAACATTTTTGAACTCTCAATTCCTAATTAAACTGATTTTTGTGATTTAATTCCATGTTTAAATCCTTACACAAGTGTATTAGCTACTGAGGGTTGGGATTCATTGAGGTTTTGGATTCGAATTACTGAAATGGGTTCGAATGAGGTTTTCCTTCCTATTTTATTCTGATACAATGTTCCCAGGTTTCCTGAGTTCCATTCAAAGTTTCTATGAGGAATCAATCTTGATTCTCAATTTTTCTGATATATATATATATATATATATATATATATATATATATATATATATATATATATATATATATATATATATATATATATATATATATGTTGATGTTGATGTCGATTTCATAATTGGATTTTGAACTAAGTTTTGGGATTCGAAATGGTTTAAATGTAGAAAACCTGGGAATAACTGACTGAAACCGAGTTTAATCCAATGTTAATCTAGAACTTTTCATATATTATTGATAGGATTTCTGTTATGGTACTTCTGAGGTTCTAGTTAGAAATGATATCAGAGATTTGATTGGTGTGTAACTGAGATTTCCATAATGTAAAGAAACTGAGAATGGCATTGGTTTAAACTTGCATTGTAGGTTTGGTTCCCTATGAACTTCTATGGGTTCATTTCAGTTTACCAAAACTGAAATTGAATTCCAGTTTTCCCACGTAATCTACTCACCCCCTCACAAATCCTGAACACATTCTCATTTTCAGTTTTTCCCTCACACCACCCTACATTAACTGATATGTCACAGTCCTATGAATCACATTGCCTCCACAATCACCCACACATCACTAAATTCCTAACTAATCCTCACACACTCATGTGTAAACCAAACACACACAGGCCTATGGGTTAGACCCTGTTTCATCCAGTTGACTCACACACACATGCCTACACATATACAAAACACACACATGACATTGTTCCCTGTCACACATTCCTACACACACACCACATACATTTACATGTACCCACCAAACACTCACACACACATGGCCTCCTACCAAACAAACACAGGACACTCAAATCTGAAAACTGTTTTCCTAATTGACCCTCACACAGTCATTCACACATTATATCACATACACACACACACACACATGTCTATCTCCACATGAATATATATGAATATGTAATCTAGTACCTATATAGCTACCCTATAATATATTTACATATATATATATATATATATATATATATATATATATATATATATATATATATATATATATATATATATATATATATGTATACAAATGTGAATGTGATATATATTGATTGGTATAATGTATATATACATGGTTTCGTTATATGTGAAGTATGGTGTAGGCTATGGTACTAGACTAGTGTGGCTTGTATGGTAGTTGGTTAGAGACCTAGATTAACTTGTTAAACCTAGGTTAGACTAATCTAGACTAGTGTGGCTTGTATGGTAGTTGGTTAGAGACCTAGATTAACTTGTTAAACCTAGGTTAGACTAATCTAGACTAGTGTTGACCTAGTTTGACTGTTAGGGTTGATCAGAGTTGACCAAGAGTTGACTTTGGCCTAGATTGACTTAGAATCATGTAGAATGTATAGTATGACTTCATTATACCATTTTGGACTTGTTGTGACTTGTACTGTTCTATAGGAGACAGACACCACTCCTCGGACAGTATATTCTCTTCAGACACTCAGGATATCAGGCGAGTACATTCTCTGACCGTTTTATACTTGTCTGGATTTACATTCTTGCTCTAGATTACTGTACTTGATGCTGACACGATCATTATCATGGATTGGTAATATATGAATCTTCTTCAGAGATGTTATCTCCTTGTATTCACTAAATACATATTGTGATGTGCGTTCACTTACATATTGTATTTATTGAATATCCTTATCATTGTACACTCATTGTGCATATTGTACTCTCATTATCATATTGAGCCATTGTACAAGCCATTGTACAAGCCATTGTATAAGGTAACGTAACTGAATTGGATCCTTGTGTATTGATTGGGGGAGGGAGAGTAGAAGTGGTTATGTGATCAATCCTATTGTATAAGAAATTGTATATGTCAATTGTACACCCACGTACAAAGGAGTCCCATTTTATTATATAACCTAACTCATTTACATAACCATATTGTGCTCTAAATCACATGTTGCTTACAGTTCTTACTTATCATATATAGATATTTCCCATTATCAAATCTCTACTATTTTTCCTATACATTCTTCTTTCAGCGTTTCATGTACCTTACTCTATTGCATGCTTTATATTTCCTAACTTGATATGAACTGCGTGAGATGTTTTGTGCTCGCTCCTGTCCTGATTGGACCTGTTGAAAATATTACAGAGGATGAGAATGAGGCATGTATAGACACCTTCTATGGGATAGCTGTAGATGGCTCGTGTGACCCAGATTTCCAGCCTGATCCACTAGCTTAGAGACTGAGGCTCCCTAGTCTAGGATTTTACTATTTCTGTCTTCTGAGATCAGAATTGTATATATATATTCTTTCATATTTAGTAGTTGGGACTTGTATTCTGGATGTTGTTGAGATGTTATCTTAGATACTTAGACTCTCTCTGATTGTATCCTGTGGATCTTTTATTCCAGTATCTATCTATCTATCTTTATCTTATCATTCTGCCTTAGATGTGATTGAGACTGTATATTGCTATGTCACCTCCATTCGGAGGGTATATACTGTACAAGTACCTTTATATTGTTAGATGAATGACCTAGGACAGTGTTCTACCGCCGATACTGCGGCGTAGGCTGGGCGTTGTTACGTTCTCGTACCCTCACAATGGGTGCGGGTCGTGATACGTTTTTAGTGGTGGCACATACAGGTCGAGTTTATGTAGTGGTATTTGAACTAGAATATTACTACAGCCTGCAGTAGGTTAGGATATTCTTGAGGTACTCAATCACATTAGGAAAAGCTCTTAATCTGATTCTTGTTATCAAAATTCTTGCTACTTTAATACTTTCTTTTGAAATAAACTGTCCTCCCTTGATTCATCGCTTCCTTTTCAGCAATTGATATCCTTGTTTGATCTGTCTTCAGGATGGTGGAGACGCGGTTACAGCGTACCATTCATAGGGATACTGTAGAGGGGACTGCTACCTCTCAGCCAGCTCAGCAGGGTCGGGAGGCTACAACTCCTGCCACCTCTGCTCATATTGGGACTTCAGCAGCAGCAGCAGAGGGTATGCCTTCACCAGTTCGGAGACAGGACCCAGTCATCCCAGAGGTACCATTCCAGCAGCCGCTGCCTACAGGACACGTGGATGCGGCACAGATGTTTGCGTACTTTCAGCAGTTTATGGAGATGCAGCAGACCCGACAGGAAAGGGGTATGGAGCTGGCCATTACGACAGTCGCAGCTCGACCAGTAGTCCAGCAGCCGAAGACACCTGGGATAGAGCAGTTCCAGAAGATGAGCCCCAGAGACTTCCTGGGGACGGAGGGGATTATATATGCTGACGAGTGGATCGAGCATATAGAGGAGATCTTCCGTCTGGCCCGGATACCGGCAGATCTCCAGATAGAGGCAGCAGCTAGCCGGATGCGAGATCTTGCTCGTACCTGGTATCAGTCAGACCCCAGGGTGGGGGTAGCTTGGCAGACTTGGGAGCAGTTTAAGGGCTTCTTCAAGAAGAAGTTCTTCCCAGATTCAGTACTCAGAGCCTTGGAGTCGCAGTTCGAGAGCCTAGTCCAGGGGAGTCTTTCAGTGGAGGAGTACGCAGGGGAGTTTGGCCGCCTCGGCAGGTTCGTAGAGGGCTTGAGCGAGACGGCGAAGGCCCAAAGGTTCCGGAAGGGTCTGGTCAAGGAAGTCAAGTCCTTGACCAAGGGCAACAGGGATGCCACTTTTGAGAAGATTTTGACGGGAGCCTTATTGGCAGAGGATGATCTTGAGCTTAGGCTCGAGAGGGGGCGAGACCCAGTTGGGGGCAGCAGCAGCGGAGGACCGACCAAGAGGCCGTACGTTCAGTAGCAGTTTCAGCAGCAGTACCAGCAGCCGATGGCTCAGATACATCAGCTACAGCAGAGGCCTGTTCAATATCAGGGACAGAGACAGGTGCAGTATCAGTAGGACACCGTGTGTAACTTCTGTAAGAAGCCAGGCCATTGGTGGAACGATTGCAGGAAGAGGCTGGGTATGTGTTTCCTTTGCGGTTCAGCAGAGCATCAGTGTAGAGAGTGTCCCAAGAACCTGACACCATTGGCTCAGATAGCACCAGGAGCTAGGGCTCTGGCAGGACAGCAGAGGGGACCACCATTGCAGACTCAGCAGGAGAGGTTCGTACAGCATCAGCAGCAGGCCAGGGGAGGCCAGCCAGGGCGAGCTTTCGCCATGACAGCCGAAGATGCTCAGGCCACTGGAGATCTAGTTGCAGGTTTTGTCCTTTGATTCCATTTTCGAAATTGCCTCTTATAACTGCCTTGAAATTTCGATCCCCTCTGTTCCTTGTTGGTTGATCAAATCTGTCCTGTTGTTTTGTGTTATGTTTGATTTTCTTCTGAGATGAATCATATGGGCTAGGTCACCCAGTTATGGAATCTAGAATCTTCGATGGTCGTGTTTAGCTGGCATAGTGAGGACATATAGTCAGATTTAGGACGTATTTCTCGGGTGTGAGAATTTAAGGTTTTTGCTGCCAAGCATGCGGCAACGCGAAAATTTTAAATACCATGATTCTAGAGGTATGTGCCTTAGTCGAGGACTCTGTGATTATCGTAGCCTTGCTCACTAGCACGACGAAGATTCTGAGTATCATGATTTTGGACAGACGCATATGATTATATGACGGTATGTTTGAGACTTTGATTGTGGGGGTGTTTGACCTAGAAGGACTACTACTATTTTAATTTCGAGGACAAAATTTTTCTAAGGTGGGTAGACTTGTAACACCCAGTTTTCTAAAATAAGGGTAATTTTGAAAATTTGTATTTTGATTTATTTAATTATGATATTTAATTAATAATATGATTTTTGGTAAATTTTAATCATTTTTAAACTATTTAAATCATGACTTATGATTTTGGTGTTTGGCTAGTGTAACCTTGGAGACTGTTGACCTAGAACCTAGCCATGTGATTAGGATGTTTAATTAGTACATTTTAGCCTAGAGGGTATTTTGGTCATTTTAAGATTAGTTGAATTATTTATGATTTATTGGAATTTGTGTGATTTTAATTATTATTTAAATAAGTGCTATGTGCTATGATGGGTTTTAGCCTAGTGAAGCCTAACCTAGAAGCTTAGACTTAACCCATGGGCTAAGTAGGATGGTTAACTTAAGTTGAGGGTAGAAATTATCAAGTTAGAAATCAAATAGGAGTTTTAGTCATGAGAATTGATTTTTGAGAATGGGCCCTTAGAAACTTAGATGTAACTTGACTTAGAGAGGGAGGCCCATGGCCCAACTAACTAAACCCTAACCCTAGAATTTATGACCAGCCACCTAGGGATCCACACTCCTATTTAATGTCTCCTCAAACTTAGGGCTAGCCTCCTTAGAAAATAGCAAGTTGAAAATAGAGGTAAAACCCTTTCTTCCCCAATCCATAACTCCTCCATTTCAACTCCTTTTTCTTCCTAATTTCTTGCAATAGATTCTAATCTCTGTGTTTTTGATGGCTATGGTGAGAAATTCCAGGGAAGGGGCAATTTGGAAGAGTTTGGGTAGCTTGAGGAACAACTCACTTTGGGGTTTTTTGAGCCATTTCAAACCTATAGGTAAATCCCTATTCTCTCCACCAAATTTTGATTTCTTTGCATGGTTAGGAAGCCCTAGGTGTCCTCTCTCTGTTGGTATAGGTTTTGTAAAGTTTTGTGTCTGTTTCGTGTCCGTATCGGACACGTATCCAATAGGATACATAGGTGTTTGTAGAAATGCCACTAAGGATTCGATTTTTGTAAATGTGATTGCATAGATCTGTAGATCTTCATGTGTGTATTAACTTTTGTGAAGGGTGTTTGGTGTTTCGTGTCGGTTTGTGTCATGTTTTTGCCCTTGGACACGCTGCACGAGCCACACACCTGTGTCCTGCCTATCGGGGGCTAGAACACGAGACACAGGACACGTCGTGTCCTAATTTTTGGGGTGAACCATGGGGCATTGTCTGCGACCACACTCCCAAAATTTGGGAGTGTCTCGTGGACTGTGCACGGAGCTTTTAAGCTCGTACGGGTCGCTCGCTTTCGCACGCGGGCTGCTATACGAGTGCACAGACACCACTGATACGCGTGTCGTATCGTGTCTGTGGGACTCGTGGACACGGTGCAGTATGTGTCAGACCTAGGTCTATCCTAGGTGAACCTTTGGATACGAGCACGTGTCGTGTCATGTCGTGTGTCGCGTGTTATACGCGCGTGCACGCGTGCACAACAATTACTCGTGCACTGTCAGTGTCTGTGTTTGTGCATTGTTTGGGACACGATTCGTGTCCAATTTCTGGACACAAATACACTCTATAGTACACTCACATATATAACACTAATTCCGAACCTATAATTTATCATCTTAATGTGTTTCGATTATTCAAATTGGAGTTTCTGTTGTGACTGATACATAGTGCATGTTCTGATTCCCTGTGTTCGATTCCATTTCTTTTTTTTAACTGTTAAATTAATGATTAAATTGCCATTTTAATTCCTGAACATATGTATTAGTTCATGTTAGTTTGATTTTCAAGTTAAGAATGGTTTTGCATTGAGATTTTAGGAATTCGACTTATGGTTTGGACTTTCGAGATTGGACTGATACAGTCCTGACATTTCAACATTTTTGAACTCTCAATTCCTAATTAAACTGATTTTTGTGATTTAATTCCATGTTTAAATCCTTACACAAATGTATTAGCTACTGAGGGTTGGGATTCATTGATGATTTGGATTCGAATTACTGAAATGGGTTCGAATGAGGTTTTCCTTCCTATTTTTTTCTGATACAATGTTCCCAGGTTTCCTGAGTTCCATTCAAAGTTTCTATGAGGAATTAATCTTGATTCTCAATTTTTTCTGATATATATATATATATATATATATATATATATATATATATATATATATATGTTGATATCGATTTCATAATTGGATTTTGAACTAAGTTTTGGGATTCGAAATGGTTTAAATGTAGAAAACCTGGGAATAACTGACTGAAACCGAGTTTAATCCAATGTTAAACTAGAACTTTTCATATATTATTGATAGGATTTCAGTTATGGTACTTCTGAGGTTCTAGTTAGAAATGATATCAGAGATTTGATTGGTGTGTAACTGAGATTTCCATAATGTAAAGAAACTGAGAATGGCATTGGTTTAAACTTGCATTGTAGGTTTTGGTTCCCTATGAACTTCTATGGGTTCATTTCAGTTTACCAAAACTGAAATTGAATTCCAGTTTTCCCACACAATCTACTCACCCCCTCACAAATCCTGAACACATTCTCATTTTCAGTTTTTCCCTCACACCACCCTACATTAACTGATATGTCACAGTCCTATGAATCACATTGCCTCCACAATCACCCACACATCACTAAATTCCTAACTAATCCTCACACACTCATGTGTAAACCAAACACACACAGGCCTATGGGTTAGACCCTGTTTCACCCAGTTGACTCACACACACATGCCTACACATATACAAAACACACACATGACATTGTTCCCTGTCACACATTCCTACACACACACCACATACATTTACATGTACCCACCAAACACTCACACACACATGGCCTCCTACAAAACACACACAGGACACTCAAATCTGAAAACTGTTTTCCTAATTGACCCTCACACAGTCGTTCACACATTATATCACATACACACACACAAGTCTATCTCCACATGAATATATATGAATATGTAATCTAGTACCTATATAGCTACCCTATAATATATTTACATATATATATATATATACAAATGTGAATGTGATATATATTGATTGGTATAATGTATATATACATGGTTTTATTATATGTGAAGTATGGTGTAGGCTATGGTACTAGACTAGTGTGGCTTGTATGGTAGTTGGTTAGAGACCTAGATTAACTTGTTAAACCTAGGTTAGACTAATCTAGACTAGTGTGGCTTGTATGGTAGTTGGTTAGAGACCTAGATTAACTTGTTAAACCTAGGTTAGACTAATCTGGACTAGTGTTGACCTAGTTTGATTGTTAGGGTTGATCAAAGTTGACCAAGAGTTGACTTTGGCCTACATTGACTAGAATCATGTAGAATGCATAGTAGGACTTCATTATACCATTTTGGACTTGTTGTGACTTGTGCTGTTCTATAGGAGACAGACACCACTCCTCGGACAGTATATTCTCTTCAGACACTCAGGATATCAGGCGAGTACATTCTCTGACCGTTTCATACTTGTCTGGATTTACATTCTTGCTCTAGATTACTGTACTTGATGCTGACACGATCATTATCACGGATTGGTACTATATGAATCTTCTTCAGAGATGTTATCTTCTTGTATTCACTAAATACATATTGTGATGTGCGTTCACTTACATATTGTATTTATTGAATACCCTTATCATTGTATACTCATTGTGCATATTGTACTCTCATTATCACATTGAGCCATTGTACAAGCCATTGTATAAGGTAACGTAACTGAATTGGATCCTTGTGTATTGATTGGGGGAGGGAGAGTAGAAGTGGTTATGTGATCAATCCTATTGTATAAGAAATTGTATATGTCCATTGTACACCCACGTACAAAGGAGTCCCATTTTATTGTATAACCTAACCCGTTTACATAACCATATTGTGCTCTAAATCACATGTTGCTTACAGTTCTTACTTATCATATATAGATATTTTCCATTATCAAATCTCTACTGTTTTTCCTATACATTCTTCTTTCAGCATTTCATGTACCTTACTCTATTGCATGCTTTATATTTCCTAACTTGATATGAACTGCGTGAGATGTTTTGTGCTCGCTCCTGTCCTGACTGGACCTGTTGAAAATATTACAGAGAATGAGGATGAGGCCTGCATAGACACCTTCTATGGGACAGCTGTAGATGGCTCGTGTGACCCAGATTTCCAGCCTGATCTACTAGCTTAGAGACTGAGGCTCCCTAGTCTAGGATTTTACTATTTCTGTCTTCTGAGATCAGGATTGTATATATATATTCTTTCATATTTAGTAGTTGGGACTTGTATTCTGGATGTTGTTAAGATGTTATCTTAGACACTTAGACTCTCTCTGATTGTATCCTGTGGATCTTTTATTCCAGTATCTATCTATCTATCTTTTATCTTATCATTCTGCCTTAGATGTGATTGAGACTGTATATTGCTATGTCACCTCCATTCGGAGGGTATATACTGTACATGTACCTTTATATTGTTAGATGAATGACCTAGGACAGCGTCCTACCGCCGATACTACGGCGTAGGCTGGGCGTTGTTACGTTCTCGTACCCTCACAGTGGGTGCGGGTCGTGACAGCAATGGATACAGATGAAGAATAGAAAAGTGTACCGAATGATACTCTGGTGATTCCTGTCAAAGGACGTACTTCCTATCCTCAGTCGTCCAAACCACTGACTATCTATCTTCCTTCCCATGAGAAACAGCTTCATGGTGATAGTAAGGAACAAAGGGAGCTCACCTCTTCTGAGCCACTTGTAATCGACCTTCATCGTTAGAAGCCCCCTCCTCCTTCTCGTTCTTCTTCTCCCCCTCTTGTCATCAATCTGACTAAGCCTGCTAAGGCTAAAGTTCATGTTGTAAATGATGGTGTAAAAATCAATAAAGCATCTCCTTTGCAGTATACTGATGTCTCTTACTATACTCAATATTACTTAGATATGCTAGATAGCTTTAAACCACTTACAATAGAAGTCGTATCATCTCTACGAAATGTGGTATCCTTAGATTCAATACAAGAGTCATACTTCATAGTACCGTCTCGAAAGAAAGATGAAAGGCCTATATTCTTCAACAAAAGAGAGGAACAAAAAGTCATGCTCTATAATGATAATAGAGATGATACAAGAAGACTACAATTACGTCGCTATAGTCCACAATCCAAAGCAATTATCCGTAAAATGGGCTATAATTTCATAATATGCCTCAACAACGGTAAAGGAAGACGAACTCCCCTTCGTATCTCTGTTCCAAAAGGAAAATCACAACAATATCATAGTAAAACGAAGCGGGGTTTAGGTTACACTTCATTACTTTCAACTCCAGAACCTTCTAAATCTGATGAAGAAGAACGATCTAACTCTTCTGATTCTATCACATAGGATTCTGATACCAGCATTGGTCATGTTCATAGGGTGATGGTATCTTCTAACATGGTGTCTGTCGAATTCTCGGAAGATGATGAAGATGACATTGAAGAAGATCCTGAAGTGGACCCTTGGGCACAAAGGATGGACAATCAGTGGGAACTTTGTTTTGAACAACGAGAGCCACCTACTGAGGATCAACTAGTCCAGGTTGATATTTGAGAGAAGGGCGTATCACGACCAATCTTCGTTAGCAAAAATTTTTTAGAGGATGATAAATAAGAATTAATTCACCTTATTCGTGAATATATTAATGTCTTCACCTGGAGTTATGAAGATATGCCAGGATTAGATCCTCAAGTCGCAACTCACAAACTTAATATCTTGCCGAATGCCAAGACGGTCAAACAACAACAACGTTGATTCAAGCCTAAAATGATGGATGCAATTGATGATGAAGTCAAAAAGCTTATAGCTTGCGATTTTATCAGAGAAGAACAACATCCTGACTGGGTAGCCAACGTTGTACCAGTCTTGAAAAAAATCGAAAATGTTCGAGTTTGCATAGACTTTCGGGATCTCAATGATGCTTGCCCTAAAGACGAATTCCTTCTCCCAATTATTGATGTCATGATCGACAATACATGTGGATTCGAACGAATTTCTTTCATGGATGGGTTTTCTGGATATAATCAAATCCGAATGAACCCTGAAGATAAAAAAATGCTTCGTTTCGTACTTCTCGTGGAGTATACTGTTATACAGTCATGCCGTTTGGTCTTAAGAACGCTGGTACAACTTACCAGTGGGCTATGAGTACTATCTTTTGATATCACTTGCGAAAGACCGTTAAATGCTATGTTGACGATATTGCTGTCAAAAGTCGTCTAAAGGAAGATTACATTCAAGATTTAAGAACTATTTTCAATCTAATGTGCCAGCATCAACTCAAAATGAACCCCACCAAGTCTTTCTTGGGTGTTTCTAGTGGCAAATTTCTCGGCTTCGTCATTACCTCTAAGGGTATACACGTTGATCCCGAGAAGATCAAAGCCATTCAAGAGATGCCTCCTCCACGCAACCTAAAAGAGCTACGAAGATTCCAAGGTCGACTTGCGTACATCAGGCGGTTCATTTCGAATTTATCTGGACGTTGCAGACCATTTACTCAATTAATGAAGAAAGGTGTATCTTTCATTTGGACGGAAGAATGTCAACGAGCATTTGATGACATAAAACGGTATTTAATGAGTCCACCGGTTCTTGTACCACCAATCTCAGGAATACCTTTCTTAATGTATGTCCGGGCAATAGATCATTCATTGGGAGCTTTGTTAGCTCAGAAGAACAAGGAAGGTCATGAACAAGCCATCTATTATCTTAGCCGAACGATGATTGGAGCTGAACATCGTTATAGTCCGGTGGAGAAGGAATGTTTAGCCTTAATGTTTGATGTTCAGAAGACAAGACATTACATCATAGGCCAAACTATTCATGTCATATCTCGAGTCAATCCTCTTCGAGTCTTAATGAAAAAGCCAAGTGCACTTAATTCCAGGCTTGCCACATGGGCCATATTATTAGCACAATATGATATGGTTTATGTTCCTCAAAAGTCAGTGAAAGGTCAGGCACTTGCTGACTTCTTAGCAGCTCATCCTGTCCCTGAAACATCTAAACTCTATGACGAGATTCCAGACGAAATATTGGAATCAAATATGATCTCAGAAGAGTTTCCTACTTGGCGGTTGTTCTTTGATGGAGCTTCTAGAATTGGACCTGGAGGTACTCTTTTTACTGGAGTGGGAATTGTTCTCGTTTCACCAGATGGATTAGCTGTTCAAAGGGCTTATTCTTTAGACGAATCATTCTCTAACAATGTGGCAGAATACAATGCTTTGCTCATTGGACTCCAATTAGCCACACAATTGGATATTGAATATCTTGAAGTATATGGTGACTCTAAGCTGATTGTAAATCAGGTTAGAGGTATATATAAAGTTTGACATCAAGATTTGGTACCATACCATGAAGCAACAACCAGGATAGCATTTTTGTTCAAAGGGTTCTTTATCGAACATGTACGTCGTGCATGCAATATAGAAGCGGATGCCTTAGCTAACCTAGCTGCGGTAGTAGCAGTTTCAGTCAAAAGGCAACAAATGGTTGTTATCTCTAATAAAGAACTATTTTGTGTCGAGAATAACCATAACATTGAATTCAGCAATCTAACTGAAGTTAATGTCGTTTGCGAGGACTGGAGAGCACCTTTCATTGATTTTACAGTACACGACATCTTGCCAGAAGATCCTAAGGAAGCTACAAGTATCCGTCGTCGATCGCTTCGATTCTACGATAATCATACTACTAAAACTCTCTATCGAAGAACATTTGATGGGTTACTTTTGAGATGTCTCGCTGGTGATGAAGCAAAGCAGATACTACGCGAAGCTCATGATGGCGTTTGTGGAGCACATCAGCCTGGTCCTAAACTATAGGATCGTATTTGACGTATGGGTTACTACTAGCCCTCTATGGTATCAGATGCTATTGACTATGCAAGGAAATGTCGCACATGTCAAATTTATGCAGATTTTATTCACCAACCGTTGGAATTTCTTCATCCGACTGCAGCCTCATGGTCCTTAGAAGCTTGGGGAATGGATATAATTGGCCCTATCAATCCTCCTTCATCTAAAGGACATCGGTTCATCTTGGCTATAACCGATTATTTTTCTAAGTGGGCAGAAGCTATACCTTTGGCTGAAGTTAAGACTAGTAGTGTCATTAACTTCATCAAACATCATGTGATATACAAATTTGGTGTCCCTCGCTAAATCATCCATGATAATGGGCCACAATTCATCAGCCAGAAGTTTAATAGGTTCTGCGATGACAACAGAATCAAAAATGTTGCCTCTACGGCCTATAATCCTGCGACTAACGGGTTAGCTGAAACATTCAACAAGACTATTATCAAACTTCTTAAAAAGTTTGTCTCTATTAACAAACGTAATTGGAGTGATAAACAATGAGAATGTTTATGGGCATATCGCACTACTGTCCGTAACCCCACAGGTTACACACCTTTTTCTCTAGTATATGGACGTGAAGCTGTCTTACCTCTGGAAATTCAAATTCCATCATTAAGAATCGCCATTGCTAACGAGCTTACTACGAAAAATAATGATCGTCTTCGGCTTCAAGAATTGGAGGCGCTCGACGAGAAAAGGCTACTAGCTCAACAGCACATCGAACTTTATCAAGCCCAGATTTCAAAAGCTTTCAATCGTAGAGTCAGAGTGCGAACATTTCAGGAAGGCGAGTTAGTTCTTACAGTCAGACGTCCTATGACTATGACACATATGAGCAAGGATAAGTTCGAGGCAAAATGGGAAGGGCCGTATGTAGTAAATAAAGTTTTCTCAAATGGAGCCTATCAATTAACAGATATGGATGGCAGAGTGGCTATGATGCCTATCAATGGCAAATTCCTCAAGAAATATTATGTATAAAAGCAAAATGTAATTTATTTCAGAGACATGATGTAAATAAAAGTCCATTTTATACAAAAGCAGAATGGAGTTACATAATATTAAGGACGGTGAGGAGGCCCTGATCCTTCATGATTAAATACATAGTTCGCCAACAGTTCAAACATCTCATTGCCTGAACTCACAAAAAACTTACAAGCAACCATCCTTAATGCCTCTTCTTCGGCAGTCTTCCCAGGCTCCACTAGTTGCGTAATCAAGTCCTGTCCTGGTGCAGGAGCAGTTGAGCCTTCACCCCTTTCATTTTGAGGAGGCATTGGAGGCTCAGCAGGTGGCGTCTCGGTCTTTCCTTCAATCTTCGGAGTGAGCAAATCTTTGGAAGACATTTTGTACAGAAAGGAAAGAAATTAACGATATCTACGAAAGTTTTGTTCTATTTATAGACAGAACAACTAGATAGTCAACCTCGAGAACTGATGCGACTTTTTAAAAGAAGCCCAACTGTTCATTCACTTACAACTGTTCATTCATTTATGACTGTTCATTCTGTAGGAACGAAATCGTAAAGCACAATACTCTAGAGGGGGGTGAATAGATTTGGCAGCGGAATAATGCTAATTAAAAAATATTAGCAGCAAGATCACAGAATAATAATCACAACTAAGTAATGTAAAGGCAGAGATAAGAAAGCAAACGCAAAGACAGCGATGTATACTGGTTTTTCTCTGTTGAGGACTAATCCAGTCGGTAGAACTCTTGCTACCAGTTGAATCCACTATTGGCAAAACCGCAAGTTTTCTTACGAAGTCCTTGCAACTTCTACAACGCGAGCTTTGATACGAAGAACTCGTCCAACTTCAATTGTGAAGAGGTATTCTTCAATCAAGCCTTCTGATTACAATCTCTCAGAAACTTCTAGACCGCACCGCACTGGCAAATCGACTAGAGGATTGTAATTGGCTTGGGATCTGAAATTTAAAGCTCAAGAAAACTCTTTGGAAGACTGAAAGCTTTAGATAGAGAGAAGATTGAAAGTGAATGAGTGAGTTGAAATGATCGAAATCCTTCTCTCTTTATAGGAATTCCAAAGACAGAATTCGGGCAGAATTCGGGCAGAACTCGATGAAGAAATCTCGGTCAAATCCGCAACTGCAGGAGGGCCAAGTTCCAGAGAATTCAAAAAAATCAAAACGGCCACTAACCGAACTCTGGCCGAGTTCTGTCAGGGTTAGGTTAGGTTTTTAAAATTAGTTTTTGGGGATTTTTGAAAACCTTTTTAAAAACCTTTCTGAAGCTTTTGTTAATATGAATGTTTTTCAAAACTAAGGATATTTTAAAAATATTTTGGAATCATTTTGGAATAGCCTATTTGCCAGTACGACTCGGTGTACAACGTATTCCTAGACTCAATAAAATGAAAAATATATTGCTCAAAGAAATACAGACTCGAACATGCAAACATTGCTTCAGTCTTGAACTGTGTAGATAGCTGTTCTTGATCATGTCCAAGAGTCCGATACATCCTGACTAGCTTCATATATCGAGACAGAGTTTGATCAATTATTAAAATCAGTTTGACCATATGACCAAAGGGCCAACAATCTCTCCCATTTTGATAATTGACAAACTATGAATGATATAACATTAAAGCTTGAAATAAAATTAAAAATTGTTCATGACCTGCAGTATCTCAAAAGAAATGTTAGATCTTTATTTTTCTCCCCCGTTTTCACTTAGCAAAATAATTGCAAAAGAGAAAAACTCTCCCGCAATCAATGCATAAATAACAAACAGTGAAGAAACACAAGAAAATAATCATAATAAATGGTAGAAATATATAAAAATGAGAATGACATCACAGGCATGTATTTGTACTCAGGCAGTTTATAATAAACAAAGAATTATTTCACAGGCAGTTTATAATAAAGAAGCAGATAAAGATGATAAGTAAATAAGTAAACTGATGTGAACCATAAACTACGAAATCCATAAAGATGAAATGATGTCCAAGAGACATAAAAATATCCAGTACAAGTCCTCAAAAGAAATACTGATAATAAAGTCTAAAAAGATAGAAAAACTTGGAATGTCGGAGCATTTCCAAGTATACAGTAGATAATGTCTAAGTCTCAAAAATCAGATAACATATCACATATCCTCATCCTCATCATCATCATCATCATCAGCATGACCGGCATGTCCAGAAGGACCAGCTGCAGAGGTACCAGCGCCAGAAGGGTGAGGAGGAGCGCCAGTGTAAAACTCACCGACATAGTCTCGAGGAGCACGGTCAGAACGGTACCAATCATATGCATTACCGGGCTGAAAGTAGGCATGAACAGCCTCATCCTCACAGCGGTAACCAGAAAAAGCTGGATCTCTAGGAATGGAACCGACAGAATGTCCAGTCTGGACGAATCGAAGATCAGCTAAAGAATTTGCAATCGCCTGATAACGGGTGACGTTACGGAACTCACGTTCGCGAGCCATGTCCGTCATCGAGACGTACAAATCTGAAAGGTACTGGTGTATGCCCTCAAATGTCATAGCATACTGCTGAGGAGGTGAAGGAGGTGGAGCAGTAGCAGGGGCAGTAGGAGGAGCAGCAGCAGTCATACTACGACGAGATAACTTGAGAAACTTGGGCTCAGGGTCTTGAGTACAAGTAGATAAATCAATGTCAAAATGCTGAAAGATGCGTGGGAGAATCATCGCATAAGAGATATTTCTATCTCTTGCACGACAACGACCCATCATCTGAATAATAGTCTTAGGGGCAAAAAATGGAATCCCCTTAAGAATGTGAAACATAGCAGATAATTCAAAAGACGTGACATCATCTTTTGAAGTAGATTTTGGAAGTAGAGTAGAGTAAATGATATGGTGCAATTCATAATTAAACAAGTTCAAGTTGTTTGCCTTGAACTTTCCAGGACGAACTCGATCAGGTGCACAGAGTTCCGCTTTGAAACTAGTAAGTGTCATGCCGTCGGGGAAATCAAATTCAGTGATATCAACAAGCGGTTCACCTTCGTTGGGAATACCAAGGATTACCGCTAAGATAACATCATTGAAATTGATATCTAATCCTCCAACACGAGTGCTTACATCAAACGAGTTTAATATGATATTGCAGTAGAACAGTCTAATGGCATTAGTTGCTACGGGGAAGCAGAGTTTAACAAAATATTGTAACCCTAATGCCTCAAAGAAAGGTCGGTGTTATGGAAATACAGTCTACTTGATGGGAGCGCCTGTGCATATGGATCTCATGGAAAAATCTCCATACCACAGTAGGGCTTGATCTAGGGTTTAAAAGTAAAACCCGTCGAACGCGCCATCGCTAGATTGGACTGGCGAAAAGAGGGAATCCGTGGGTGGATTCGAAGATGAACCTTCCTCACTTGGGTTGGTTATCTTCTTCCTCTTGAAGGGGTTAAATCCCTTAGGTGCCATTTGTGCAAAATAAGTAAATAGCATGAAATTGAAAGGTGGAGAAATACAAAGTTATACCTCCCAAAATTTGAGTATGTTGTAGAGAACGACGAACTCCGCACGAATCCAAAGTTTGGATTGATTTTACCACTTGGATTGGAAGAGAAGGGGTGGTGAAGAACTTGGGGTAGGGGGTTCTCTCGTGCGGCTGCTGTTGCTGTTTGATGAAGTTTAGAAGCAATGAAGAAGAAAGGCTCTCGGGTTCTGGTTATATAACCTGATACCTTCAACCGAACTCGGGCCGAATTCGGTCTGAAGTCTGGCCGAATTCACCTGGGGTTGGTTTGAAATACTTTCTTTTTCATTGGCTCATTTCAAATATTTAATTCAAAGATTAGTAATTTTGACATTAAAATAATATAATTAATGTTATTTTATAAATTAAATTTCTTTACACATCGACTGTTTCAGATTAGCTGTAGGAGTACTGTCCCAGCTGGCGGAGGTTCACCGGGGAACTCTTAAGTACCGTTTCACTTCAATCGTAGTTGTGATGACAGACAGACTCTTTATTGGCTTGTCTCTAACACAGTTTTTGCATATTGAAATAAAATCAATTAACATTATTGATGTCCAAAATTTCTAATTCTCGACGTAAATAATTGAAACGATCTTCTGCTAAAAGTTTTGTAAAAATGTCAGCTAATTGATTCTCAGTATCTATGTATACAAGGTCAATATCTCTATTTTGATGATGATCTCTAAGAAAATGATGTCGAATCTCGATATGTTTTGTACGAGAATGACATACAGGATTCTTAGTCCAATTAATAGTGCTCGTGTTATCACAGAAAATAGGAATACGTGTATAAAATAAATTATAGTCTTCCAAGGTTTGTTTCATCCACAAAATTTGAGCACAACAACGTCCTGCGGCGATATACTCAGCCTCTGTTGTTGATAGGGCTACAGAATTTTGCTTTTTACTAAACCATGAGACTAAAGCCTTGCCTAAGAAATGACATATGCTACTGGTACTTTTTCTATCAACTTTGCATCCGGCAAAATCTGCATCCGAATAACCAATAAGGTCAAAGGACTTAGTTTTGGGATACCATAAGCCAACAGAAGAAGTGCCCTTAAGGTATCAAAAGATACGCTTAACTGCGCACAGATGTGATTCCTTTGGATTAGCTTGAAAACGTGCACACAGGCAAACACTAAACATAATATCTAGACGACTAGCAGTTAAATAAAGTAAACTACCGATCATACCTCGATACTTACGTGTGTCGACCGGCTTGTCTTGTTCATCAATATCAAGCTTTGTTGAAGTTGCCATCGGAGTGCCAATAGGTTTGACATTGTCCAGATCAAACTTCTTTAGCAAATCTTTTGTGTACTTGGCTTGATTTATGAACGTCCCATTATCAGTTTGTTTGCTTTGCAGTCCGATAAAGAATTTCAGCTCTCCCATCATGCTCCTCTCAAACTCATTCTGCATACACTTAGAAAATTCTTGACACAAAGATTCATCAGTAGATCCAAATATGATATCATCAACATAGACTTGTATTAAAAGAAGCTTACCATTAAAGGACTTAATAAAAAGTGTAGTGTCAACCTTGCCTTTTGAAAAACCATTGTCAAGTAGAAAAGAGCTTAGACGATCATACCAAGCACGAGGGGCTTATTTCAAATCGTATAAAACTTTCTTCAACTTGAAAACATGATCAGGGTTTTTAAAATCTGTGAAACCCGGAGGTTGTGCTACAAAAACTTCTTCTTTTATAAAACCATTTAAAAATGCACTCTTGACATTCATTTGAAATAATTTGAAATTATGAAAATATGCAAATGCACATAACATGCGAATGGATTCTAATCTCGCAACTGGGGCATAAGTCTCATCGTAGTCGATACCTTCTTCCTGATTGTATCCTTGAGCCACGAGTCGAGCCTTATTACGAGTCACTAAACCATTCTCATTCAGTTTATTTCGAAATACCCAACGGATGCCAATGACCGGATGATCAATAGGCTTGGGAACAAGTTCCCAAACTTGATTCTGTTCAAATTGGTTTAATTCCTCTTGCATAGCATCTATCCAAAAACTATCACTACATGCTTCATCAATAGTTTTGGATTCTAGCTGTGAAATGAATGCAACACTAGAAATAATATCTCTACTGGATGTATGAGTACTTACACCTTTGGTAATATCACCAATTACTAAATCCTTTGGATGATCAACCGTAAATTTTAATCTTTTCGGCAGACTCTGAAGGTAGCTGGTTCCTGGATCTTCTCTAGGAGAATCAGCTAGTGCCGAGCTTGGTTGAGAATCAGCTGTTGTTGAGCTTGGTACAGTTGGATCTTCGTCATTGTCATCGATAGTCATTTGATTCAGTTCATCAAAAGTGACGTTGATTGACTCTTCGATGATCATGGTTTATTTGTTGAAGACTCTCTATCCTTTGCTCTTGGCCGCATAACCTAAAAATATACCTTCATCGGCCTTTTCGTCAAACTTTCCCAAATTGTCTTTTGTATTAAGAATAAAGCATTTACAACCAAATATTCTAAAATATGAAATTGATGGAATTCTATCAAACCATAACTCAAATGGAGTCTTCTTCGATTTGGGTCGAATTAGAATTCTATTGAGAACAAAAAAAAGCTGTATTGACAGCTTCAGCCCAGAAATATTTGGGTAGACTAAACTGATTTAACATTACTCTGGCCATTTCGGATAGAGTTCTGTTCTTACGTTCCACAACTCCATTTTGTTGTGGAGTCCTAGGACAGGAAAACTCGTATACAAAACCGTGTGTGTCACAAAATTGCTCAAACTCTGTATTCTCGAATTCGCCACCATGATCGCTTCTAATACGAGTGATCATGTAACCTTTTTCATTCTGTACTTTCTTGCAAAAGGCGACAAATTCGGATAATGCATCATTTTTGCGTGTCAAGAAGTATACCCACGTGTATCTAGAGTAATCATCTACAATTACAAAAGCATAAAGCTTACCTCCGAGGCTAGCAACTCTGCTAGGACCAAATAAGTCCATATGTAGCAATTGTAGAGGTCTAGTAGTACATACTGCGTTTACTGACTTGAATGTGGATCTGGTAACTTTGTTCTTTTCACATTGGCTGCATACCGAATCCTTCTTGAATGTTATGTCCGGTAAACTGCGTACTAGCTTCTTTGTGGATAATCTTGAGATTGTGTCCATATTTGCGTGACCGAGTCTCATGTGCCACAGATGACTCTCATCACTCTTAGCCATTAAGTATCTACCTGAAATGTTAGTTTCTTCCAACAAATAGAAAACATATATGTTGTCTTCCCTGATACCTTCAAAGATAGTACTACCAGTTGAGCTATCAACTATAGTACATTTGTCTTTGCCAAAGTTGATGCCATAACCATGATCAGCTAGATGACTTACGCTGAGTAGATTATGTTTCAACTTGGTAACCAGACAGACATCCTTAATCACAGGATAGGGAGACTTACCAACATCACCGATACCAATGATATACCCTTTCAAGTTATTACCAAAGAAGACATAGCCTTCCTTCTTTTTCTTCGACAGTATTGCAAATAGTATAGCGTCACCGGTCATATGTCGTGAACAACCGCCGTCGAGGATCCATTTGCTTCTAGCATGTGAAAGGTGTTCCACCTACAAAACAGTTTGCAGATGAAACTTTTGGTACCCATTTCTTGTAGGGTCATGAATTGTTAGCTTTTGGTATCCATGCATAAATATTTAAATCAACAAGCTTTCTGATTCTACATGCAGATGAAATATGACCAATGAGGCCACAATAATGACATTGTGTATGTTTAGTGTTGAAAGCTGAGTGATGTGCACGGTTGGTAGGTTTAGGTTTTCTAGTATAGAAGAAAGCATACATATAATCCTGTTTGGGCTTAACCTTTTAGGGTAAAGGTTGATAGGGTTAGGTCTGACAGTGTTTGGCTTGGGAATGTTCCGATTTTTTGGTAAGTGACACGTGTTAGGGTAGGAAGCAGCAGTCTCAGGCTGTTTTTCTAACCTAATTTCCAATCTTTTGGAAGTGTCATACAACTTAGTATAATCAGAAGTGAGTGTTTCCATTCTGATTTGTGCACTTTGAAGACTTTTCTTCTCTTTAGAAAGTTCTTCTTTCAGTTGGTCAATAACCTTGTCTTTCTCTTCAGATGACTTGGTAGTCTCGTGTAATAAGAGCTTGATAGAAGAAAGCTCACCAGACACACTAACATTATTTCTAACCTCAGCTAGTAGGTCGGTAAGTCTTCCTATTTCTTCTTTGTACTCTTTGAGTACCTTCTTAGAGGTCTGATATTTGCTACGCAGTTTCCTGTAATCACTTATCAGTTCACTGAAGGCATCTCCTAATTGCTCAAAGGTGAAGTCATCATATGTATCAACTACAGGTTCAGTAGGTACCTGATCGGATGCCATAAAGCATACGTTTGTAGCGTCTTCTGATTGTTCATCTTCTGAATCGCTGGCTTCACTTTTATGCCATATGCTGGTGTTGGCATATCTCCAAGATGTTGATCTCTTCAGGTTCCCTTTTTATACCTGTTGCTCTTCTTGCTTGATGATGAGTTTGTAGGACAATCCTTCTTCATGTGTCCCTTCTTCTTGCAGCCATAGCAGACAGCATCATCTTGATACCAGTTGTTGCTGCTATTGTTTTCTTTGGCTTTCTTCTCATATCTCATGAATCTTTTGAATTTCCTTGCTAGGAGTGCTTGATCTTCAGCATCAGATTCACTGCTGTCTGAATCACCTTCAGCAGCTTTTCTGTGCTGAGCCTTGAAAGCGATCGTCTTCTCCTTTGGTACAGGATCTTCAAAATCTTGTAGCTCCAGTTCATGAGTGAGTAGCTTACCCATGAGTACTTCGAGGGAAATAGTTGTGAGGTCTTTCCCTTCAATGATCGCAGTAGCCTTTGCGAATCTTTTTATGGTTACTGTATTCTTTGCCTGGGGAGGACAAAGGATTTACAATATCCAGGAATCTTTCGAACATCTGAGTAACTTTTTCGTTGGGCTTCATCTTGAACACCTCATACTCTTGAGTAAGTCTGCTGACCTTTGATTCTTTGACATGAGTCGTGCCTTCATGTGTGACTTCAAGTAGCTTCCACACTTTATTAGCCGTTGTGCAGATAGACACCCTGTTAAATTCAGTTCTGTCTAAAGCACAAAATAGAGCGTTAATAGCACGTGCGTCAAGACTGGCCTTTTTTTTCCTCCTCTGTATATCTGTTATGGGGTTTTTCAATTAAAACTCCATCAACATTTATACGAGGTGGCTTTTGATAGCCATCAATAAAAATAGACCATAAATCAAAGTCAAGTGATTTCAAGAAGAAACTCATCCGTGTTTTCCAATAGGTATAATTCGTACCATCAAACAGTGGAGGTCTGTTTGTGGCCTGGCCTTCACTTGTGAATTTCACAGTTGCCATGTGTTGTGCTGTGATCTATATAACAATTAATTAAATAAATAAATAATTGTAATATTACCTTGCTTTACCTGTAACACCCGCTCTGATACCAATTGTAGGAACAAAATCGTAAAGCACAATACTCTGGAGGGGGGTGAATAGAGTTCGCAGCGGAATAATGCTAATTAAAAAATATTAGCAGCAAGATCACAGAATAATAATCACAACTAAGTAATGTAAAGGCAGAGATAAGAAAGCAAACGCAAAGACAGCGATTTATATTGGTTTTCCTCTGTTGATGACTAATCCAGTCGGTAGAACTCTTGCTACAAGTTGAATCCACTATTGGCAAAACCGTAAGTTTTCTTACGAAGTCCTTGCAACTTCTACAACGCGAGCTTTGATACGAAGAACTCGTCCAACTTCAATTGTGAAGAGGTATTCTTCAATCAAGCCTTCTGATTACAATCTCTCAGAAACTTCTAGACCGTACCGCACTGGCAAATCGACTAGAGGATTGTAATTGGCTTGGGATCTGAAATTTAAAGCTCAAGAAAACTCTTTGGAAGACTGAAAGCTTTAGATAGAGAGAAGATTGAAAGTGAATGAGTGAGTTGAAATGATCGAAATCCTTCTCTATTTATAGGAATTCCAAAGACAGAATTCTGGCAGAATTCGGGCAGAACTCGATGAGGAAATCTCGGTCAAATCCGCAACTGCAGGAGGACCAAGTTCCAGAGAATTCAAAAAATCAAAACGGCCACTAACCGAACTCTGGCCGAACTCTGGCCGAGTTCTGTCAGGGTTAGGTTAGATTTTTAAAATTAGTTTTTGGGGATTTTTGAAAACCTTTTTGAAGCTTTGGTTAATACGAATGTTTTTCAAAACTAAGGACATTTTAAAAACATTTTGGAATCATTTTGGAATAGCCTATTTACCAGTACGACTCGGTGTACAACGTATTCCTAGACTCAATAAAATGAAAAATATATTACTCAAAGAAATACAGACTCGAACAGGCAAACATTGCTTCGATCTTGAACTGTGTAGATAGCTGTTCTTGATCATATCCAAGAGTCCGATACATCCTGACTAGCTTCATATATCGAGACAGAGTTTGATCAATTATTAAAATCAGTTTGACCATATGACCAATGGGCCAACACATTCATCTATGACTGATCATTCAATGTTCTTTCTTCAAAAACCGATGTGATTGTTCATTCATTTATTCTCTTCCTCGAGAGTCGAAATGATTGTTCATTCATTCAGTGTCTCTTCCTCGAAAATCAAAGTGACTGTTCACTCTTCATAACGAGAATCCACGTCCCTCACATCCCTGAATTCTAATTATTTACATCAGCAACTTGTCACATTCATATTTTCTCTGGATTCTGTTTTCCATATTAGCACATCAAAATCAAATTATAAAAAGAAGAGAAAATTATTCTTTATTCCTTCTTTAAAAACACAGATACATCTTGATAAAAATCTACTACATCTCGAATTTTTATTCTAAATATAACAAAGGAAGGTCTATTACATCTTTGGATCTTCCTATTTGATAATGAAGGTCTATTACATCTTTGGATCTTCTTATTTGTTGGTGCCAGTTCCTTGTCATCTCATCTAGAAGCAGCAAGCCAGACAATGGAATTGACTCTGGTCTTCTCTCTCAGAAAGATGAGAGGAGAACCACAGAGTACAGCAGCTCATAGATAAGCTGCTGTCAATACAACTGGTGGAGAAAAGACGACCTGTTATGGTAACTAGGAACGAGATCACCCTTGTGATACGATTCCTAATTCTGTCTCTCCACCATCCAACTCTCATATATAAAGGCTCTTCCTACCATCTGAGGAAGATCCTTCTTGAACATGAAGAGTCTTGAGCTGTCTGATTTGAGTGTCAGAATCACATGAGCTATCTGATGTGGGTGTCAGAAGAATGCTCTTTACAGCATCCAGGTCGCCGATGCCAGTTTTGAAGAAGCTTGTCAACCAAACTTCTGCAAATATAAACAAAGAAAGAAAAGTTAGTAAGATCTATCAAAACTGCGTGCCGATCAACAGGCGTATCTCAACAGTGTGTGCTGATCAATAGACTCATATCAAAACTACGTGCCGATCAAACAGGCGCATCTCAATAGTGTGCGCTGATCAACAGGCGCTTATCAAAACTACACGCCGATCAAACAGATGCATCTCAACAGTGTGCGCTGATCAACAGGTGCATATCAAAACTGCGTGCCTCTGATCGAAGCTAAGCACTGGACCACAGTGAGCACCTATTCTCAGAAATAACTAGCGCATATCAACAGCGTCTATAACATGCGATTCATTTCTACAAGTCAGTACCTATCTTCAAAACTGTCTCAATAAAAAAGGTGGCGCAAAAGAAAAATGCTCATATGAGAAAACCATTGGTTCTTTGTTGAGACTTACCAACTTTCGAAGATGCAGCATGCAAAAGAATAACATCAGGATGAAATGGCGCAAGTGAACTTATGGATGATGAATTCTTGCTGGATAGTGGGACCTTATGAGAAATCATTTGTTTTGACAAAACATGAATCTCTCTTTCATTTTGGCTATCCTTTTTAAAGTGTTGAAGAATGAAAACAGGAGCATCATTCTAGGAGCCTATTTTAGAAAAGAACTAAACAATAGGCGCCTAAAACCGCGAGATGGTTGCCAAGTGTCTCTCAAAGAAACAGTAAACATTGAATTCGTCTAAGGAGTATATCCACATGCGCTACTTGGAATCTCAGCCACACAATAATGATGTCAGGAATTATAAATTTTATTAGAGGGATGGGGTAGACCCCTACAGACAAGTAGGAGAAGACACATGAAAAGAAAATAAAAGTTGGCATGCCTAAAATATTATTCTTTTTTCTTGTCTTCATTGGTCTGACGAAGGGCGGCATCCAATTCTTGCATGTTGAGGATCCTCGAGCGACTCATCAGATTAAGGAATCCCTCCGAATCGTCGTGCTCTTCAGAGGATGACCCACCACTCGAGTGATTGAAGACTGTTGGGTTTAAACCAAAACAGTCTAAGAAGTTCACTACCCTCAGTGACGGGTCAGCCTCCAATAAATAAGTTATAGGCGTGACATCAGGTTCTGCTTTAGGGGACTTGATTGCAGTGTTAGCATTTGTCTCCATCTTCTTCTTCTTAGATGCCATTGAAGTACAGAAGTGAAGAATGAGTATAAAGATCGGTCCCTATATATATATATGACCAAACTGACTATTCATATTCCTCATGGGAAACTGAAAAATCATCAATGAAAACTCGGGAAGGCAAAGAGGAGATCGAGTGTTTTCGAGAAAGAAAATTAATTATGACGACTGGGCATTGACTGGCGCAACTTGGCTCAGTCAAAACTTTGAAATGTTTTTAGTTTTGAAAACTTTGAAGGGGGTCTTGTAGGGCCTAAAAATTAAGTTGCGCCATGTATTTACTACTCAGCAATCAAATTACGCCTCAAAAATCAAGCTGCGCCATTGATATGAAGCTCAGAGATTAAACTGCGCCACATATTAGGTTGTGCCATATATATCAGACTGTGCCTTGTCGCGTTGCGCTAAAATCTACGTGGCATCTGACATTTAATGGTCATCATTACCTGACAGTACTGACAACTGACAGCACAATAAATAGAGAAAATCTCTTCGAATCCCTCGAATTGTGCCATTCGAGGAGATTGGATTGACAGTTGTCCTGCACATCTTATGAGTTGCGCCTAGGTACAATCTAAACAAATTCCTTAGTTGCACCTAGGCACAATCTGAACAAACTTCTTGTTAAGTTGCCATGTGCCTATCCATTCAATTGCGCCTAGGCGCAACCTAATCAGGCGCAGTTTGACTTGTTGACTGAAGCTCGCGCAACCAGATAAAATTGAGACAATTTACATTCTAAAACAGGATGACGTGGCGCACATGCCACTAATCTCTCAAGACGTGTCTACTATCCTGTACACGACCACGCGCATCTCAATCATATGATGCCACGCGTCTAAATACAGTTAGTGCACGATTGTTAACCGAATGAAAGTTGGCACAACATCAGGTTGGCGCAACTCAATATGGCGCAATCCAGCCTCGCGCACATCAGAATAACTGCTAAAACAGTTATTTTTAGAACTCTATAAATAGAGTTTCCAATCATTGTTAAAGCATCACACAGAGAGAGAGATCAAGAACTCTTGCAAAATTGCTACTGCATTCTCCAGAGGCTTTAGTCTTCAAGTTCACATAGTCCAAGGGATAAAGTGATCGTCTTCTAATCAGATTCCTACATTTGTACTTCTCCAGAATTCAAATTTTACTCTTGTACTCTTTTCAAAAGTTTGTAATAGAACAACTTTTTATTTTTTAAAACACCCTCAACACCGGTACCATGCAATATAAAATCTAGGGTACGCCGACCCTTTCGGTGGAACAACTCAACACTGAAATCACATGCAGTTGAATATATATATATATATATATATATATATATATATATATATATATATATATATATATATATATATATATATATTTATAGACAAGATCAAGTAGAAAACTTTTCTTACCTTGGCAAGGTAGCTAAATTATTTCAGACGTCGTTTTTAAGCGCTATGACAAGGTCAAACAGGCATAATATATTAGAAACATGATAATATTCAAATACAAGTGCTAAGTCTCTATGAAAATTTAATTACACATTCATTAGTAAGGTATTAGTCCTTAGGTTATAATGTAGATGTCCAATTCTTATAAAAGAAATTCCAAGTCAACACATTTCTACGAAAATAGCAAAATATGTTCTTCGGTAAATACAACCAATCCAAGATCTAAAATTTAGGGTAGGAGTAAACTACTACCTAGAAAACAATTTGATGTAATAATATTGAAGGTAAGTTATTTATATAGAACTATAAATCCTCGGAATTCGGATTCAATTATTAGGTTTTCGAAATCAACCTAGATAGGTATTTTGGTAAATTCTTTTGTTGATTCCCTATGATTCATTTTCTTAAATTCAAGTACAAGAATGTGGATGTTATAAATCCTATAAATAAATTTGTCTTTAGGAGCCCAAATAAATCTACATTTATTTTTGAAGTTCGATACTATGGTAACCTAGATATCCGATATCCTTAATTTCATACTTTAATTATTCAAGAGTAATATTCTAGGCTTATTCCACTACATATAAAATATTGGACAGAATTAAAAGATTATAAAAACTTATAATTTCTTGAAAATGCTCACAATTATGACATAACTATTTATGATACCAAAAGTTCATAAAATCTAGAAAATTTGGATCGAGTATAAACTATAATCACTTGGGAACTTTTAAATAGAAGAACAAACGAAACTTAGAAACTTATCAATTTAGAAAAACACACAAGAGTACACCTCTTACTTTGTATAGACGTAGATACAACTAATAATAATAATAATAAATATCTATACTAACCAAATAATTCATATTATATTCATGGAATATATATGTAATCAACAATTAATTCTACCTAACTACCATAGTTAAAAATGAAACATCATGATCCATCTTTTGTATCCATTTGTCTTTGTCGTGTCCCAACATTGTATCTATGTTTATATGCCCTAAATTCCATACAAATTTCTAGACATGAACAAAATCAGAATATTATTTCAGAATTTTAACTACAATATAAATTTTGACAATAATATTAAAATTTAAGAAAGAATTCAAAGAGTTGGATGAGGGCTTGCCTTAGAAAAATTTGGGTTTGGAATTGGGGGCTAGGGCTTGGATCTTCTTCTTCTTCAATTACTTCTTCCTTCTTTTTCTTCCTTCAAATTCTTCTTTTTAGAAGAAAAGGGGTTTGGGTTTAGGCTTTGTTAATGGAGGTGATGATGGAGATGAAAATAATGATGGTGGAGATGTTAGAGGTGGTGATAGAGGGGGGCCGGCGGTCGTAGGCGGAGCCGGCGGCGCCGGCGGCCAGGGAGGCCGACGGTGAGGGAGAGGAAGAGAGATGAAGAGGAGGAGAGAGGAAGCCGAGAGGGAGAGAGAGGAAACAGAGAGAGAGAGAGGGAGAGAGAGAAAACTGAGAGAGAGGGAGATAGATGGAACCGAGAGAGTGACGGAGAGGGGCGGTCGGGTGATGGAGGCTGCCCTTCTCTCTTTCTCTAAATATTTTTTTTTCCTCTTTTTTTAAACAACTAATTTAAACCCATTCATGATGACACATGTCTTTATGTGAAATTATTTAAATACCCATGATGTTCATGCAAGGTGACAAGTAGGGATTGAGATGTCATGGTAAATTTGCATTTTGTAATATTTACAAGGGCTTATTCATAAAAATTTTATTTTAGAAAAGAAAAATGGGTTTAATTGAAAATAAGATAATGATAATAAAATTAATGATAAATAATAATAATAATTTTTAAAAAAATTTATTAACAAATATAATTATAGAGAAATAGATAATAAAAACAATATTTTATTAGGTGGCTATTACACTCTACTCACCTTACAAAATTTTTGTCCTCGAAATTTGAATTTAAAGATAAGCTTTTCAAAAACGATCATAGAAAACAAATATTCTACCCACCTTACAGAGGTGAAGTAGTAATTTATTAAATTATTAAACAAAATATCTTGAAATATAGTTATCAAAAGCATCACAAAAATAAGAACAATTCGAAAATAATAGAAATCATCAAGATTCTTAAAATTCTATAAAACCAAATAGAATTGGTTGGATACCACGTTGTTTCAAATCATAACCATGCTGATCTTTGAATTCAAAATTATATTCCTCATTTCTTGTTTTCTGACGTGATATAGTAACCTTGTGCCTCACCTTGCGCATATGGCTGCAATCAAGATACCGCTTCACTATTAGGATTCATGGCTGCACTTTCTTGCTACCACGCCATTGAATGAGTAGGAATTATGATTGATGAGTAGGAATTATGATTGTGAAGTAGTATTACCAGGTAAGCTATTCTTAGCAATCCAAACTATATTCAAAAGTCAATACTTAATTTTTAACTTTTCTAAACATCTTCGGCATTACTTTATCATAGTATCAAAAGTAATATGTAATATTACATAAGATAAACTCATATATCTAATATTATCAAAAGCACCATATGTCACTTTAAATTATTCAGGTCAATGAATTTCAAATCCAAACGGTAGTCAAACAAAATCAAAATCTGAATATCAAATTTCGAAATCCATCACGAAAAATAATCATATCCGGATCCCCGAAATTTTATTAACTTCTTGAATCATGTTTAGAGAATATGTGCCTCTCCAATTTGAATGGTCAGTCCGAATGGCTGCAACAACTTCTCATTTCTCGATTCAATTGAAGAATTTTCAGATTTTTGACACAATAAACAAATATTCATTCACAGGAAATTCAATTTCAGAAAGTCCAATAAAACTATTGTTTCAAAAAGAAAGTCCAAAAATCAATCAATGAGTAATGCATATATGGGTATTTAGAGGTAGGACAATTATCGAAATCAATGATATTATTTAAAAGAAATTAGATTGAAAATAGAGAATGCAATTTTAGGATTTTTTTTTTTAATCAACGAACCTTGGATGAAACAAGAAAATTTGAGAAATTTTAAGAAAGATGGAGATTTGTGAAAATAGATATATGAAATTTGATAAGGAAGAGGACGAGTCAAGATTTAGGAAGGGATAAGTTCAAAATACTGAGGAGTCTAACTATACTTTAGAAGCTATATACAATATTATATGTAACATATTTTATGCCTGTATCTTAAGCAAAATACTATTATTACTAACTTACCCAATAGTTCTTCTAAGTTACCCTTATATGTATGCTAATTCCACAAAGACAATATATCCATTATAAAATATTAGATAATTATTAGCCTATTTGACCAGGAGATCCATATTCCTTTCTTATCCCAGTTTATATAATATCTAGATAAATGCCAGGTTTACTAAGGGTACAAAGTTCAAGATCCTTAAGAAACTTTCTACAATCCTTCACCAAGGCACCCTATTAAGAATACTTGTCTAATTATCTATTAATTATTTGGCCTAAATTTTTGAGCCATATCTATCCTTATACTACCCATGACTTCCTGAATATCATCTACATCCTTAATGATAGTCATAGGTTAGGATTCTTAACTATTTAGAATCACTATAGGAAATCCATAGGTAATGATTTATAGGGTAAGGGGAATTGAACATAGTCTATAATGGGTAAAACTTGTAGGGTATTCTCTATCTAAAGGTTCTTTGTAGGCTTTTCCTAAGAACATATCTTAAGGTCTATGGGTTAACCTCTATATAGGTTTCCTCAAAAGCTTGACCTCAATCCTATCACAGGTTTCCTATTTTTTATGACCTGCATCCTATCCTAGATTTTTCAATCTTCGCGGATCTACATGGGCCACCACTAAAAGACGTGTCACGTCCCGCTCCCAGAATACGACGAGCCGAGTACGTAACAGCATCACCAGGCTACGCGACATACGAATACTCCAGTACCCATATTCGCGATTGTCGCCCGTAAGGTTCTAGGATAGGTTTATTTTAGGTCACCCTTGCAAAATAAAATTAATATTATTCTGAGGACATTATGAAACTATAAATTTGAGATGGATTATTCTACCCAATACAACAATTAGCCCAATATTATTATATATTTATATACCTAAATTATTGATAAGAAGATCTGATTTTAATATGATTGCCTTCAATCGTCACATCTCGTTCTTGTTCTCTAGCTTCTCTCTAATGTACAATAGTAGCTCCTTGGTCTACAAATCTAGTGAACAATACTAGGTCGTCAAACGACATGCAAGCCCTCAGTCAAAGACGAGAAAATAAAATAAGTAAATTGAGAATCAATGAGATGATCGGATTCTCGAAATTCTAAAGTAAAGAAATTGAGAAATTAATTCAGAGGGATTATAACATTAACTTAAAATATGACTCTGACTAGATCCCGTTCAGTGAATTTCCTCAGTGTTTGTCTTACGACTAAATCCTAATAATTCATAAATAACGACTACCGTCACAATCACAACAACCTAAATTCACTACCACAATCATAGTCAAGTTTTCTATATGATGATGCAGTTTAGAGAACACATTTGGATCACGATCATTCTCTATTTTTTCGACAATAATCCCATTTACCCGGGACTAGGTGGTGTCTAGATTGGGTACGGTGCCTTAGATCCGACACCCCCCCAAATCTTGTGGGAAACTTGTATGAATTAACTTTTTAAATTCTGATTTTATTCTCGAAATTTACTGGACCGTTCTCTGTTGGTGAGCTAGGTCTCACCGCCGATATCGCAAGGCCTTACAGATACGGGACTACTGATCAGCTTTTACTGTTGTTATTATATTGCAGGGATTTCGATAGATATGATCTAGTTGTTCTCTCCCACCCCATGATGCAACTACAAACACATACAATAGTCTATTGACTCATAGGTCTAATATCAGGTTCCAACTCGATTACCATCTCGTATGTCAAAGGCAATACGCCATACTGTAATCTATTGTTGGCAGGAGATTATCAAACTTATTACCATCTCGTGTGTCGGAACAACACGCCATATGGTAGTAGTTGTTGGCGAGGAATCATTCAACTTATTTTACCATCTCGTGTTTCAAAGACAACACGCCATATGGTAATATCTTGTTGACTAGGAAGCTGGATATAAACTTAGATTATTCAATTAGGTTTTCCTAATTCTGGAAACTTCCTAAATTTGGCTAACTCTCGAAATTATTGAAAATTTTGGCAGAATTTCCTTTGTATTTGTTGCATTGGAAATTTTACAATAGCCAATATATATATATCAAAATTTTGGGTACGCCGACCCCTTCGGTGGAGCAACCCTCAACACCGGTACCACGCAATATAAAATCTCGGGTACGCCGACCCCTTCGGTGGAAAAACTCAACACCGGAATAACACGCAGTTGAATATATATATATATATATATATATATATATATATATATATATATATATATATATATATATATATATATATATATATATATTTATAGACAAGATCAAGTAGAAAACTTTTCTTACCATGGCAAGGTAGCTGAATTATTTCAGACGTTGTTTTTAAGCGCTATGACAAGGTCAAACAGGCATAATATATTAGAAACATGATAATATTCAAATCCAAGTGCTATGTCTCTATGAAAATTTAATTACACATTCATTAGTAAGGTATTAGTCCTTAGGTTATAACGTAGATGTCCAATTCTTATAAAAGAAATTCCAAGTCAACACATTTCTACGAAAATAGCAAAATATGTTATCTTCGGTAAATACAACCAATCCAAGGTCTAAAATTTAGGGTAGGAGTAAACTACTACCGAGAAAACAATTTGATGTAATAATATTGAAGGTAAGTTATTTATATAGAACTATAAATCCTCGGAAATTCGGATTCAATTATTGGGTTTTCGAAATCAACCTAGATAGGTATTTTGTGTAAATTCTTTTAGTGATTCCCTATGATTCATTTTCTTCAATTCAAGTACAAGAATGTGGATGTTATAAATCCTATTAATAAATTTGTCTTTAGGATTCCAAATAAATCTACATTTATTTTTGAAGTTCGATACTATGGTAACCTAGATATCCGATATCCTTAATTTCATACTTTAATTATTCAAGAGTAATATTCCAGGCTTATTCCACTATATATAAAATATTGGACAGAATTAAAAGATTATAAAAACTTATAATTTCTTGAAAATCTCACAATTATGACATAACTATTTATGATACCAAAAGTTCATAAATCTAGAAAATTTGGATCGAGTTTAAACTATAGTCACTTAGGAACTTTTAAATAGAAGAACAAACGAAACTTAGAAACTTATCAATTTAGAAAAACACACAAAAGTACACCTCTTACTTTGTATAGACATAACAACTAATAATAATAATAATAATAAATATCTATACTAACCAAATAATTCATATTATATTCATGGAATATATATGTAATCAACAATTAATTCTACCTAATTACCATAGTTAAAAATGAAACATCATGATCCATCTTTTGTATCCATTTGTCTTTATCGTGTCCCAACATTGTATCTATGTTTATATGCCCTAAATTCCATACAAATTTCTAGACATGAACAAAATCATAATATTATTTCAGAATTTTAACTACAATGTAAATTTTGACAATAATATTAAAATTTAAGAAAGAATTCAAAGAGTTGGATGAGGGCTTGCCTTGAAAAATTTGGGTTTGGAATTGGGGGCTAGGGCTTGGATCTTCTTCTTCTTCAATTACTTCTTCCTTCTTTTTCTTTCTTCAAATTCTTCTTTTTAGAAGAAAAGGGGTTTGGGTTTAGGTTTTGTTAATGGAGGTGATGATGGAGATGAAAATAATGATGGTGGAGATGTTGGAGGTAGTGATAGAGGGGGGGCCGGCGGTCGTAGGTGGAGCCGGCGGCCAGGGAGGCCGACAGTGAGGGAGAGGGAGAGAGATGGAGAGGAGGAGAGAGGAAGCCGAGAGGGAGAGAGAGAGGAAACAGAGAGAGAGAGAGAGAGAGAGAGAGGGAGAGAGAGAACCGAGAGAGAGGGAGAGAGATGGAACCGAGAGAGTGAGGGAGAGGGGCGATCGGGTGATGGGGGCTGCCCCTCTCTCTTTCTCTAAATATTTTTTTCCTTTTCCTTTTTTTTAAACAACTAATTCAAACCCATGCATGATGACACATGTCTTCATGTGAAATTACTTAAATACCCATGATGTTCATGCAAGGTGACAAGTGGGGATTGAGGTGTCATGGTAAATTTGTAATATGTAATATTTACAAGGTCTTATGCATAAAAATTTTATTTTAGAAAAGAAAAATGGGTTTAATTGAAAATAAGATAATGATAACAAAATTAATGATAAATAATAATAATTAATATTATTTTAAAAAATTTATTAACAAATATAATTATAGAGAAATAGACAATAAAAATAATATTTTATTAGGTGGCTATTACAGTTAACAACATACTTGTGGAATCTAAATCTTATTAAATATTTGATTTGATTAGATTTGGATGTCCATAATTGGAGTTGTGCTATTTTAGATATAATAGGATTCTTATTGTAGAAAATCCTATTATGATCTAAAATATATAATTGATGGGCTATTTTAGGTGTAATATGATTTTTATTTGAGGGCTTCCTAATTAAAAAATTATATTATGACATAAAATAGGATTTTTCTCATCCTATATATATGGGGTGAGAGTGGAGGCACAAAGAATAAGCACAAAGCACAAAAGTGGAGATTCATGGTGCTTGTCCACAAGAAAATCTAAGAGAAAGTCCATACTTTTCTCTTAGAACTTCGCTATCCAAGACAGAAGGAAGAAGAAGATCTAATCGAGGAGTCGTCAACTTCGGTTAGGGAGATTGTTACGGGTTGGTGAGTGATCTCAATTGTAATCTTCTATTTTTTTTCTTGAGAGTGGTGAGGGGGTTGAACATATTAGGGCAAAGGGTTCAACGTGAGTTCTGTCAATCTTGTAATTTTATGAGAGTTATTAAAGGTTGGGATTTGTCCAGGTGGCATATGTCACCGCCATATTTTTGTCTTCATCTTGTGCTTGGTGTCCGTTAGACGGGGGTTGATTTTGGTCAGGTGGGTTGGCAAACTTCTGCACGTGCCTAACAATATACAGTTGAAATTTGCCACATTGACGTAGGATCATTTTATAGAGAATAATTTCATAAAACCCTAACAAGAATTGCATATTTCGTTGAGTTTCATTCGTTTTTTATGTTCAATGTGTAATAGTATTAAATTTTATGGTTCGTATCAGAATTAAAATTAAAATCTATTTAGAAATAAATTGAACCCGTAAAATAAAATGACTTTATAGATTTAAAATTATAATTAGTAACTAATGATTTATCTTAAAAAATAATATTAAATTAATAGTGGATTAGGTCGTGACTTAATAAATATAAGACATATTTGATATTTAAGTATTGAAATATATATATGAGAATTTATTTTGATAACTTTAGCATAATTTATTTAATTTAGTTAATATGTAGAACCGCATAAAAAATTGAGACTGATGGATTTATTTTCCATGCAGACTCATATTATGCCACGTTCATCAGGCCTCTGATGTTGTGGGATCGTGGGTGGGGCGGCCGCACGTTCTCATGTCTTTTCATCATTGTCGTTGCACCTCTGTCAACCTTGACACCCTCTCAGTCATGTACTAGATAAGGGACGTCCACGGGCCGGTCGCACTCACTCGACCGACGGATTAGATTGGCTTGGTTCTGTAGATTCGAACAGTCCGATATAGTTCTTAATTTGAGAGAACCGAACGATCATTGTCAATATCAAGTTTGGTCTGAAAACCGTGTCAGCCCTATTCTTCGTCCTCTAGCTCCCTGGAAGACGATGGTTTTCACAAATCTACTTGGTAGCCAACAGACCAAACTCTGATTTAATTTTCATTATTTCCTCTTGTAAGGTGCTCCAATTCAATCATACTCGGGAGTGTTTATCCTTCATCACCACATAGCAAGAGTCTAGCATACATTTGGTCCACTTTCCATAATATTTACACCCACACCTCTTTCGTGATTCGATTTCGAGACCGTCCGCCTAGCCAAGAAGGTTATACCTCTCCTCGTTGACCACAAGAGTCAGTTGAGTTCGGTAAAGTCTCGTACATTATGCTGGACATCGCACATAGCAAGGGTCGAGATCATGATAGGGGAAACCAAGGCCCAAACACTAACAGCTAGACAAGCATCCAAAGTGATTGGAGAGTACAATGAGTAAGAGCCTTCGCATAAATGCATAAGATTCATTATCACGTCCCGTTCTACTGAACAAAAAATTATCATTATACGTAATATTATACAAGTCTAAATTGCACTTGTACAACGGTTGATAAAACATCTCAGAAACAAAATTATTGCAGCAAAAATAAGCAAAAAATTGATAGACAAACGATATATGAAAACGATTATCTTTATAATTAATAATTTGTAGCGGAATACAAAGGCGCTCAATGGCCAATTAAATTATTTTGACACGACTTACAATCATAAAACTAATACAACAAACAATGTTCCATGCATTATTAAACAAAAGATAACATCTTTCAGAGAACATCTTCAAGTTGCCAAACGAACTCCAATTGTCTCAGAACGTCCAAGCGACTTTTCGTACATATGGATGAGAATGTCAGCACATTAGGGAATGCACTGGTGGGTTGTCTCAACCCAACTCACCTAAACCAACATAGTAAGAACATGCAAAATTTATTATGTGATCTTTCTACTTTCTCTATAGTCGGTTATGTCATGCCCCGACCCGGGAAATCGTTCGTCCTCGCATCAATTTCTGCCGAATCGTTCGTGCTCGTTAGGGCATGATGCCGCATGAGTCTGGAGTTGCACTCATGTAGGGAAAGATAATAAATTCTTCAAATGGTTGTCTCAATTTTAATCGTAAGCAGCAGAAAAGACAGAGACAAAACAGAGTATATGAAACAATCTTTTTTATTCATGAATCACGGGAATACAAAGGCTTTGAATAGCCCAAATGAACATGCCGAATAGGCTTACAACACTCATGATATCTCTAGCTCGCAAAGAATTTATTCGTTCCATACATCATGTCCCATATAGCAGAAGGCATCAACTTGTAGGAAGAGCTTCTGTTTTTCTATCAATTCATCATCATCGCGGCACTGATCAAACGACTCCCAAGTACGAGCACCTAAAAATGACACCCATAACGTAGGCCAGTATATTATCGTGTACTAAAGAGTGAGGTAACCTACTGCCTAAACCAACACTAAATAATTTAGTGAAGCAAGCATCTTATTTGGCGATCTTTCTATTTTTGCCTTAGGATCAGTTTTATGGCAAAATTTTGAAAGCAGTAAAACATGTACTCATGTAAGCACTGAAACACAAATGTGTCAAGTACCTTGTCCTTGCAACAGACAAGGTAACCACAATGTACATAAATATAGTGATCGTGCATATCTTCGCATCCAACGACGAAACCAGCAATCGAACAACACTAGCATAAACTACGAGGATGTCAGGGTCTAATCCTGCACCCGATTCTAATCTCAGTCCACCGAACCTATCTATATGAAGGTCATTGGCAATCCGAGCCATAATGGACTACATCTCAACATAAGACGACGATCACTCCCCGTACGGATTTTTCTAGCCCAGTATCCGAAGGACCCCGAACTTACCAATATTGTGGCTTATCACATCAGTAGCCGGTCACAATATATCTTAAAGAAGTGCACCACAGATACCAATCTTAATTCTCTCATAGGCTAAACGGCCCCGGTATCCTGGCAAATACATGTTCGAGGGATACCAAAACCCGTGCACGGGTTGTCCAAATCCATTGACCATACGCATAAAAATTAAGAAGCCATAACAATCACAACCAATTCTCATGTCCAAACTCATAAATCGTATCGACTCATGTTATCATCTTTCTATCTCAAGTTCCATCAACATTATACCCCAACACATCTGTATTGATGCACAATGTCCCGAACGGTGACCCGTATGTCCCGAACACCTATACAACGTGCCACATTTTGCACAATTAACTATTTCTCAAGTCATTCGCATAACAACAGTTCCGTGACAATTGTGCCACAACTGCATGCTTCGCGGACGAAGCATACCCTTCGATGTTACGACCGTTCCGCGGCATTTCACCACAACTTGTCCACTTCGCATACGGAATCATATGTAGTTTCCATACACTGATGTACGCTTGATACATATATTCGATGTTCTAAGATCTAGTGTTGTTCTTATGGCCCGTGCACTTGATGTACGCTATGATATAGTCTTTCGATGTTCTATGTTCAATATTTTGAAACGAATCGTACACTTGATGCATGTTTGCTTCAATTGTTCAATGTTCTATTTTAATGTTCGATACGCACTATGACTCTTACATATTCGAGCCACGCCCGTAGACTCAATACCGACACTAGCATATAATGATACATTTTATTAGGCATGAAAGAGTATAGGAGAAGGACAGAGCCCACTCAACTTAAACTGATTTGCCTATCGCTTCTCCGAGTCGATGCGGTCCGACACCTTAACTTTGTTGCACGATCATCTCGTATGTGCTAACCATGCGAGCACTTTGCATTTCCTCGAACTCACTGACTGATTCGAACTTATTGCCTCCATGCCTCAGTTCATTACGAGGCGATGCTCCGATCACAAGGGACTCTGCATATGCTTGCTCATGAAACCAACCGAATCAATACCTCTTCAAATTGAAATCATACTTCTCCAATCAAATTCATCTCTTCGGATTGATTGACTTAGCGTAATGCACCGTACGGTGCGGGACATTACAGGTTAACAATATCATAAACATATATATGAAACATAAATGTGTCATTGGCGTAATGAATCTTACCCAATGCAACCATCATTCCCTGCAAAATAATGATTAACGTTCATAATATATAAATGTGTTACGAGTCCGTCCCTGCAAGACAATAACGGAGTTCATTATTTAGGTGCCATGAGTTCGTTCATGCATCAATTTGTTAGGCCCGCAAAATAATTGTCACTAGTATGCAACTTAATTATATGACGGTCACTACTGACACATCATGTTAGACTTAATTCATTGAAAATTATATCGATCCTTCCATTGCAAGTAGCGAGCCGCACTGAAGGTCCCGTAATTCATGTGATTGTATGCCAGCACTAGTTACCCCTCCTCCTTGGTCGAATCGGTTCCGTGGTCGCGGATACCGTTCGAGGAACTAAAATCTTGTACACAAGTTGTCAATGATCATGCATGCATACACAACTTAGTTATTAAAATATAATATATATACATGATAATATAAACTTAAAATAACTATGCAACATTCTCTTTTGTATTTCCTCATTCATCGAACAATCGATATTAATTCTATGGGATCTTTTAGACTTTGGGATTTGAATAAGTTAGGATATATGTGTTTGGGACTGCATAATAGACATAATGTTTGGAACTCCAATAAGTTAGGATATTTGTGTTTGAGTCTCCATAATAGATATAATTAGTGTTCGGGTCTTGGACTAACGGTTGACTGTCAAAACCAAACTAAAAAAGGAAAAAAAAAAGCAAAAAAATGGTAGAAAAAATATTTAAAAATAGAAATAATAATAAAAAAAACAAAAAAATGAGAAAAATGGAGGAAAAAACCCGAAAAAAACGAGTGGAATAAATTTGTTCCGGTATTCGTAATTTTTCGATATAAATTTACCAGGAAATATCGAGATCTAAAGTCTAAATATTTTAGACAAATTTATTATGGAAAACATATTTTCATGTTTGGTTTAGGTTAAAAACAATATATTCCCGAAAATAATGAATATCCGAATAAATAATTTATCCATAAACATGGGAATCATATCCCTTAAGTATAGGAGAATATATCTTTTTTTGCTCGGACAATTTTTTTTTGTTATTTTTCTTTATCCTTTTTCATTTTTTTTTAAATTTTAAATTTTTTTTGTTTCATTATTTTTAGACTTTTGTCCTTTTTTCGTTTTATTTTATCATTTTTTCTTAATTTTCTCCTTTTTGTTTTTCTCGTTTTTTTTTGTTTTTATTCATTCTTTGTTTTTATTCTTCTTTTTTTCATTTTTTTTCTTTCATTTTTTCATGTTTTCTTCTTCTTTTTTATTTTTAACTTTGGATTTTAAGAATCAACAATTAGTCAAAAATCCAGGCATTAAATGAAAGCATCCTAAAGGGAGGGGGGTGAATAGGGTCAAGTTTACTAATGAAGCACTAACGATTGCTAATAGGTAATTTAAAGATTAAAAGTGCAAGAGAAGAAGCAATTAAAAATACCGACACCCGATGTATCTTGCTATCCTCCCGAGGGGTACTCCAGTCCCGAAACTCTCTCCGGCTTAATCCACTATAATTGTAAATAGTACAACGTGAGTATTTATCCGAAGGCTCACCAAATTCTTACACAAGAGCTTTTATCCGAAGGCCTCTCCGACTTCAATACAAGAGGTTTGATCCGAAGACTCTCCAACTTCACTAGAGCTCTGATCCAAAGACTCCTCAACTTCAACCTCTTTACAAGACAGTTTGGATCTTCTTACAACAAGATGAAGATTGAAATTTTAAAACTCAAAACAATCTAACACAATTTGTGGATAGGCAAGTGAAAACTTTGGTAGAGTTGTTGTGGATAGGCTTTGGTAGTTTAGAAATTTTTAGGCTCAAAGTTTAAACCTTGAATGAAGGAGTTCAAAGCTATTTATAACCAAAGCAAAAAAATAAATATAATGCAACTTTCAATCTGCGATCGGTATACCGTCTGTATACTATAGTATACCAGTCCATTTCTACAAAGACTCAAAATATGACCATTGGGATCATTTAATGCTGAGGATTCGACTGGATTTGTCAGCTTTACAGAATCGGTATATTGTCGGTATACTATAGTGTACCGCCAGTATGCCGATTCAAACGACAAATAGCAAAGTTTATATAATATCGGTATACCGTCGGTATGTCGATCCATATGGCCGAGAGCACATTTATATAAAATAAGTATATCGCCGGTATACTACGGTATACCGTCGGTATGTCAATTTTTAGCCGAAAATGATCATGGTTTATTTTCTACAATAGCTTTCGATTTTGCCATCCATTTCTTATGTTTATAATTGTTCCTAAGACTCACTACAGACTCTAGATGGACTGTAGCAGGTGCAGGCTTCTTCAGAGTCTTGAAATAATGATGGCAGGCTTGGCTTATTCTTTTTGTACTAAGATGACTTTGTCTCCTTGACGACAGTTGTCTAAAGATACCCAGCTTGTGAAAACTGAATACTTTTTGGCATCTTCGTCCCTGAACTCCCACGAGTGCGTGGCTCCGGAGATGTCGTTGGACGGTTCAGAGAAAGCTTGCGGGATGTCGTTGCCTTTGGCGCATCATGATTTCTTCATGGCATGTGTCCATGTTAATTTTGCTTATTATTTTTCTGCAAATATGTGTTAAAAGAACAAAGCAATATACATGGTAGCAAGTGTGATAAATTTAATGCACATTAGGACTATGCTAAGTTTAAGTATCAATACTATAGTCATAGCATAAATATTAGTGATATCATAATGTTAAACTTAATAAAATAACCATAATAAAAAAATAAGTTTGATTATTGGGCTAACAATCTCCTTTTTTTTATTGTTGCAACTCGGTTAAATCTAATATAGATATAATAGAAGCTCATATCACTAATATGTAAAACAATAATCATATATCACCAAAGGGAATAAGCATAAGTAGAAATGCTACAGTGATTGTATGAAGATTAGTGATAATAAAATGCTAAACTTAATCGATTTACCATATTCAAAAAATATGATACAATCATTGAGCCAACACTAAGTATGTCTATTATGGAGATCCAAACACAAATATTCTAACTGATTGGAGACCAAAATACTAATTATGTATGTTATGGAGATCCATACACAAATATTCTAACTTATCCGAGACCCAATGTCACAAATTCTATACTTTCCAATCCAGAGATTTCCACACTTATCTACTTTTCAATTATTGGAGACTCAACCCTCCCAATTTTTTTACATAATTCCATTACTCTCAATTATCTTAGTTTTTTTTCTTACTTTAGCATATCTTATGGAATATAGAAACTGTAGAAAATAATGGTTGGATAATTTTATTGATGGACTACTTCACTACTTATAGGGAGTCTAGCTCCTCTACATACTACATATTCCGATGTGGGACTAAAAGTCCCTTATTGATTCCTAACACTCCCCCTCAAGATGGGCGATAGATATTGATCATCCCCATCTTGTTACATAGCTTCGACAGACTTAATGAACTAAGACCCTTAGTCAGACAGTCTGCAACTTGTTCTTCTGAGCGAACATGGTCAATCTTCAGTATCCCTTGTTCCAGCTTCTCCTTGATGAAGAATCGATCAATCTCGATGTGCTTCGTTCTGTCGTGCTGAACAGGATTGTTAGCTATACTTATTGCAGCTTGACTATCGCTCAGAAGACGTAATGGTGCTCCATTGTCTAGCTTTAACTCTGACAGCAACGCTTTCACCCACAGCAATTCTGACACTCCCAGAGCCATTGCTCTGTATTCTGCTTCAACTGTCGACCGTGCTACCACAGACTGTTTCTTGCTTCTCCATGAGACCAGATTTCCTCCTACAAAAATACAGTATCCCGTGGTAGACCTTCTGTCGTCTATGCAGCTCGTCCAGTCTGCATCACAGTATCCCTCAACTTCTGTCACGACCCGCACCCGCTAAGAGGGCACGTGACGCGACAACGCCCAGCCCTCACCGGAAAAACGGCGTGGAACGCTGTGTATTTTCTAGTCTGACAACAGTTTATATATATAACAAAACCTGTCGAGCATATAGTCAACTCCGAACGGAGGACAAGCAATGAATATATATAATGCTCAATCACAACTCTAAGACAAAAAGTAAAGACTGAAAGATAAAGACAACAAGACGAGAAAATATAACCTGTCAAGTCCAGAAACAAATAATATAAAAGTCCAGTCTCTAAGTACAGTCCAAATATAATACAGTCTCAAAAAGTAACTGGAGACAAAGTCCAGTACAAAGACCTACTCTAAACTATACAAGTGGTATGGTCTCGTCAGGCGGAGCTACGCCCTGCGGGACCAAGTCTAGGCCCACTACGTCGTCCGGACCGTAGTAGGTACTGCAATCTCCCTCGTCGAAATCTGTAATATTTTATCAACAGTCCAGTCAGGATGGAACGAGTACATATATCTCATAACAGATCTCAAGATAGAATAAAAGCTATAAGACTGTAAATAGAGCATATACAATGAATCATGGAGTGTACATGTATATAGATCATGGCATGGTAAACTGTAGAGCTAAGCTAGAACAAGAAGTAGAACTGTAATCAAGGCATGTACACAAGTCAAGATAAGCCATATGTCCAATGTGTGTGAGTAGTAGTTTCAGCTTGTGATCGGCTTGGGAACCTGTCGAGAATCGGCCTGGCAAGTCATAAGTGCGGTATATGACTCACACTGTTCAAGATAGCAAGGGGATATGATCACAGGCCTACGCTACTACTCCCCCTACCCCAACTGGTAGAATGGATCCAAACAGGACACGTCACTGCACGGGATTCTAATGAGAAGGTAGCTAGCCTTCTCTAGAATCAGTGACCATATATCGAGCAAGAGCTACAAGGGTGCTTGCACAATATATCCCAACCTAAGAAGGAGAAAACATCTCTCGTCGGGATCCAAGAATACCAATCCGTGAGAACCATGTGTCGGGAATAAGCATATCAACACTAAGTACATGAATCATAGCAGTTATCATAAATTGGGAATAAGTATCAGAGAATGTACTCGCCTGTAAGATGATAAAATACGTCGACTGGAGCAACTGTAGTATCTCGAGGACCTATAGAGAACAAGACGTATCAATACTAAGTTTAGGAAGTAAAGTTAAATCAAAATAAACCCTATTTAGTCATTCTAGGTCAAGACATGTCTAGTCGGGTCAATCTTGGTCATGGGAGAACATTAGAAGTTCAACCGGATCAATCTAGGTCGAAAACTGACTTACCGTTGACTTTTGGTCAACGGGTCAATTTTGGTCAACTCGAGGTCAACACTAGGTCAACACTAGGTCACTGGTGACTAATAGTTGACTTTTAGTCAATGGTCCAAGTTGGATGGAATTTGGGACCAAATTGGGTAAAGTGTTGACCCATGGTTGACTTTTAGTCCAAGAAGTCAACCGTGGTCAACCGGGTCCAAGACTAGGTTTAGATAGCTAATCCTACTCATTACCAACCTATATAACCTATGTCGAAGTCCATCTTGGACTTCAAACTCAATTTCTCGGCCGTAGGCCAATTTCCTAATTTAGCCTTTTTAAGGGTTAAATTCTACCCTCGGCGCTAGTCTAGATAGCCTACCTACGCTACTTATTTTGACCCGATCTCCCTAGGGTAGTAGGGTACTATCCTATAGGTTCGTTATCTACCAAAATACCTAAGTAGAGTGGACGTTTGGTCCACCTTACGGCCCATTGCAGAAATCTCGAATATCTCGAGATACGCACTGATACGGCGCGATACCGGCGCCCTATGACCCCGATTTCCACCCGGGAGCTTACCCGCAAAATCTAAATCACATTACCTAGGTCCATGTCAAGTTTCATCGCGATCCGATGCTCCGGGCTCAAATTCGCCCTCTAACTCGATTTCTAGCAAAACCCTTTCTATTTGCTCTCGTTCTAATTTCCCTTTTCGATTCTCGATTCTAATTCTCCTTCATCTCAACTCTTCTAACCTTCTTCTTCTTCTCTAATTCCTCTTCTTATTCCCTCCTTCCTATTCTTCTTCAATTCCCTTGTCTCTCTAATTTCTCTTTTCTATTCTTCTAATCTTTCTAGATTCTAGCTCCTTTCTCATTTCTCTTCTTCTAATTTTCTTCTCTAAACTTCTCCATATAAACATATATATATATCTATATATACACTTGCTTATAGACTAATGGGGGGGGTTCATTGGTGCTAGGGGGGTCAAAAGGGGGGCTGCTAGCTGCTGCTGCTGCTGCCTGCAAGCTGCTGCTGCTGCTGCTAGCTGCTGCTGCTGCTGCTGCTGCAAGTGCCAGCTGCTGCTGCTGCTGCCACTGCATTAGCTGCTGCTGCGGCTACTTCTACTACTACTACTACTACCTCTTCCTCTATACATATATATATCTATATATACATATATACATCTATCTATATATCTATCTATCTATTCGTATATATAAATCCATCCCTCTACCTATATATATATCTAAATCTATATATCTCTACACCCACACCCATATACATATATACACACACACATATACATATATATCCACACACACACATATACATATATATATACAAATACGTATATACATATATACATATATACACATATAATTAAACACACTCTCTCACACACAACCTCACACACACACCACCACTCTCATCCTCTCCTCTACCACTCTCTACACACCCACACAAATATATACATACATATATCTTCCCATATATATATCTAATACAAACACATATATATATATATATCTATATATATATATATTTTTTTTTTTTTTTTTTATATATATCTATATATATATACATATACATATATATACATATATATACACCCTTTGTCTATAATTCCTCCTATTAACCACTTAAACTAGAATTCTAGGAAAAATCCTATAAAATAGGGCAAAGTGTAGAGAATGAGATTCTCTACACTTATTGTGAAGGTCATAAATAAAGAGAGGAATTAAATGAAGGGTTTAATATCATACCTAATAGAGAGAGAGAGAGCTTGAAGGAAGAAGAAAGAAATTTGAAGAAGAAGGAGACTTTTGTGTGAAGTAACAAAGAAGGGGGGGGTTCTCTTCATGGCCGGCCACTCCAAGTGTGGGCTATTGGGTTGGGATCCAATAGCCCACAACCCAATACCCTTAGTTTGGGTTTAAATTCAAATCGGGTTGGTTCGGTTCGATTCGGTTGATTCTAAACGACTAATTAATTCATGGAAAGTAGGGTTTAAGATTTCTAACCTAATTATGATGGTACATGGGCTAAGCCCAGCTAGTATGGGGGTCCCACTAGGGTCCAGGCTACCCGGGTCTCCAAATTGGGTCCGAATTGGATAAAATTCAAACCGACTCAAATAAATTCCTAAAAATCATATAAAATCAAATAAAATTCCTAAAATATTATTAAATTTGAAAATGACAAAAATACCCCCAATTTGAAAAACTGGGGGTGACAAATCTACCCTCCTTAAAAAAATTTCGTCCTCGAAATTGAATGAGGACTAACACAGCAATCATGAACAGAACAAGGAAGAAAAAGAAAAAAATTTACCTCAAGGCTCGAAGAGATATGGGAATCGCTCCCGCATGTCGTCCTCCCTCTCCCAGGTGGACTCACCTGGAGAGTGGTGTCTCCATGCAACGCGAACCAAGGGAATGACCTGGTTCCGGAGCACCTTCTCTCTTCGGTCCAAGATCTCGACCGGCTTCTCTGGGTAGCTGAGTGTCGGTCCCACTACGATCTCTGAGTGGTCTAAGACGTGACTGGGATCTGCCACGTACCGTCTCAGCTGCGATACGTGGAACACACTGTGCACTCCCTCTAGTGCAGGCGGTAACTCCAGTCGGTAAGCCACTGCACCGACCCTGTCCAGGATACGGAATGGTCCGATGTATCGTGGACTAAGCTTCCCGCCGCCACCAAAACGAATCGTGCCACGCGTCGGAGAAATCCGCAGAAAGACAAGATCATCCACCTAAGAACAAAACAAGACTTAGAGCTTTATCTAAAACAATCACAATCAGACTCAAGTACTAGAAAAATCTAATTTATACCTCAAACTCCAATGGTCTCCGGTGGCTATCGGCCCAGTGCCGCTGCCTATCCTGCGCCACCCGAAGTCTATCTCTGATAACCCTGACCTTCTCTGCAGCATCTACCACCATCTCAGGGCCAAGCAAAACCCTCTCACCGACATCATCCCAAGACAAGGGAGTACGGCACCTCCGTCCGTATAGAGCCTCGAAAGGTGACATCTCTATACTGGCTTGGTAGCTGTTGTTGTAAGCAAACTCTACCAAGTGAAGGTGGTCCTCCCAAGATCCCCCGAAGTCCAAGACACAGGTACGCAGCATATCCTCGAGGGTCTGAATCGTCCTCTCCGACTGCCCGTCTGTCTGGGGGTGATATGCTGTACTGAACTTGAGCGATGTGCCCAAGCTAAGCTGCAAACTCCGCCAGAAGTGGGAAGTGAATCGGCTGTCCCGATCCGAGACTATACTCACTGGCACCCCGTGTAATCGGACTATCTGCCGCACATACATCTCGGCCAACCTCTCCGTCGACAAACCCACTTTGAAAGGCAAAAAGTGGGCCGATTTGGTCAATCGATCAACAATGACCCAAATCGCATCCTTCCCTCCTGGAGAGCGCGGAAGCCCAGATACAAAGTCCATAGTGATATGCTCCCACTTCCACTCAGGAATGGGGAGTGGCTGGAGCAATCCACCGGGTCTCTGCCTCCCGGCCTTCACCTGCTGGCACACCAAACATCTCGACACGAACTGAGCCACCTCACGTTTCATGCCATACCACCAAACATGCTGTCTCAAGTCTCTATACATCTTGTTGGCTCCGGGATGCATAGAGTACTGAGAACGGTGCGCCTCCTGAAGAACCTCCTCCCGAAGTCCTCTGCTCGGCACGCACAATCTGGTACCATGCCTCAACGACCCATCCCCTGCTAAAGAGAACTCCTCCAACAGTCCCATCTGGACCTGCTCCCTGATGACCTTCAGAGCCTCATCCTCAAACTGAGCTGCCCTGACTCTGTCCATCAGCTCCGACTGCACCTGCAGACCCCACATCTGCGCCTCGAACCCAGAAACTATCACCTCTATGCCCAAGCTCTCCAGATCTGCCAGAAGGTGACGATCCATCGTCAAACACATAGCCACGGGATACCTGCTCAAAGCATCCGCGACCACGTTGGCCTTCCCCGGATGGTACTGCAAGGATATATCAAAATCCTTTATCAGCTCTAACCATCGCCTCTGCCTCATATGCTCCTTCTGGGTAAACACGTACTTCAAGCTCTTGTGGTCAGTATAGATCTCCACACGCTCTCCGTACAGATAGTGTTTCCACAGCTTCAAAGCAAAGATGACCGCTGCCAGCTCAAGATCGTGGGTAGGGTAATTCCTCTCATGAGGACGTAACTGCCTGGATGCATAGGCAATTACCTTCCCGTGCTGCTGAAGCACACAACCCAAACCCCGTCCTGAAGCATCACTATAGATCGTATAACCACCAGATCCAGATGGCAGCGTCAAGATAGGAGCTGTAGTCAACCTCGCCTTCAACTCCTCGAAGGCGGCCTGGCACTCATCGGACCAAACAAACTCCTCGTCCTTCCTGGTAAGGCGGGTCATCGGCTGGGCAATCCTGGAAAAGTCCTGCACGAACCTCCGGTAGTAACCTGCCAGACCCAGAAAACTCCGAACCTCTGCTACTGAGCTCGGCGTCGACCAGGACTCCACTGCAGAAATCTTCTTCGGATCCACTGAAATCCCCTCGCCAGAGACAACATGGCCTAGGAACTCTACGCGATCCAAGAAGAACTCGCACTTGGACAACTTCCCGTACAGCTGCTCCCTCCTGAGAGTGTCCAACACAATCCTCAGGTGCTCCTCGTGCTCCTCTGGTGTCTTCGAATAGATGAGAATGTCATCAATGAAGACCACCACGAACTTGTCAAGGTACTGGTGAAATACCTTGTTCATCAAGTTCATGAATACCGCCGGGGCGTTGGTCAACCCAAACGGCATGACGGTATACTCATACTGGCCATAGCGGGTCCGAAAGGCAGTCTTCGGAATGTCATCCCGCTTCACCTTCAGCTGATGGTACCCAGTACGCAAGTCGATCTTCGAGAACACCCTCGCGCCGCTCAACTGGTCGAACAAGTCATCAATCCTCGGCAGAGGATACTTGTTCTTGATGGTAAGGTTGTTGAGTGCCCTGTAATCAATACACAGACGTACCGTACCATCCTTCTTGGGGACGAAAAGAACTGGCGCACCCCAAGGTGAAGAACTAGATCGAATAAAGCCCTTGTCCTCCAGCTCGTCGACCTGCTTCTTCAGCTCCGCTAACTCGCTATTGTTGACTCTATAGACGTGCTGGGAGATAGGCTCAGCGCCTGGCACTAGATCTATAGAGAACTCAACATCACGATCTGGCGGCATCCCGGGCAGCTCCTCCGGAAAGACATCCAAGTACTCAGCAATAAGTGGATGTGGCAACACCGGCCCCGCCAACAATGCTCCGCAGAAACCATCTCCCTGCTCCACAGCACCCCTGGTGAACTCATACTCCGGCTCCCCCGGCGGCCTAAACAGAATCCTGCCCCCTCTGCAGTCGATGCTAGCGTGGTGCGTGCTCAACCAATCCATACCGAGTACCACATCGTAACTCGGAAGTGGCATTACGAGCAAACACGCACTCAGCTCCCGGCCTCTCAAGGAAACTCTCCGCCCCTTGCAAACATTATTAACTAGGATGATGCCATTCCCAGTCATAATCTTGCAAGTCCTACCCAGATATTCAGCAATGATGTTGTGCCTAAGAGCAAAAGAAACAGACACAAAACTGTGCGTAGCACCAGAATCAAATAAGGCCAAAGCTGGAAAAGAATCGAGCAGAATAGAACCTGCGACAACATCCGCAATAGGCTCCACCTCCTCGGCTGCAAGAGTAAAGGCTCTACCCTGACCACCCCTCTGCTGGCGGTGCTGAACGAACTGCTGCTGCTGAGTCGGGAGCGGACCTCGCTGCTGAACTACCGGCACACTAGCTGGTGCCCTCTGAACGGGTGCCCTCTGAGCTGCTCCTGCTGCACGGGAGTTCTTGGGACACTCCCGCATCTGATGCCCAGCGGCACCACAAAAGAGACATAGCCCCAGTCTCCTCCTACAGAACTCGAAGAGATGACCGGGCTTCTTGCAGAAGTTGTACGGTGGATCATCCTGCCCCGGACGCTGCTGACTCCTCTGGACAGACGCTCTGGCCTGCCCCTGCTGCTGGTGATGCTGGAACGACTGGTGCTGAAGCTGAGGGCGCTTAGCAGGCCCTGCACTGCTACTGGCCCCAGAAAACACATCTCGATCCCTCTTCGGCTTCAAGCCCAAGTCCCTCTCTACCTTTCGAGCCTCTGCGTAAACCTCCGCATATGTCGCGTAGAAAGAAGGGATCTGGAACTTGATATCCCAAGCCAATCCCTCCCTGAAGCGCTCCGCTCGGATCACCGGGTCACTCACCATGTACTCGGCATATCGGCCCAGCCGGCCGAACTCCGCCGCATACTCCTCTACGGTCATGCTGCCCTGCTGCAGGTTCTGGAACTGCCGCACCAGGCCAATCTTGTCCGTAGGGGAAAAGAACTTCTCTCTAAACAGGGCCCGAAACTCTGCCCAAGTATGGCCCTCTCCTGCAAGAGCCGGCTCATTCCGGAACCATGTCCGGGCAATATCTAACAACTGCAACCCTACCGCCTCGACCCTCAGGTCGGCTGCCAGGCGGCAGGCCCCCATCTGGCGCTCAATATCCTCGAGCCAATCATCAGCATAGATAATGCCCTCTGTCCCCTTGAAATCCCTCGGCCCAAGCTTCTTGAAAGCATGGATATCCCCGATCTTCGGCTGCTGCTGCTGAACCTCCCTCTGTGGAGCCTGACGCTCCACTGCCGCCATAGCCAATCTGTGCGCATCCTCCATGCCCTGGCGTATGACCTCTGTCTGCCTCAACTGAGCCTCGTGCTGAGCCTCGTGCTGAGCCCGCTGGGACTCAAGCACCTGGTGGAAGAACGCTAGCATCTGCCCCATATCTGTGGGCAGAGGAGGCAATGGAGGAATAGCTCCCATCATCACCGAAGGAGTCCCCTGCTGAGGAGGAAGAATACCCGCGGCAGCTCCCACTGTAGCCCCTGGCACTACGGGAAGAGTACCCGCAATGGCCCCAGGGACGGTCATAGAGGTAGCTGGAGGAGTACCCCCAAGAGCCCCAACAGAAGTCCCATCAGCCGAGGAAGTAACCGGAGCCTGTCCGCCAGAAGTGGCAGACCTCTCCGTCTCCCCGAGCCCCTCGCCAGGAGAATGAGTCATCAATATCCTGGAGACAAATTAAGAAGAAGATATCAATATGGCACATGAAGGCAATATCAAAGGAGGACAGCTAGAAAGCAGTAAATCAATATCAAAGACGGTAAGCAAGATAAGCAATGAGAGATCCTACTGTGATTGAGCACTCCTAGCATACTATTCTTATGGGTAACACAGGCTCGTAGTCAACACTCTAAGACGAGCGCCGCTACGACATCGCACTAATTGCGACTTCAGGACCTGCGTGGGCCACCACTAAAACGTGTCACGACCCGCACCCGCTAAGAGGGCACGTGACGCGACAACGCCCAGCCCTCACCGGAAAAACGGCATGGAACGCTGTGTATTTTCTAGTCTGACAACAGTTTATATATATAACAAAACCTGTCGAGCATATAGTCAACTCCGAACGGAGGACAAGCAATGAATATATATAATGCTCAATCACAACTCTAAGACGAAAAGTAAAGACTGAAAGATAAAGACAACAAGACGAGAAAATATAACCTGTCAAGTCCAGAAACAAATAATATAAAAGTCCAGTCTCTAAGTACAGTCCAAATATAATACAGTCTCAAAAAGTAACTGGAGACAAAGTCCAGTACAAAGACCTACTCTAAACTATACAAGTGGTATGGTCTCGTCAGGTGGAGCTACGCCCTGCAGGACCAAGTCTAGGCCCACTACGTCGTCCGGACCGTAGTAGGTACTGCAATCTCCCTCGTCGAAATCTGTAATATTTTATCAACAGTCCAGTCAGGATGGAACGAGTACATATATCTCATAACAGATCTCAAGATAGAATAAAAGCTATAAGACTGTAAATAGAGCATATACAATGAATCATGGAGTGTACATGTATATAGATCATGGCATGGTAAACTGTAGAGCTAAGCTAGAACAAGAAGTAGAACTGTAATCAAGGCATGTACACAAGTCAAGATAAGCCATATGTCCAATGTGTGTGAGTAGTAGTTTCAGCTTGTGATCGGCTTGGGAACCTGTCGAGAATCGGCCTGGCAAGTCATAAGTGCGGTATATGACTCACACTGTTCAAGATAGCAAGGGGATATGATCACAGGCCTACGCTACTACTCCCCCTACCCCAACTGGTAGAATGGATCCAAACAGGACACGTCACTGCACGGGATTCTAATGAGAAGGTAGCTAGCCTTCTCTAGAATCAGTGACCATATATCGAGCAAGAGCTACAAGGGTGCTTGCACAATATATCCCAACCTAAGAAGGAGAAAACATCTCTCGTCGGGATCCAAGAATACCAATCCGTGAGAACCATGTGTCGGGAATAAGCATATCAACACTAAGTACATGAATCATAGCAGTTATCATAAATTGGGAATAAGTATCAGAGAATGTACTCGCCTGTAAGATGATAAAATACGTCGACTGGAGCAACTGTAGTATCTCGAGGACCTATAGAGAACAAGACGTATCAATACTAAGTTTAGGAAGTAAAGTTAAATCAAAATAAACCCTATTTAGTCATTCTAGGTCAAGACATGTCTAGTCGGGTCAATCTTGGTCATGGGAGAACATTAGAAGTTCAACCGGATCAATCTAGGTCGAAAACTGACTTACCGTTGACTTTTGGTCAACGGGTCAATTTTGGTCAACTCGAGGTCAACATTAGGTCAACACTAGGTCACTGGTGACTAATAGTTGACTTTTAGTCAATGGTCCAAGTTGGATGGAATTTGGGACCAAATTGGGTAAAGTGTTGACCCATGGTTGACTTTTAGTCCAAGAAGTCAACCGTGGTCAACCGGGTCCAAGACTAGGTTTAGATAGCTAATCCTACTCATTACCAACCTATATAACCTATGTCGAAGTCCATCTTGGACTTCAAACTCAATTTCTCGGCCGTAGGCCAATTTCCTAATTTAGCCTTTTTAAGGGTTAAATTCTACCCTCGGCGCTAGTCTAGATAGCCTACCTACGCTACTTATTTTGACCCGATCTCCCTAGGGTAGTAGGGTACTATCCTATAGGTTCGTTATCTACCAAAATACCTAAGTAGAGTGGACGTTTGGTCCACCTTACGGCCCATTGCAGAAATCTCGAATATCTCGAGATACGCACTGATACGGCGCGATACCGGCGCCCTATGACCCCGATTTCCACCCGGGAGCTTACCCGCAAAATCTAAATCACATTACCTAGGTCCATGTCAAGTTTCATCGCGATCCGATGCTCCGGGCTCAAATTCGCCCTCTAACTCGATTTCTAGCAAAACCCTTTCTATTTGCTCTCGTTCTAATTTCCCTTTTCGATTCTCGATTCTAATTCTCCTTCATCTCAACTCTTCTAACCTTCTTCTTCTTCTCTAATTCCTCTTCTTATTCCCTCCTTCCTATTCTTCTTCAATTCCCTTGTCTCTCTAATTTCTCTTTTCTATTCTTCTAATCTTTCTAGATTCTAGCTCCTTTCTCATTTCTCTTCTTCTAATTTTCTTCTCTAAACTTCTCCATATAAACATATATATATATCTATATATATACACTTGCTTATAGACTAATGGGGGGGGTTCATTGGTGCTAGGGGGGTCAAAAGGGGGGCTGCTAGCTGCTGCTGCTGCTGCCTGCAAGCTGCTGCTGCTGCTGCTAGCTGCTGCTGCTGCTGCTGCTGCAAGTGCCAGCTGCTGCTGCTGCTGCCACTGCATTAGCTGCTGCTGCGGCTACTTCTACTACTACTACTACTACCTCTTCCTCTATACATATATATATATCTATATATACATATATACATCTATCTATATATCTATCTATCTATTCGTATATATAAATCCATCCCTCTACCTATATATATATCTAAATCTATATATCTCTACACCCACACCCATATACATATATACACACACACATATACATATATATCCACACACACACATATACATATATATATACAAATACGTATATACATATATACATATATACACATATAATTAAACACACTCTCTCACATACAACCTCACACACACACCACCACTCTCATCCTCTCCTCTACCACTCTCTACACACCCACACAAATATATACATACATATATCTTCCCATATATATATCTAATACAAACACATATATATATATATCTATATATATATATACATATACATATATATACATATATATACACCCTTTGTCTATAATTCCTCCTATTAACCACTTAAACTAGAATTCTAGGAAAAATCCTATAAAATAGGGCAAAGTGTAGAGAATGAGATTCTCTACACTTATTGTGAAGGTCATAAATAAAGAGAGGAATTAAATGAAGGGTTTAATATCATACCTAATAGAGAGAGAGAGCTTGAAGGAAGAAGAAAGAAATTTGAAGAAGAAGGAGACTTTTGTGTGAAGTAACAAAGAAGGGGGGGGTTCTCTTCATGGCCGGCCACTCCAAGTGTGGGCTATTGGGTTGGGATCCAATAGCCCACAACCCAATACCCTTAGTTTGGGTTTAAATTCAAATCGGGTTGGTTCGGTTCGATTCGGTTGATTCTAAACGACTAATTAATTCATGGAAAGTAGGGTTTAAGATTTCTAACCTAATTATGATGGTACATGGGCTAAGCCCAGCTAGTATGGGGGTCCCACTAGGGTCCAGGCTACCCGGGTCTCCAAATTGGGTCCGAATTGGATAAAATTCAAACCGACTCAAATAAATTCCTAAAAATCATATAAAATCAAATAAAATTCCTAAAATATTATTAAATTTGAAAATGACAAAAATACCCCCAATTTGAAAAACTGGGGGTGACAACTTATATGCGTCCATTCTTCTTGAACCATAGCCCCTTTTCCGGCGTTCTTTTCAGATACCTTAAGATCTGAAATACTGCTTCCATATGACCCTTTCTTGGATCATGCATGTAGCGACTCACTACACTCATCACAAATGAGATATCAGGGCGAGTGTGTCCCAGATAAATCAATCTTCCTACAAGTCGTTGATATCTTTCACGATCAACGGGCTCTCCTGCTTCTGCTCCCAACTTGCACTTCTGGTCAATTGGAGTGACCGCTGCTTTGTATCCTAGCATCCCTGTCTCCTTCAGCAGATCTAGTGTGTATTTTCTCTGTGAAAGAACAATTCCTTGTTCGCCTTCACACACCTCGATACCTAGAAAGTACCTCATCGCTCCTAAATCTTTCACTTCAAACTCCTTCGCGAGTTTTGACTTCAGTTTAGTGATCTTGACTTCATCATCACCTGTGATCACTATATCATCCACATATACAGCAAGTATAGTGATGTGGCCTCTTGCATGCTGAAGGAAGACCGTATGATCTACATTTGTTTGACGGTATCCCATGCCTGTAACAGCCTTTCTGAATCTGTCAAACCATGCTCGAGGAGATTGCTTGAGCCCGTATAGTGACTTCTTCAGTTTACACACCTTTCCTTGCGACGTCCCTCCGTTTGATTCCGTCGCATAGCACCCAGGCGGGAGCTCCACGTATACTTTTTCTTGCAGGTCCCCATAAAGAAAGGCATTCTTCACATCCAACTGGTACAGCTTCCACCCATAGTTCGCTGTAATGGAGACCAGAGTTCTCACGGTGCTTATTTTTGCTACTGGGGCAAAAGTCTCATCATAATCTATTCTATATGACTGTGTGAATCCTTTTGCAACCAACCTCGCCTTGTACTGCTCTACTTTTCCTTCTGGCGTCTCTTTCACTGTGTACACCCATTTGCATCCCACAACTTTCTTCCCTTTGGGTAATGGAACCATGTCACTCCCCGTTCCCGGAATGCATATTTTATACATGTACAGCTCATGTGTATTTATTTAGTATTTATCATGTATTATTCTGTATTTAAATTCCTTTAAATTTTTATGTTAATTAATTATCTGCTCTTTAAATTCCATGTTAATCTATTTCCTGCAATTTATTTTCTGCTTTAGTCTTAGTGGGTTTCGGCTTGGGTAGATCTGTGCAACCCGGCCCATTAGCTCCCACCTACCACCATCTTCCTATTTAAAGCTTCCATCTCTCTCTCTCCTCATTACTTCATTCTCACCATTACTTCTTCTTCTTCCTCTCATTACTCTCCACCCACCAGCATAGCAGTAGCAGTAGGCAAGTGCAAACTTGCTTCTCCTTCATCCATTTTTGTGGATCATTACTCTTCCTCTCATAATTCTGAGAGAGTTTAGTTCTGAGCATTTTGGATTTTTATGGTTGGTTTTTCCTAGATCTAAGTTGTTGTATTTCGGTTGTTCATGGGTTCTTGGTCCACCAACTTAGCGTGTATTTCTGGCACTAGAACGAAGGCTCCATAGGACTTGGAGTTCGGAAGATGTTGCACGCACACGTTCTTACGTGTCCGCGTAAAACATCAGCCCAGTCACGCACACGTCTCTACGTGTCTGCGTGGATTTTGAGACACGCTCATGTTCTTACATGTTAGCGTGTATTTTCAGACACGCTCATGTTCTTACATGTTAGCGTGTATTTTTAGTCACGCTCACGTTCTCATGAGCGTGCGTGTATTTTTGTCACGCTCACGTTCTCATGAGCGTGCGTGTATTTTTGTCACGCACACATCCATGAGTGCGTGTATTTTTGTCACGCACACATCCATGAGTGCGTGTATTTTTGTCACGCACACATCCATGAGTGCGTGGATTTTTGTCACGCACACATCTTTGCGTGCGTGAATTTCTTGTTACGCTCACACTGTGCATGAGTGCGTGTATTTTTAGTCACGATGTGCGTGCGTGTATTTCTTCTCACGCTCGCTGTTCACGCCCATCTTCCACGCTCACCCCAGCTAGACTTAGCGTGATTTGTTGGTCTTATGCACAGACTTCTTGCGTGACTTTTGGCCTTAGCATAGACTTGTTGGTGTGACTTCCTGACCTGGGTGTTTTTATTTATTTCTCAACCTATTCATTTAATGATGGCATGATAATTCTTCTATTATATCCTTACGCCTTTTTGCATGAACTTGATAAATCATGACATGTTAATATTGTAAATATGGATTGTTGTGTAGAATGTGCCATGTGTCTTGATTAATCCATGGATACCCAGTATGACTAGAACTTAATTCTGAGGAGTTATGGACCCGACCCCATGTAATATTGATAGACTTTCATGCCTTGTCACCACTGATAATGATTGTGACATGGACTAAATATTGATCATGCGTTCCTAGTTGGAACTAAGAGACTGGCTAGTCGTCTTATTGAATTGAATGAATGAGACACGTTCATGTAATAAACTATTATACTCGATTAGCCGATCCCGAATATTGGCATACAGGCACATGCAGTCTTCAAAGTAATTATTTATTATTTAATTTTCTATTTATCTTACAAAGACAGCATGTGTACTTTATGGTCAAGGCATGATTATTCCATGGTTAAATTGAATGTTGCATCACGCTATGTAAAACCTACAACCTAGCCGCACGGGTATCGTTGTAGAGTTGCGCATATCGTACCCCGTACGAAAGTACTCATTCGAATGACCATGATCCACGGCATGGAACTTCACTCAACATAGAGACCATTAAGTCAAATAAAATAACGATGGCATGGAGAGAATGGATTCCCGAGTTCTTACATGGCAGCCCCCTTGGAACTATTAAGTGCCCGACGGGCCGGCTGGTTCCCACAGATACGGTAAATCTGTCACACGGGCAGGGAACGGTATCTGCTTATATTATTGTACATGCTATAACGGCGGGCGTCCCGCTGGGACTCGTCTAACTACATGATTGGCGCAATTGATTGATTGGATAGACTAGCCTTGCTTGCACATAGTAAGAACTGAGGATTCCCTAATTGCATAATTCTAGGATAACTTGGGACTCATAATAGCAAGCCGTAGAATTTGATTGGCCGTTCAAGATGATTTGTTTGTGTACTGTACTACTCTGTTACCTAACTGGGATGATCAGAATGTCAGGACATGACGGGCCAACTTCTGTCCTTGTTTGGTTGGGAGGTTGGTTCGAAGTGTCGTGATGTGATGTGAATCCTAGTAGCAAGCAGAGATCTTATTATATTCTTTTACTTACTGGTTTATGTCCTTCATATCATTCTTCCTTGTGGTACTTGCTATTAGAGGTCTAACCTCTCTGGTTTTGCATGGCCAGATTTAGAGCCGGTTCCCGAGGATCCAGCGTACTTCTACCTCCAAGATGGTCAATACTAGAGGCATGATTGCAGGAGGACTCGAGTGGGTTTCCTTACTTCACCGCTCGTTTTGTTATTTACTTTATACTTAGCCGTTTGGCACCGACATGTTAGTCGGATTGTCTTGTACTTACCCTTGCATAGTTATAACTAAATCAGACTGCAGCTGATAACAATTGTGTATACCTTACTATACCATCTGGCTATGTTTTGTAAAGCCAGATTTCCAGAACATTCTGACTGAGCGTTTGGGACGCCTTACTGCTTTATCTTACATGTTCTGTATTACTGTTTCTTATTTGAATGATTGAGACAATAGATGTGAAATGACCATAGTAAGACTTTCATGTAGTATGCACCCCCTCGTCTGGTTAGACAGCATTGATCGTATTATACGGTATTCATCTACCCGTAATACGTAGCTGGCTGAGTCATTCCCCCGCTCTCCAGTATTCTGGTTCTGGGGCGTGACAAGGTTTTAGTGGTGGCCCATGCAGGTCTGATTTCAGACTTGTGGGGTGTTTTGATTTATAGGATGTCTCAATCACACATGTTTCCCCTTGATCTCCTGATTCGTTATTCTCAACTCTTGCTTGACATTCCGATATCCTTTGACTTCATTGATCCTTCATGTCCGGTCGTTTGATTGTTCTCTTGTCCCTTTTCTTAGGTGCACCTCGTCCGCACCTGTCAGAGCTGGACAACCGCAGGAGCAACACGGACCACCTGACCCTGTTGGTCAGCAACAAGGGCCAGTACTAACTCAAGAGGCTACCCAGGAAGAAGTGATAGTAGAACCAGCGGCTGGATCGCAGTATCCGGATGTTCCACCACCACCGACAGTTCCACCTACCCAAGTGGACACACCAGCCCTTCTGGAGATTATGAGAGGAATGATGGCTACTCAGCAACATCAGATGTTGGCCCAGCAGCGCATGCACACTCAGCTACAAGAGCAGAATGTGTTGCTTAACCAAGGATTGCAGACGGCTTTGGAAAGAGGAGTGAGGGCTGATTCAGGAGCATCAGCCAAGTTTTGCAAGTACAACCCCCGCCGTTTTGAGGGCACGGAGGATGCCATTTCAGCAGATGCATGGCTTAAGGATATGGAGGCTATTCTGACAGCAGCTAAGGCGCCGACAGAGGAACGTGTGGATCTAGTGAAGTTGTTACTTCAGGATCTCGCACGTGATTGGTGGGAATCAGAGGAAGTGGGCATTAGACGTCCTGTGGCTTGGGACGATTTCACAGCAAGATTCAAGACCAAGTACTGTGGAGTTGTAGCACAGTTTGAGCTACAACAGAAGTTTATCAACCTCAGGCAGGCCGGCAAGACTGTAGATGCTTATGCAGTAGAATTCTGCAGATTGAGTAGATTCGTCCCAGAGATGGTAGCAACAGAGCGCCATAGGGCCATGAGGTTTCAGCAAGGGTTTCATCTTGAGCTCTTGCAATTAATAGAGGGGCACAATTACCAAACTTTTGATGAAATATTAACGGCAACTCGAAGGCATGAGCTCACCATTCAGAGGCTTACGACCAGGACTGGGGTCAGAAGAGATCCCACAGTCAGATTGAAGGAGGAGGGGGAGCAGCACCCCGAACAACAGCACCATCCCCTGGCATTCGTATCCACGATGTGGCGATACGAGGACCAGCACCACCCAGGCAGCAGCAGCAACAGCAACAGAGGAAGAACCAGCAACCCCCGACGGGATGCACTTATTGTAAGAAGATGGGACACACTAGAGATGTGTGTCGGACATTGAATGGACTGTGTCTGATATGTGGAAACCCAGATCATCGGGTTACCACATGTCCCATGAATTCGAGAGCAGGAGGACCAGGGCAGCAGTTTCCTGCTCTGCCAGCACCAGGGGCAGGCCAGTATCGAGGACCAGCAGTGGCAGTAAGGCCGTTGGCACAGCGTCTGTTAGTACCGCAGGCTCAGATGTTTCTGCAGCAGGGACCGCCGATGCAGCAACACCAGCATAGACCACCCCAGCATCATCAAGGAAGGGGCCAGCAACAACATCAGGCTAGGCCGCAGCATGAAAACCAGCAAGGAGGTCGAGGGCAAGCATTCACTCTGTCCTTGGAGGAGGCATTGGCATCGGGAGATGTTGTGGCAGGTAACATTCTCGTCGCCTCATATCCCGCAGTAGCATTGTTTGATTCGGGAGCATCCCATTCATTTATATCTGCACAATTTGCGACGCGACTAGGAATGGAGTTCGAGGCATTGCCAGGGAGGTTGAATATACTCACTGGTAATGGGCTCGTAGGAGTTAGTAGAGTTATTCTAGCGTGTAGCGTTGTAGTTTGCGGGCATTCCTTACCCGCCCGGTTGATAGAATTTCCTGTTGGAAATTTCGACGTTATCTTAGGCATGGACTGGCTGAAAGACAGTCATGCGATAATAGATTGTCGTAGAGGGAGTGTATCTTTTGATATTCCAGGCATGAAGAGATTCACCTTAGTCAGATCAGAGGTAACTCAACCAGAGCAGGGAATAGTAGCGGCAATGGAAAAGTTCAGATCCCGAAGGTAGTTGAAGAATTCCTAGACGTATTTCCCGAAGAACTTCCAGGACTTCCACCGGTTAGAGATATTGAGTTTAGCATAGAATTGGCACCAGGAACTAAACCGATATCAGATCGAGTTTACAGAATGGCGGATTCAGAGCAGGCCAAGGTATATCAGCACATAGAGGAACTGAAGGAGAAGAAATTCATCCAAGCTAGCGTGTCACCATGGGCAGCACCAGTGGTACTTGTGGGGAAGAAGGATGGGTCATCCAGATTGTGTATTGACTACAGGAAGCTTAACGCGGCAACAGTGAAGAACAAGTACCCATTACCCAGGATCGACGACTTATTTGATCAGTTGAGCAAGGCTAGAGTTTTCTCCAAGATAGATCTTCGTTCAGGGTACCATCAAGTGAGGGTTCGGAAGGAGGATATTCCCAAGACAGCATTTAGGTCGAAGTATAGGCATTACGAGTTCTTAGTAATGCCGTTTGGTTTGACCAATGCTCCAGCAATATTCATAGATTTGATAAACCGCATCTTTATGTCATATTTAGACCAGTTTGTCGTTGTGTTCCTTGACGACATTCTCGTATACTCAGCTAGTGAAGAGGAGCATGAAGACCACCTCAGGAAAGTGTTGCAGGTTCTGAGAAGAACCAGTTGTATGCCAAGCTCAGTAAGTGTGAGTTCTGGACGGATCACATTTCATTTTTGGGTCATATCATATCAGGAGCTGGAGTAGCAGTAGATCCCAAGAAGGTAGAAGCAGTAGAGAGTTGGCCAGTACCCAAGACCGTAGCAGATGTGCGAAGTTTCTTGGGATTGGCAGGATATTACAGAAGGTTTGTGTCAGATTTTGCAAGGCTTTCAGCGCCCATGACCCGCTTGACCCGGAAGGATGTGCCATTTGATTGGTCGGCAGAATGTCAGGCATCATTCGAGACTTTGAAGCAGAAGTTGATATCAGCACCTATTCTTACGTTGCCAGTTGGGCCCGAAGGTTTTACAGTATATTGTGATGCGTCAGGTAAAGGACTTGGATGTGTCCTTATGCAGCATGGAAAGGTGATAGCGTATGCATCGAGGCAGCTTCGGGACCACGAGAAAAATTACCCAACTCATGATCTGGAATTGGCGGCAGTAGTGTTTGCTCTGAAGCTATGGAGGCATTACTTATATGGTGACCGAGTGGAAATGTACACAGACCATAAAAGTCTGAAGTACATCTTTACTCAGAAGGAGCTGAACATGAGGCAGAGAAGATGGTTAGAGTTGATCAAGGATTATGACGTGGAGCTTCAGTATCATCCAGGCAAGGCTAATGTGGTAGCAGACGCTCTCAGCAGGAGAGGCGGCGCATTTATGTTGACCACGCAGAAGCATATCTTAGAAGACCTTCAGGAGATGGGCATCGAAGTTATATTTTCTAGTGATGTAGGAGTTCTAACAAGTCTGTAAGTTCAATCCGACTTGGTAGACAGGATCAATGCAGCTCAGGCACAAGACCCAAGGATTCAGAAGCTTAGGGCAGAATGTGAGTCAGGACTCAGGAAAGAGATGAGAATTCATAAAGATGGTACACTTAGGTTCGGATCGCGTTTATGTGTGCCTAGTGGAGATATCAGACAGGAGATTATGGCAGAAGCTCACAGTTCTCAATATTCTATTCACCCTGGGGGGACCAAGATGTACCAAGATATCAAGCAACATTTCTGGTGGAAAGGAATGAAGAGGGAGGTAGCTAGATTCATTTCCCGTTGTTTGGTATGTCAGCAAGTGAAGGCAGAACAGCAGAGGCCAGCTGGGTTATTACAACCGCTTTCTATTCAGGAATGGAAGTGGGAGCACATCACGATGGACTTTGTGACCGGTTTACCGAGATCACCAAGTGGAAAGGATGCTATTTGGGTAATAGTAGATCGGCTTACAAAGGTAGCACACTTTCTTCCTTTCAGAGTAGGACAATCTACAGAAAAGTTGGCAGAGTTATATATGCAACAGATAGTCAGGCAGCATGGAGTCCCTGTCAGTATTGTGTCGGATCGGGATACCCGCTTTATATCACATTTCTGGAAGAGCTTACATCATAGTCTTGGTACCAAGTTAAGCTTTAGCACAGCTTACCATCCACAAACAGATGGGTAATCAGAAAGAATGATTCAGACCTTAGAAGACATGTTACGAGCTTGCACTCTAGATTTTGGAGGATCTTGGGAGAGCCACCTGCACTTAGTTGAGTTTTCATATAATAATAGTTATCAAGCCAGTATCCAGATGGCGCCATTCGAAGCACTATATGGTAAGAAGTGCAGATCACCGCTTGCATGGAATGATATCGGAGAGAGGAAAATGTTAGGCCCAGAAATGATTGTTCAGACGGTTGAAGTGGTTAAGGGAATTAGAGAGCGACTTCGAGTTGCGCAGGACAGGCATCGTCATTGGGCGGACCAGCATCGTAGGCCGTTAGAGTTCTCTGTTGGGGACCACGTATTCTTGCGGATCTCACCTACTCGTGGGGTCATTAGATTTGGCGTTCGCGGGAAATTGAGTCCGCGGTACGTGGGCCCATTTGTTATCCTTGATCGGATAGGCGATGTTGCTTATCGTTTATCCCTCCCACCTTCATTACGAGAGGTGCATGACATATTTCATGTATCTCAATTACGTAGGTATGTATCGGATCCAAGTCATGTCCTCGATCATTCGGAGCTGGTTGTTGGTACCAACCTGTCTTACGAGGAACAGCCTGTGTCCATTTTGGACCGAAGAGAGAAGATACTCAAGAACCGAATAATTAGTCTTGTCCGTGTTGCTTGGGGTCATCACTCCTTGGGAGAGTCAACATGAGAACGTGAGGATGATATCCGATCACGGTATCCACACCTGTTTGACTCACAAGGTATATCTCTTTCTGTATACCTTGATTGTCTTGATTTCTCATGTTTATCGCCTTATGGATAGAACTACCTGATATCGTAGATTTATGGATTTACTTATATAGTACTTGCTTTTGATATGGTAAAATGATTGCTTGCTCACTAGAATTGCTTGTATTAGTTTAGCTCTGATATTTCTATCCGGCTTGGATTTGAAATTCCGAGGACAGAATTTTTCTAAGGGGGGTAGAGATGTCACTCCCCGTTCCCGGAATGCATATTTTTATACATGTACAGCTCATGTGTATTTATTTAGTATTTATCATGTATTATTCTGTATTTAAATTCCTTTAAATTTTCATGTTAATTAATTATCTGCTCTTTAAATTCCATGTTAATCTATTTCCTGCAATTTATTTTCTGCTTTAGTCTTAGTGGGTTTCGGCTTGGGTGGATCTGTGCAACCCGGCCCATTAGCTCCCACCTACCACCATCTTCCTATTTAAAGCTTCCATCTCTCTCTCTCTCCTCATTACTTCATTCTCACCATTACTTCTTCTTCTTCCTCTCATTACTCTCCACCCACCAGCAATAGCAGTAGCAGTAGGCAAGTGCAAACTTGTTTCTCCTTCATCCATTTTTGTGGATCATTACTCTTCCTCTCATAATTCTGAGAGAGTTTAGTTCTGAGCATTTTGGATTTCTATGGCTGGTTTTTCCTAGATCTAAGTTGTTGTATTTCGGTTGTTCATGGGTTCTTGGTCCACCAACTTAGCGTGTATTTCTGGCACTGGAACGAAGGCTCCATAGGACTTGGAGTTCGGGAGATGTTGCACGCACACGTTCTTACGTGTCCGCGTAAAATATCAGCCCAGTCACGCACACGTCTCTACGTGTCTGCGTGGATTTTGAGACACGCTCATGTTCTTACATGTTAGCGTGTATTTTCAGACACGCTCATGTTCTTACATGTTAGCGTGTATTTTCAGACACGCTCATGTTCTTACATGTTAGCGTGTATTTTTAGTCACGCTCACGTTCTCATGAGCGTGCGTGTATTTTTGTCACGCTCACGTTCTCATGAGCGTGCGTGTATTTTTGTCACGCACACATCCATGAGTGCGTGTATTTTTGTCACACACACATCCATGAGTGCGTGTATTTTTGTCACGCACACATCCATGAGTGCGTGGATTTTTGTCACGCACACATCTTTGCGTGCGTGAATTTCTTGTTACGCTCACACTGTGCATGAGTGCGTGTATTTTTAGTCACGCTGTGCATGCGTGTATTTCTTCTCACGCTCGCTGTTCACGCCCATCTTCCACGCTCACCCCAGCTAGACTTAGCGTGACTTGTTGGTCTTAAGCACAGACTTCTTGCGTGACTTTTGGCCTTAGCATAGACTTGTTGGTGTGACTTCCTGACCTGGGTGTTTTTATTTATTCCTCAACCTATTCATTTAATGATGGCATGATAATTCTTCTATTATATCCTTACGCCTTTTTGCATGAACTTGATAAATCATGACATGTTAATATTGTAAATATGGATTGTTGTGTAGAATGTGTCATGTGTCTTGATTAATCCATGGATACCCAATATGACTAGAACTTAATTCTGAGAAGTTATGGACCCGACCCCATGTAATATTGATAGACTTTCATGCCTTGTCACCACTGATAATGATTGTGACATGGACTAAATATTGATCATGCGTTCCTAGTTGGAACTAAGAGACTGGCTAGTCGTCTTTTTGAATTGAATGAATGAGACACGTTCATGTAATGAACTATTATACTCGATTAGCCGATCCCGAATATTGGCATACAGGCACATACAGTCTTCAAAGTAATTATTTATTATTTAATTTTCTATTTATCTTACAAAGACAGCATGTGTACTTTATGGTCAAGGCATGATTATTTCGTGGTTAAATTGATTGTTGCATCACGCTATGTAAAACCTACAACCTAGCCGCACGGGTATCGTTGTAGAGTTACGCATATCGTACCCCGTACGAAAGTACTCATTCGAATGACCATGATCCACGGCATAGAACTTCACTCAACGTAGAGACCATTAAGTCAAATAAAATAACGATGGCATGGAGAGAATGGATTCCCGAGTTCTTACATGGCAGCCCCCTTGGGACTATTAAGTGCCCGACGGACCGGCTGGTTCCCACAGATACGGTAAATCTGTCACACGGGCAGGGAACGGTATTTGCTTATATTATTGTACATGCTATAACGGCGGGCGTCCCGCTGGGACTCGTCTAACTACATGATTGGCACAATTGATTGATTGGATAGACTAGCCTTGCTTGCACATAGTAAGAACTGAAGAATCCCTAATTGCATAATTCCAGGATAACTTGGGACTCATAATAGCAAGCCGTAGAATTTGATTGGCCGTTCAAGATGATTTGTTTGTGTACTGTACTACTCTGTTACCTAACTGGGATGATCAGAATGTCAGGACATGACGGGCCAACTTCTATCCTTGTTTGGTTGGGAGGTTGGTTCGAAGTGTCGTGATGTGATGTGAATCCTAGTAGCAAGCAGAGATCTATTATTATATTCTTTTACTTACTGGTTTATGTCCTTCATATCGTCCTTCCTTGTGGTACTTGCTATTAGAGGTCTAACCTCTCTGGTTTTGTATGGCCAGATTTAGAGCCGGTTCCCGAGGATCCAGCGTACTTCTACCTCCAAGATGGTCAATACTAGAGGCATGATTGCAGGAGGACTCGAGTGGGTTTTCTTACTTCACCGCTCATTTTGTTATTTACTTTATACTTAGCCGTTTGGCACCGACATGTTAGTCGGATTGTCTTGTACTTACCCTTGCATAGTTGTAACTAAATCAGACTGCAGCTAATAACAATTGTGTATACCTTACTATACCATCTGGCTATGTTTTGTAAAGCCAGATTTCCAGAACATTCTGACTGAGCGTTTGGGACGCCTTACTGCTTTATCTTACATGTTCTGTATTACTGTTTCTTATTTGAATGATTGAGACAATAGATGTGAAATGACCATAGTAAGACTTTCATGTAGTATGCACCCCCTCGTCTGGTTAGACAGCATTGATCGTATTATACGGTATTCATCTACCCGTAATACGTCGCTGGCTGAGTCATTCTCCCGCTCTCCAGTATTCTGGTTCTGGGGCGTGACAAACCAGCTCCCATGTCTTATTTTTTTCCAGTGCTCCAAGTTCTTCCATCATTGCAGCTTTCCACCTTGGATCTTTCTTTGCTTCCTGCCAACACTTGGGCAACGAAGTAGAGTCTAACGATGCAATGAAGGCTCGATAATTCGAAGAAATGTTAGAATAAGATAAGAAGTTGGCAATGTCATGTTCGTAATCATCAAAACGAGCAGGAGCCTTACCCACATTGATACGAGAAGATCTCCTTAAGGGAGCAATAGGTGGTGGAGAGATCATACCATCCGAGTCGGAGAGATCCGCATCAGAATCCGAGTGATTCAGTGCGGGGGCAACATCTTCAGGAGTTGGAGCAGGAGTAGACGAGGGACTTGGTACAGTAGGCACAGGGCATGGCGTAGGCACAGTACTGGACTTCTGTTGTCTTCTTTTGTAGACTTGGAGCTCCTTTTCCCTTCTCTGCTGCTCCTCCTGCGTAACATATGGATCTTCTTCTTCATTTTCTGTATCTGAGTCACTGTGCTCTTCCCCTTTCGTCCAGTTTTCTACAACCGGACACGGAATCGATCCGACGACCACATTTGGGCTTATTATCTCCCCCTCACATCGAACACCATCTGTGTTAGGTGTGTCACCAAATGCGGAACCTTCATCCGAACCATAGTATGGTTCGAGTTCTCTGAAAGTAACGTCCATGCTGACAAACATCTTCCGCTCGACTGGACTCCAACAGGCATAACCCTTCTTAGTCGCCGTGTAACCGACAAAGACACATTTAACTGCCCGAGGATCCAGTTTGCCAACGCCTGGCCGATTATCCTGGACAAAGCATACACATCCAAAAACTTTTGGTGGAACAGTGTATGTAGTTGCTCCAGTAAGCATCTCCAATGGTGTTTTCCAGTCCAAAACCTGAGATGGCATTCTGTTGATGAGATAAGAGGCCGTCAATATAGCCTGCCCCCATAAGTGTTTCGGAACATTCATAGCCAGCATCATCGTCCGTGCAACTTTCAGCAAGTGTCTGTTCTTTCGTTCCGCTACACCTTTTTGAGCCGGAGTATAAGCACATGAAGTTTGATGAAGTATTCCATGTGTAGAAAAATACTCAGCAACCCGCTTATTCGTATACTCCGTCCCATTGTCGGATCGGAAACACTTAATTTTAGCGCCATATTGTGTTTCCACTCGTCGATGAAAGTCCTGAAAGGCCTCAAAGACGTCACTTTTATTCTTCAGAAGGTAGACCCATGTCACACGGGTATAACAATCAATAAAGGTGACGAACCATCGAAAGCCGTTAATCCCGGTTGTAGGACAAGGGCCCCATACGTCTGAATGTATCATGTCAAAAGCAGCTGAACTCCTATTCCCTGTGCTCACATACGAGCTTCTGGTATGTTTTCCCAAAGCACATGCATTACAAAATAACTTCTCTTTATTAGCCCTTTGATATAAGGACGGATACATTCGACCAATAACCGGAAAAGAGGAATGACCGACACGCTGGTGGTGGAGTAGCAAGTCGGCTTCAACACTGCGACAGAAAGCTTCTGGTGGTGCGTCTGCTACCAAGGATGCCAATACTTTGTCCAGTCCAGTCCTGTCTAAATACCACAGCCCCTTATGCCATGTGCCAGTCCCAAGTCGTCGTCCTGTCCCTTTCTCCTGAAAAGTCACCTGAGGAATGTTAAAGGAAACAGTACAGTTAAGATCAAGTATAATGGCACTAATGGATAGAAGATTGACAGGAAAAGATGGAGCATGAAGGATATTGGTTAGAGTGATGAAAGGGGTGCATGCGACAGTGCCTTTACCCATTACAGGGCTGGATGTACCATCAGCGGTCTGAATACTCTCCGGCAATGGTAGGGGAGTATATTCCCGAAATGCACCACGGGACCCCGTGACATGGCGAGATGCCCCAGAGTCCATAATCCATCCTGGCTGATGGATAGATGCAAGAGCACGTGCAGAATCATCGGTGCTGGTTTGGGCAAAGCAAGTGAAGTGATCTCCCGAGGTTGAAGACGTCCCAGGACTGTCGGCCGAACCCAGCTTTGTGCATCGCAACTTCTCAAGGAACTCCCGCTCAAGCGGGGTTATTTCAGCCAGTTGATGCTCTCCCCCTTCTTCTGCCAGATTTGCTTTGTGTCCGCCCCTTCGACCAGCATATCCTCCTCTCCCACCACGTCGGCCTCCACGACCCCGTCCTCGATCATTCGACTGATGGCGCAAGGGTTTTGGACAAAAGCGGATGTAATGTCCGGAGTCACCACAATTGTGGCAAACACCACCCATAGATGGAGGTTGATTGAAGGCAGCAAGGGCAGACTTGTCAACTGAGGCTTGCTCCCCCTGGTAGGATCCCTTGTTGGGCATCAACTTCAGTCGAGCTTCTTCCTGTGTCATAACAGCGATAGCTTCTTCCAAGGTCGGAAGCGTGGATTGGGATAGGAGGATATTCCGTCTCTGCTCAAATACAGGGTGGAGTCCCTTCAGGAATTTCATCATACGTTGTCGGGAAATATAAGCCAGGAACGTCTGAAAGTACTTCGTGAATGCTGGTTCGACTTGTGCATCTTCCATCCCAAGAGGATCATAATGATCCAGATCAGACCAATACTTCTTCAACAGGGCCGCGTACTCAGAGATGGTACGGTCGTCTTGGGCCACCCTATCGAGTTCATCTTGCAGTTGAAAGACTCGCATAGGGTTGCCGGAGCCGGAGTACATATCTTTGAGAGTTTGCCATATATCAGCAGCAGCCTCCATAGCCTCGACATTGCCCGACACCTGGTCGGTTAAAGAGACAGTCAACCACCCAGCCACGACATTGTTGACAATCTTCCACACAGCAAACTCCTTGGTGGAGTGATCGGCTGGCGCCTTGGCTTGGCCAGTGACATAGCCAACCAAGCCACGTCCCTTCAGTGTCCGTATCGCCTGCCACGACCACTTCAAGTAGTTGAAAGTCCCTTCCAACTTCGTCTCCAGCTTCTCCAGCTTCCCCATTTTGTAAGGCGACGGATCCACATCAGTATGGATCACACGTGGGGTTACCTCGGTTAATCTCTTGGATAAGATATCATCAACCAAGGCCTTCATCTCTTCGGCCGTCAGTTTGCCACTGATCGAATCCATGGCGTCTTCAACTGTGAACTCAATTCGTCGTCGTCGTCGGAGTCTGCAACTGACCCAACGTCGTCGTCTTCGTCGTCGACGTCGTCTTCTTCAACGCCAGAGACTTTACTAATGCGCTACTAACTTGGCCAGCACCGGCGCGCGCATGTAAAGTGAACACGTCAGGACACCAGAGAAGACATGATCAGTCTCTGCATAGATCCCGATGTGAAGAAGAAATAACAAATAAAGCATTTGTTAGTTCCAAACGGCGTAAGCACGGAACAGAGTTGGTGCAAATAAAGATTTGACAGCCGTCTCTATTCGAAATACGCGGTTTTTTTTTTTTTAGTTTTTTTTGTTAAAAGCTAGGGTTAGGGTTTGATGGGGCTGCGAGGTCTAGGGTTAGGGTTTCCATGGCAAAAAGCTAGGGTTAGGGTTAGGGTTTGTGTGCTGCTGGGGGGGGGGGAGGCGTCTGCGGGAGAGAGGGGGTCGGCAGGGTGCTGCGGGAGAGGGGGGGTCGGGGGGGGGGGGTTCTGGTCGGGGGGGTCGGGGGGGTTCTGCAGGGGGTGGTCGGGGGGGTTCTGCAAGGAAGGGGGGGGGGGTCGGCGAGTGGAGGTCGGGGGGGGGTTCTGCAGGGGGGGTCGGGGGGGTTCTGCAGGGGGGGGTCGGGGGGGTTCTGCGAGGAGGGGGGTCGGCGAGGGTGCGTCGGGAGGGGGGGCACAGTGGGTGGAGGCCGGGGGGATTGGGGGGGTTTTCGAAAAAAAAAATTTTGTGGAGAGAGAGAGAGTTATGGCTCTGATACCATGTAGAAAATAATGGTTGGATAATTTTATTGATGGACTACTTCACTACTTATAGGGAGTCTAGCTCCTCTACATACTACATATTCCGATGTGGGACTAAAAGTCCCTTATTGATTCTCAACAGAAACATTGGCTAAGAAGAGTTTTTTTTTAATTAAAGTGTGAAGCTAAAAGAGTAATCAAAACCACTCACCGTTTGAATAATTATTTTTATGTTCCAATCACATAGATTTATTTCTAAATGATTCATCTGCATGCATGAATGCAAGTCCAATTAGATCCTTCAAACCAACAACTGTACTGCGGGGAGCGCGGAGATGACTTGGAAACTTACAAGTTACAACATACCACAAGTTTATTCAGCTAGTGCAAGGAAACACAAAACCCATCCTCAAAATGGTCATGCTACAAAGATAAAAACTCAACATGGGGAGCAAGCATGCTTTACAAGCTGCGGTGATTATATTATTTACATAACTATAACTATGATGATGCGATGATGCAAGCCAATGCACCAAATTTATCAAAACCGTGGAGATGATCAAGGCAAATAAAACAAAAAGGGCAAAATCTTAAAGCATGTCACGCATGCCTCTCTCGACGAACTTTGGCTTGGGACAGACTCTTTCCATCAGTGTGCTCAGAATTCGAAATCTATTCATAGGGAGGCGGCGAAAACTCTGCATGAGAAGAGAGAGGGCTATCAGGGGAACCATGTGTGTGCATTTCCTTCTTCATAAGCCGCGGGACGCTCATATGTTCTACACTTGGCAGCGGAACACCACCGAGGTACTGGTAGGCCGGAACGTTGGAGCTCCCCTGACTGAGCTCGTAGCTAGACATCGCGGCAGAACTGGAACTGGAGCTGGAACTGTAACTGTTGATTCCCATGTGAAACGGAAAGGACAAGTCCTGACAGGTGTGCTGTTTGGTTATCATATGGCTAAACGGGAAAGACGGCAGGAGTGGCAGTTGCACGCCGGAGAAGGATGGTACGCTCCCAGGGTACCTCTGTTTCAAGTAGTTACCGCAGAACTCAAGGTTGTTCTCGAAACAAGAATTGAAATCTTGCATTTTTGGCTCAGGTTTAGGGGCGTTGGCGGACCCAGGTACGGTCATGGGATCCTGGGAATTAGGAGGAGGCAGCTGCGAGTTGCCGCCAGAGCCAATATCATTGCTGGTCCTAGCAGTAGGTACTTCGTGGTTGTGCTTTCCTTCGTAGGTGGTGATCACTGACCTCAAATCATTTGGGGCTCTTTCAATATGCTTCCTCACCAAGCATCCAGGGTGTGTGCACTTGTAGTAGCTCCTGCGACAAGCAGCAAAGGAAATTTCTCAAGGCTCAGCAAGTAAACCGCAATACACATGTAGAGTAAGTCAACTTAGTTACTTTTGCTAGGTTCTACATTAGAGCACTTCTGCGGCGTCTCTCTTCTTTATATCATGTTATAGGTTTTGGATGATTGAATTAGAAAAAATATTAACAAAAAACTAAAACCCTCTACTATGATTTGAACGAATTGAATAATTCATCGGAGAGGAACATAGTGGAAATTACTTTTACTACGTGTTATACAAATAAGATACGGCAACCAACTATCCTACAATATGAAAGGAAAATAATAATAATAATAATAATAATAATAATAAAAATTCATATACAAGTCAGAAAAATCTACTGCATTTGCAAACTATTTAAAGTGGCTCGATAATGGCCTCGGCTTTATTAAAAAAGATAAAAGCTAGAGTTGCACTACTATGCTTATTGAGTTGATCATGAGTTGTATTTCTACAACATCAATGCAAGTTTTCAAAAATGGTGAAAAGTTCCGAGTGTTTTCGCCCAAAACGTGATATACTACGATCACGTACAAAAGCTCTGTCCTTCAACTCTTGGAATCTCTCAACTGCTCCCTTTATGGGGGTAGGTCCAAGCTTTCCATGTAGCAGTAAGAAAAATAAAGGATTCAATATGGATTCTGTGTGCGCTTCAAATTACTTTGTGTTCTCCTATCGTATCTCTAGAGTCAATAAGGATATGGAAATCGTGCAACTTTAACAAACCCCATATTTGTGTTCAACGGTGGAATTTCACTCATAAATTATCGGAATGTGAATCGTGCTACTTTTCGGAATGTGAGGGAAGTGAGAAAAGGACTGCTGCTTTCGAGGATCTGAGGGAGAGGAGATGAGCCGTCTTTCTTTCCTTTTCTTTCTAAACAACCTTGAGACTGCCTGCACGACCCCTTGAGGCTCTCTGCACGACCCTCTCTTCTTTCCTATGGACAACCAATAACAGGCGACCGAAGGGAGTATTAAAATCTATAGGACAGGATCTATAAGACTTGATTTGCAGAGTCAAGGCACGAAGACTTCTGAAAGTATTTTGTGACATCAATTATCTTAAAGCCATTTATTTACTGTCAAAGGCAATCCTAGTGGTCCTCGATGGTCAAACCAAGGAGAGTTGTCTTACTGCGTACCTTCTGTCAAAGAAAGTACTGGCACTTAAGAAGAGCTTGCTCTTTTTTTGAGCTCAGGTCCATGCATGTTGAAGATAGTTGTTGTAAAATTTATAGAACCTAAAATCGATTACACCTAATAGGTGAAGACTTGAATTGGTGAAATCAACTGCTCCACTAACATAAAACTCAACGTATTTAAATGTCAAGAGATAAAAGTAGCTTCAATTAAATATCGACTTAGTATCTATATGCGAAGTATTCATCCTCTGCCAATCTTCACCTTTCTGATGGTCTGGACTATTGCTTACTATTACCAAAATTTATTAGAAAAGATGAAGCAGTGATGAACATCCTTATGTTTTAAACTATTGTCTATTATAACAGAAATAAATGCAGCAGTGATGTACATTATGGGACCTAACTTATGGCTACTTTGGAATTTAAATCACCAAAACCAAGTGAATGAAGAGTATACTTTGTATCTAAATCACAGATGGACAATAAAGGATAATAATTTCTCTGCGCTATCCTGCATGGATGTGAAAATGGGTCTTCCTAGGAGATTTAGATGGAGCCTAAACATATCCACATTCCAGACCTCTACCTTGGATTCTTCCCGATGGAAATCATTCACTATTAACTAGGCAGCTCATGTTAGATTAGATCAATCGGTCTGGCCATTGGTAAAGTCCAAATTAAGCCTGATTCATATTGTGTCTTGAAATTGGGTCAATTCTAGCTAAGCATGTCCATCTTGTCTCGAAATTGGATCTATTTTCCTTCACCCTTATTGGACCAATTAGAATTTAGGTTTGTTTTGGTAACCCAATCTAGGGCAAATTACCAGCCAACGCAGAAGCACATTAATTAATCCCATCGACACCATCCAACCGGTTCAATATTGATTGTTAAGAATTCCTAGGAAAAATCCAAAATATCTTCGTGAGAGGAAAATCAACCTACTTCATTAAGGAATAATGGCATTCATACCGACCATCATGTATCCCCCATTCTTCCGGTCTCAAATAACTTAATTGTCAATCTTGGTATTGAACAAAAGCTCAACTTTGCCTTTGTGCTTAATTTCCTATAATTTTCATGCCAGTTCCAAGTCCGGATAAAAAGGAGGGTTGCGTTAGGTAGTTTCCAACAAACATAAAACATTATCAGATCCCTATGAAATTAATCCTTACATAATACACGTGGAGCATTCCTCGGTAGTGACGCATTGCATCATCATACCCTAGTGCAAAGAGAAATAAGCAAGGATGCAATGCTACATCATCACTCATTGCATTGATACCACCCTGATACAAAGTTAATTGAGTAAAGTGGGCTACGGCGTTCCCAGAAGCAACACAACACGTTGCTATCCAATACAGTGACAAATAAATACGAGCTATAGGATACATAAAGTAAAGAGGTAAGGAGTTGATATATGAAAGTAGGACTAGGTTAGCTACTTGGGACATAGAGACGTTAAAAGAAAAGAAAATGAAGTTAGTGGATACAATGATTAAGAGAAAAATTAATATACTTTTACCAACAGCTTAGTAAGTTGGTAGGGTAAAAAATCAAGAAAAAAAATGATACTAGTGTATTTAAAATTGGTATACATGGAAAGCGAGACAAAGAAACGAGGTACAGATACTTGTGGATAAATATTGACAAATAGTGTTGTAGACATTTAAAAAATAGGTCATAGGATAATATTAGTTAAGTTAGTATTAAATGATGAGTTATTAATATTATTAGTACATATGCATCCCAATTAGGATTACATGGCAATATTAAAAAATAATTTTGGAAAAATACAAATAGTGTGATTCAAAGAGTACCTGGAGAAGAAAAATTATGTTTCGAAGAAACTTAAATGGTCATGTGGGAAAGAAAAATAATGAAGATGATAGAGGTTATGGGTATAAAGTGATAGGAGTGAAAGGGAGAATATGATTTTTTATTTTTATTTTGCCATGTCATATGATCCTATAATAAAAAAGAGTTGCTTTAGGAAAAAAGAAGAAGAAGATACATTTAGTTACTTCTAAGAGCGGATCCAATATTAGGCAAATAGATTACTTTCCTATTAGGAATATGGATAGACTAACATGTAAAAATTGTACCAGGAGAGAGCTTAACCATTAAACATAGATTGATGGTCACCATTAGGAAAGGGAGAGATATACTAGGATAAGCAAGATGAGAAATAGATGGTGAAATTTGAAAGGATAGAAGCTAGTACTATTTAAGGATAAAGTAATAGAGGAAGGTGAAATATTAAAAGAAATTCTAATGTTATGTGGTGTAATATGTCAAATTGTATCAAGAAAGTAGCAAAAAAGAATTCAAGCGTTTCTAAAGACAATGGTTGAACTTCTAAAGAATGTTGGTTGTGGATGAGGAAGCTCAAGAGGTAATTAAGGCAAAAATAAACCTGCAAAGAGTGGAAAAGGTGTAAAAATAAGAACTTTGAGAGATAAACTAGTGAAGAAGGAAGCTAAGAAAATAATTAGTGAAGTTAAATCTAAGGCCATAATTATTCCGATAGGAGGTAAGAAATTAAAGAGGGAGGAAACAAATTTATAGACTTGCTAAGAGTAAAGAAAGGGGGAGTTAGAGAACTAGGTAATATTAAATGCATTAGGAGTGAGGAAAAAAGGTACTACTAGTAAGATAAATGATATTAAAGAGAGATGGAGAGTTTTTTTTCAAGTTATTTAACTAGAGGAACCTAGAAGAGCTTAATTTAGACACATTTCATGATAGATCATATTATTATTGTCGTGAATTAGAATATCTAAAGTTAAGCATGTTTTAAAGAAAATAAAAATTAGAAAAGCGGTAGAACCCGATAATATTTCTATTTAGGTTTGGAAATATTTAAGTGAGGAATGATTAAAATGGGTTATTGTCTTATTCAACCAAATGGTACGAACTCAAATATGTCCGATGAGTAGAGAACCAGTATTATAGTACCTATAAATAAAAATAAGGAAGATATGTAAAGTTTTAACACCTATCGAGGAATTAAGAATATTATTCATACCACGAAGCTATGGGAAAGAGTAACCAAGCAAGATTAAGAAAAGAAACTAGAGTCTATGCCGGAGAGATCTAGTTGAAAGTCATTTATTTATTAAGAAGATTAATAAAAAATACTATGAGAAAAAGGGGATTGACTATGGTTTTATTAACTTAAAAAAGCTTATGATAGAGTTCCTAGGGAGTCAATGTGGTAGACTTAGAAGAAGAAACAAGCTCCTAGTACTTACGTTGAGATTATTAAAAATATGTATGGTGGAGTCATGAGGACCGTACAAACAGTTGGAGAAGAGAGAGTAAACTATTTCATATTACCATTGACTTACATCAAGGAACAACATTTAGTCCATATATTTTGCGTTAGTCATAGGTGAAATTACTAGGCATATCCAGGAGAAGATTTCATGGTGTACGATATTTAGTGACAATATTGTGTTGGTCGGTGCGAATAGAGAAACGTTAGATACTATACTTGAGGTATCGAGAGAAACTTTGAAATCTAAGTGTTTTGAAATTAGTAAGACGAAAACATAGTGTCTATATATATATATATATATATATATATATATATATATATATATATAAGAGATATATGGGAGCGACAATCAGAAAACATTAAGAATGATGTCATGCATAGAATTAAAACATGATGGTTGAAATGGATAAGTGCATCTAGAATATTTTATGATCAAAAGATATTTGTGAAGTTGAAAGAATTTTTTTATAAGATGACTATATGCCTATCATGCTTTATGGTTTAGAGTATTGAACAATTAAGAAGCAATATCTCCAAAAAAAATAGTACAGCAGAAATAGGAATGCTAAGATAGATTAGTGGCAATACATTTGAAAGATAGCATAAGGAAAGAGCATACTCGTGGAAAGTTAAAGGTGGGCCAATTAAGGACAAAATAAGAGAAATCGTCTTAGGTGGTTTGGACATGTGTAGCGTACGTAGACCACCTATAGGTTTTGTACATGCTTTCAGAACACCTACAGGTTTTGTTCTTCGGGTCCACTACCACTTGTAACAATAGCAAGCATAGGGTAAAGAAATGAAGCACTACACCTAGGAATCAACAACATGAAAACTTGTTGTAAATGTGACTAGCAAGAATGGATGGAACAATCATCCATCTCATTCGTACTTTGGATACCAACCTCTCTTTTTTATGCCTCCATCATCAACCCACCAGACCCCATTCACTTAAGACCCGCTGAAACCCTGTGAATGAGGTCATGACATACGTCCATGTTGGTGTTCCAAATTTAAACACAATGTTTACACGTTTAACGCCATGTGAATCAAATTGTGACCAGGAACTGCCAATTGGATCCATGTATACCTGGATGCATTTTAGATAAAGATGAATACTATCGCCAAATAATAAGAGCTAATACAAGTCAGATATATGAATAGCAGCATGATGAAATTCCATAAAAAGAACTAGCAGAAATATTGTTACCTAGGATTAGGGTTTCCTTTAACCACTTTTTGTCCGTACTTTCGCCAGCGATATCCATCTTCCAATATGTCCACATCACTTACTGTTTGGACAACTATTCTTGATTCACGGATAGCACGGGATGCTGAACTGGATTCAGTCAAACAATATTCTTTCTTCCTGATACAATGGAAAAGCATTCATATTTAAGACAAGATATAGTTTCTGTGTAGCAACTGAAAGCCTCTATTTAAGTTTTTGTGGTAGTAAATTAACCTTTTCGCCTCTGGCTCGTCAAATTCTCCATCATCTCCATGCAGTATGCTCCCTTGCATATCACCATTTTTATCATCATCTTCACAGGTCAAAGCAGACAAAAGTTCATCAGCAAGCAAACTCGAGTTCTTCCTCTTTGAACCTGGCAAAGCATCTGAAAGCTCGGTATTGGTAGAAGCTGATGGTGTCATCTTTTGACCATCAAACCTCCAATGTGAACTGGGGTCCTCAGCAGAATCTTGCATCATGTTATTTGGTCCATGTGAAGATACAAAGGCAGATTGATGAGTGGCTTGTGGCGCTGGATGGTTATGACTGCCCCTGTAAATGATTTCTCTGATCTGACCATCGAGAGCATGCTCTACTTTTTTCTTAACCAGGCAAGTTGGATGAGTGCATTTATAGTAGCTCCGAGGATATTCGCTACCTTTGACCTGCTTCTGCCCATACTTTTTCCAATTGTATCCATCTTCTATTGGTCTTCCTATCCCTGTTCTAGGAAATCCGCCAGCCTGATCACCTTTTGGAAGCTGTTGTTTTTGTATAGGCACTTCAGTAGGCAGTTCAGTATCTCTGTTGTGATGGTATCTTTGCATGGCGACACACTTTGGTTCGGCTGGTGTGACCTCGGAATGGATATCAATTGGTAGTGCTGTGTCATATGTCCCTATATCTTCAAAGCAGACAGGACTATATTCATGCTGCATACCAAACCGAGCCTGGTTTTCTTTGTTAACATCACCAAATCTTAGATGTTCGGATAGAGTTGATGAAGAAACCTTAACAAACAAAGACGGAAATCGTGAGCATAATTAGATTCACCACAATTTTTCTGGATATACATGCTCAAGTTAAAGTTTGATAAGTCTAGTGAATATCAGGAATTGTCAATAGACAAGAAGCATATGCAGCTATTGAAGCAGCAAACATATAAGAAATGTAATGACTTATGTCTGCAGAAAGCATCTTTAGGACGCACATGGCAAGTTTTCCCGTAAGGGCCAATAGCCTGGGGTCTGGTTCCTTTGGACGTCGATCCTTGATTTTTTAGGTCTGATCCATTTTTCTACTTTTGAAGTCCTACCATTGCAGACTTATAGTAAGGGTTCAGGGTTATAAATTTAAAGTATTCTAACACATCCTTGATACCGTGTTAATATTCCTGCCACTACACAAAAATTTCTAGAGTTAGGGTGAGTATTGAGGGTTATATTATTTATATTCTAAGAGTACTCGATCAACCATTCAGGTTGATCTCTATTGCATTATCTTGGTTCATTCTCTTTATAATTGATTACGTAATGAGCCAAAGGGTAACTGGCCTTGTTTATCTTGAGGTGCTGACCTATTCAACCAATGTCGTTATGTATATGAAAAAAGTTCATAATGTGGCCCCACGTGTTGGACAACGATGTTTGTGTGCGTCGTACCAACGGATAGTTATAGAATGGCCTGACGAACTATGCACGTAGATTCCACCTTAGGAACCGCTCAATATGTCTAGTGAAAACGTTTCCAAGGGGAATCCATGTTCGTGAAGATTCTGAACGTAGGAAATGTGAACACTCCAAAAATATGGGCCGTCTCGTGTCGGGCACTCCAAAATACACTAGGATACACCAAAATAGGTGACGGTGACGTGTCCTTACAGTATCGTGCCACATAACATAGGGACTCAGAACCCATTGAATGTCAATGCCCGTGTGTCCTTTGTACCCCCAACCGGTGCCGTTGACACGGCGTGACACGTACTCAGAAGGGACACAAACACTCCAAAACACAAACTACGACACGCCAAAATCGATGCCATGTCCGAACAGTGCCACGCCGTGTCCACGTATGTGCAACATAGGAGGACAGAATCCTGGTATTTAGTGGAGATTATGGAATTGGCTATATTTGCCACTACCAACAAATGGCACAAAATTTTACCACCCATTGCAACATAATGAACCCATTTTGTTAATAATCTCAACAATCTAAATAAAACCAACAGAACCAACAGCCAATTCAGTAGGGATTGCAAAATTATTTCTTTCTTTATTATTATTATTATTCTAATAATTATGGAGAAGAGAGGAGAAAGTACTTCGATCCCGGCATGGCAGTGTTGATCCTCATCTGTGGAGGAAGATGGAGGGTCCCACGTCATCAGCTTCCCAAAATAGAAAGAAATTTGAAGAAGGAAGAACGAAGAAGAAGATGATGTGTGCTGCTTGGGCGCAACGGCTTGGAAAGCAGACAAAGGAGCTATATATAGAGCGGGCCGGGCGGTTTGGTGCCCCCACTAAAGTCGATTTCGATCCAATTCACTGCAGAAAACTCTCCATCAATCTCAGCCGTTGAGATTGATATAGCATATTTGAGATTTATTGGCCAAAAATAAACTACTATAGAGTAAAATTTGGAAATGGACTTGTTTACTTTTGCGCTTTCTCAGTTCTTTTTAATTTTCTTATTGGCTAAAAATAAACTACTAGAGAGTAAAATTTTAGAGATGGACTAGTTTACTTTCTCGTATCTTAATTATATTTGTCCATGCAGCCCACACATTAAAGAGTCAAGATATCAAAGGTACACACACACACGATACTATCTTTCAAAGTAGTATCCGTGTAATGTGTCCATACCTTTTTTTGTTTCTACACACAAATCCAAAAAAAGTGATATAGTAGCTTATAAATATATCATATTAATTGTCTACCACTATACGCGACACAAATTACTTTCTAATTGTTGGATAAACTACCTCACAACATATAAATAATAAGATTAGAAATACTGGTATTCAGGAAAGTCATGTACGAAGCACTGCCTTAAGAGATTATTCGAGATCTGTGTGTAGCCCGTGTCTCGAATCCTCCTATAGGTAAAATGTTCGAGTCCAGTCTGGATTTGGTAATAGCATATTTATGGAATCCAAATCTGATTAAATATTTAATTTAATTTGATTTGGATGTCCATAATTAGTGTTGGACTATTTTAGATATAATAGGATTCTTATTTGAGGTTTCTATTTAAGAGATCCTATTATAATCTAAAATAGGATGTTGATGGACTATTTTAGGTGTAGTAGGATTCTTATTTGAGGGCTTCCTATTTAAGAAATCATATTATGACCTAAAATAGGTTTTTCTCATCCTATATATATGGGGTGAGGGTGGAGGCACAAAGCACAACACGAAAGTGGAGATTCGAGATGCTCGTCCACAGAAAATCTAAGAGAAAGTTTCGCACTTTGCTCTTAGGACTTCGCCATCCAAGAGAGAAGTAAGAAGAGATCTAATCGAGGGGTCGTCAACTTCGGTTAGGGAGATTGCTACGGGTTGGTGAGCGATTTCAATTGTAATTTCTTTCTTTTCTTCTTGAGTGAGGTGAGTGGGTTGAACCTATTAGGACAAAGCGTTCAACATTAGTTTTTTCAACTATAGCCATTCGCGGTCACCGCTGTCCTACTTGAACTATTAAACCTCACCCAAGGACCTCAGAAAGCATTTTCACTCGAGCGGAAACAGCTGACCAAGAGACAAGACTCACCAGACTCCATTGCTCCTAAGGCTTCGTCAAAGTCTTACTAATGGCATACTTCTTCAGTCGAATGCTCCTCTGGGCAAAAGGAAGATGACATAGACTTGTAATTTCATCTGAGTTATAGAGATTGGAATTTGTCCAGGTGACATAGTCACCGCCATATACTTGTCTTTATCTGTGCTTGGTGTCCTTTAGACGGGGGTTGGTTATTTCAGGTGGGTTGGCCTAAGTTTTTGCTGCGGCAACGTCTCAGATACGGTATCGGAGCGCAAGAGGGCATATCTGATTTCCAACATCTGGTATTAGAGCTTTGGAAGTTCTGACAACCATGTCTACGGAGCAGATGAACACTCGTATGATCACCCTCACAGGAGGAAATTGGACGATTTGGAAACCAAGGATGGAGGATCTACTCTGATGCAAGGACTTGCATGGTCCGTTGGAGGGCGACAACGCAAAGCCAATGGACAAAGCTGCTAAAGACTAGAAACGACTAGATCAGAAGGCCGTTGGATTCATCCGCCAATGGTTGGATGATTCGGTGTTTCACCACGTGTCCATGGAGAGTTCAGCAAAAGCATTATGGGAGAAGTTGCATTCGCTGTACGAAAGGAAGACGGCTGGCAATAAGGCATTTCTTATTCGCCAACTCGTCAACTCAAAGTATACGAAGGATGCCCCAGTGGCACAACATCTGAACGAAGTTCAGGGTATCATCAATCAGTTGTCTGCGATAAAGATGGTAATTGATGATGAGCTTCAGGCCCTACTGCTCTTGAGTTCTCTGTCAAAAAACTGGGAGACGTTGGTGGTGTCGGTGAGCAACTCCGCACCTGATGGCGTTGTCACGATGGAGGCAGTCAAAAGTAGCTTGTTGAATGAGGAGGTCTGACGCAAGTAAGTAGAATCGTCGCAGGAGTCCGCTCTCGTGACTCCCTACGGGAAAGGAAGACCCAATTCACAGGCGAGGACAGGGGAGAGTTCTCGAAATCTTGCGATTGTGGACCGCAAGGAGGGCTGCTAGCTATCACTATAGCGAAAGTGGTCATATCAAGAGGAACTGCATGAAGTTCAAAGCTGAGAAGACAAAAGACAAGGACGATCAGGAGGATCTCACAGCAATGAAAGATATCATCGCAGCAACCGACGCAGAGGAACATTGTGGCATGTGTCATAACGGCGACTGGATCATGGACACAGGGGCGTCGTATCATGCCACTCCACATAGGAGGATCTTCACGTCATACCGCGACGGCAGGTTTAGACGTGTGAAGATGGGCGACAAAGGCATGGCTGTAGTTGTAGGCATCGATAATGTGCACTTGACAATGGAGCTCGGTGAGAAGCTTGTTCTCAAGGGTGTGCGACATGTACCGAGTTTGCGCTACAACTTGGTTTTGGTAGGAAGGCTGGCAGATGATGGCTGTCGTAGTCTGTTTGGGGACAAAGATTGGATGCTTGTGAAGGGTTCCCAACATCTGGCTCGGAGAGATTTGTGTTGTGGCATGTACAGGCTCAAGCTGCTGAGCTATACAGGTAGGCCACAGACACCGGATGGAGACTCGAGGGATGATCGACAGGAGGTGGTTCGTCGAGAACTTGCTGATGAGGGGCTTCTAGGTACTTTGAGGGATACATACGATTTGGTTCGTCGAGATAAAGTGACGGATGGTGGTGAGTCAAAGATTGAGGGTCAGTCTGTCGGTCCCATGACAGTTGGTCGATCTCCAGGTGGGGGTTGCTCTACGGATCCGATTTTTGGCGACGGGTGGTTTGCCAAAGCTTCACGGAGCAACATTGGTTTCAGCAGTTCGAATCCAGGAAGGAGATCAAGGTTTACAGCAAACTCAATCCTAGACCGGAGCATCATCATTCACACAGTTCAGGGAGAGCTGTGGGTCATCGACGGCATGCACAATGCGTGATGTTCTGCTCGAGGACGCATGTGTATAGGGGAGCTTCAAGTTCAGACACGAAGGTGGACAGGTTCAGGAGTTCGAATCTCAGGAGGACCGTACCGTCTGCTTGGTGGGCCAGCCAAGGATGAAGAAGCTCGTCGAAACGTTAACACTTTGGTGGAAGACAGAAGTCGGGGACAGGCAGCCAAGACTTACGGTGAGGCTGATCGTCAAGGACTTCGGTCTTAATCGTGTTATTGATATCGGCAGGATCCCAGTGGTGCAAGAGGTGCTATGCATGGCAGCTAGCATCGACGTGATGGTAGAGGAGCTGGAGACGAAAGAAGATGCAAAGCAGCTCAGGGGATCGAAGATCAGTGGCATGGGGGAGCAGAAACTCTGTCGCATGACGACAGGCATGGAGTCCAGTTGAGTAGCCATAGGGTCAACACCCTCTCATCAGACTGGAGGGGGAGATTGTTGGAGTCCAGTCTGGATTTGGTAATAGCATATTTATGGAGTCCAAATCTGATTAAATATTTGATTTAATTTGATTTGGATGTCCATAATTAGTGCTGGGCTATTTTAGATAAAATAGGATTCTTATTTGAGGGTTTTCTATTTAAGAGATCCTATTATAATCTAAAATAGGATGTTGATGGACTATTTTAGGTGTAGTAGGATTCTTATTTGAGGTCTTCATATTTAAAAAAATCCTATTATGACCTAAAATAGGTTTTTCTCATCCTATATATATGGGGTGAGGGTGGAGGCACAAAGCACAGCACAAAAGTGGAGATTTGAGGTGCTCGTCCACAGACAATCTAAGAGAAAGTTTTGCACTTTGCTCTTAGGACTTCGCCATCCAAGACAGAAGGAAGAAAAGATCTAATCGATGGGTCGTCAACTTCGGTTAGGAAGATTGCTACAGGTTGGTGAGCGATTTCAATTGTAATCTCTTTCTTTCCTTCTTGAGTGTGGTGAGGGGGTTGAACCTATTATGGCAAATGGTTCAACATTAGTTTTTGTCAATCTTATAATTTTATCTGAGTTATAGAGATTGAGATTTGTCCAGGTAACGTAGTCACCGCCAAATACTTGTCTTTATCTGTGCTTGGTGTCCGTTAGACGGGGGTTGGTTATTTCAGGTGGCTTGGCCTAAGTTTTTGCTGTGGCAACGTCTCAGACACGGTATCGGAGCGCAAGAGGACGTATCCGATTCCTAACATAAAATTCTCTTGCTACCAACTTTCCGTTACCACACACAATTTTGGAAGAGTGACCTGAACTTAGCATTGGCCAAAAATTTAGAATGGACAACAATATAAAAAAGAAGATAATTTTTTGAAGTATAGAAGGAAGAAAGACGCAGGTTTTTCTATACCAAAAAAAATCGTTCTTGACACATGACAAAGGAACTGAATATATAGCCATGTCCCGTCCCAACATAATTAATATGATTCAATGGAAATAAATAAGATTAATTGTATGTTTAAGAAGCTATTAGGTATTGATAAAATGCCAACAATTAAGAATAATAGACAGTAAATTATGATTTAAAGGGCTAATAAGAATGACTATTACTAGCCATAAATAAGATTTACCAATGGAAAAATAAATGCCCAATGAATGAAAAATTCAGGGTCTTGAATTTTTGCTCAAGAGCAACAACAATTTACAACATCTCCCCCCCAAAATCAAGTTCCAAAACTGAAAGAAGGAAAAGAGAAGAGAATATTTGGGAAATGAATACTATGTATAGATGAGATGAACTACATCCTTGAATCTCATTTAGTAACTATTGACTTTACCTGAAGAAGTACTTGATGGACTATGCCTTGAATCAGACTTCTTGACCCAGGTTCAAAAAATAACACATAGTACGTTAGAGGTTCTTGGGTTTATCGGGTGTTGCTTTTGATTAGTCATGCGCATTTTTTCATATTCATGAGAGTTGTTTGAGATTGCCCAATCCCATAGTCGCGACCTTCACGACATCTCATATAGGGTATGTCATCAAGAGTTGGTGATAGGTGTTAACCCTGCACTTCATGCTTGGATCTATTAAGAATTGAAACTCATCCTAACCATATCACACCGGAATACGGTCACCATAGGGATGGAGTATCACTGTACAACTTCGTAAAGGCGCTTGGACATTATTTTATGAGAATTTAATTTCAGGATCAGTGTTCCATATTAGTCACCTAAATCCAGCTTATTTCTACTAATTTAACCGGCTTCTTGGGATCTCCAGTCAGACTCGGTTGAGTTGCCACTGTTGCTGACTAACTTATGGGCTTAACCCCATATCCTTCGATGATCCTAAGATTAAATTCTTAGACATACTCTTTGACAAGAGTTGTGAAAGGTTCTTTTTTGACTTTATATAGTCAAGAACCATATTTTTTCCTTTTAGGTTCTTTAATGACTTGAAGCGCAACTATAGGTACCTGTTCATTCTATAATACACAGAATTGTGCTTTAGTAGTTCTTTAACATAATTTATAAAAAAGACAGGTACACAAATATGTAGATCATATAGATGCAGAATAAGATTCTTGATCTATTCAGTTTCAATACATCATAAAGTCATAGCAATAGTAAATTTTGGGTCTGGATCTATTTGATATATACATAGTAAGATATCTGAACCATTCAGCTTCAACACAAGCTATGTTTAAATATACCATTTCAAATTCTTTGATACTCCTAGCTATGATAGTTTGTCACATAGACCTATCAACTTATGAGTATCTAAGTTGTTCTACATGTGAAACCTTACTCTGGATTTTATTGATCTTTAGTGTTTTTATATCCGAAGAATATCTCATATAATAATAAATACTTAAAATTCTATGAAACCAATTGTACTCCATTTCTTTAGGAATTTTTGGTTTGATTAAGCCATATGTTTGGGTTACTCCTGAATCATACTCTGTGTCATTAGAATCATTTAACAAAATGTGTGATTCTATTAATTGTTGATATAAGTTCTAGGATACTGAGCCAAAACTCATATGACTTAGTCATTTCTTAAAGTAAGATGCATTAACTTCAGCCTTGGCTCTAAAGATTTAATTTTACAAGCCATGTTTATAAAATAACAGTCTAAAGTACTAAAATAATAGTTTAAGTAATTCTTGCTAATTGATCATAACAAATATTTAGTTTATCAAATTTTGATCAAATATGAGTTAGCTATAGGGGTCAGTTCCCAGCTAGCGACGGTCCGAAGATACTTAAATACCGTGTTGCTTAGGCTATTTACAACCGGTTGACAAAAGGATCATTTCGGCATGTACCCAAACTAATCTCTTCTTTAAAAAACTTAGGTTTATAGAAATTTGCAATATCATTAAACTATTTTTTTTGACTAAATTGTTTGAACGTGTCAAGAAAAATTATAATATCGCAGATTATATACAAACCAATGTTTGCCTAACATAATCTAAGTATTGTGAAAGAACAATATTGTGATTTCTTTGTCTAAGTAGAAATTCTAATATCGTGATAATATGATCAACTAAGGTTCAAAAACATGCAAAATTAACATGCGAAGAGCATCACTTTAATACAACAATATACATAACCATATATATAAACCAAGATAATTAGCTCAAAGATTTCAATAATATATTTCTTCAATTAAATTTAGGAATCAGAAAAAGACTAGAATATGTATGTTGTAAATATGGACATTATATTTTCAACACTTTTGTACTTTTAGACTTGAGTTTGGCTTAAAAATAACAATTCAGAAGATATTTTATTTTTATACATTATTTTGAGATAGTTCCATTCTTATTTCTAAACATCCATTAGCTTTCAAGAATTTAGAAAATAAAATTTACAAACATCAATTTTAGAATAATAGAATGAAGAACTTTGTATTACTTACCTTCACTCTAAGTAAATTTATGCATTTTCTCACAAGTCACAATCTCTAATGCTTCGACTTGAAAAAATAACATTACAAAAATCATGTTTAGAATAAGTGAATACAAAACAACTTTGTATTACCGTCACTGCTAACATGTTGCACCTTTTATAAATTTAAAATATCTCTAATGATTCTGCCTTCAAGAAAACACAGGTTAGTATTGAAGATCTTAACAAAATATAACAATAGTCAAATCCATTTCATTTCAAATACTTGGACACTCCAACAAATCAAGGGTAGTAACAAGAATTGTTCAATATTAACTGAATTTTTTTACTTGCAAGTGATGGCACGTTGGCAAAAACTAGCCATATTCACACCAATTAAAATTTTATTACATCATATGCCTCCCTTAACAGATTAATCAAATCTTGCCAAATAAAAACATGGCATCGATTCAAAATCAAATCGGAAAGGAAATAACACGAATTCACACCCAGCATATCTGTCGGCACTACATATAGGACAGATGGCCATGTGTCCCCAACACGAGTTCCACATGATTCCGAAGTATTAAATAACTAGCTTAAAATATATAGATAATTTAGAAGGAAATGATTCATATTTCGTGCATCTTTTGGTCGGGCACTAGATACTGTGGTATATTATCCATTTGCATGGAGTACAGTATCTGGCATTCATACGGTTACAGACCCAGTGTCTGAGTGTTGTGACTGTTAATCATATTGTTACCAATCCGGTGTCAACCTGGGAGGGACACTGTAGACTGTCAAACATACATATATATATATATATATATATATATATATATATATATATATATATATATATATATATATATATATATATATATATATATTGACGAATTCTTATATTGCATTATTGGGATAACCAAATACTAACATAGCAAGCCGTGTGAATTGATTGGATGCTGTATTAAAATGTTGACTGTATACTATATCGTCTGCCAATAAACTTAGGGATGTAGGCTATCTCAACGTAGTGGCTCATCCCATGCCATTGTTTGGTGTAGGATTAAATTACTAACCTGACGATAGACTACATACTAAACTAAGACACATGTTCCTATGTACTGTTATTGATTCGGTTTTCCCCTCTAGTTTATGGTGCTTGCTATTAGGGGTTGACCCATCTAGTTTTATTTTATCAAATTAGTAGCAGAGTCCGAGGATCTACTATCTCTCCAGCCCGATGGTGCGTACGAAGAGGATGATCGCCGAGGAGTTTGAGTGGGTTTCTTCTTCACCAGTCTTATTAATTTTGATTTTTTTTGAGGCGTTTAGTCGACGAACACTTGTTTGACCCATGTATTCTGGGAGTCTATTCGCCAGCCAAATTTGGCAGCATGATTGTATATATAGCTGACTGCAGTTAATGATGTAATCATGTATGACTTGGTACTGTGTTAGCTTTCCATTTTTTGATAGTTAACTTCATGATCATTTTGATTGAGCGTCGGTAACGCCTTACTACTTTATCTTATATGTTCTTTTTTTCTACTTCTTGTTTGACTGATTGAGACATATATAGCGTATTCTGTGAGACCATATGAGACTTGTATTGTAATATATATATACCCCTTGTCTAGGTACAGTCTTGATTGAATTGTGAATAGTACTGTCTAGCTGGCTAAGTCATACCCTTGTTCTCTGTATTTCAGTACTAGGATGTGAAAAAATTCATCCTAAAAAAATATACAACCTAATAAAAACTTGATCAATATGTTTCTTGGATACATTTATGTTTGGAACACTAATGCCTTTATATAGTCTCATATGATAGACTACAACAAATTTAAGGGGTGGTAGTCAATCAAGAATTTAATGGATTTTAAAAATCCATTGTTAGTCGAAGCGGATTACAAAATATTTATCCAAATCAGCATTAGTCAATTAGTATTTAAATGAAATTCCATAAAAATTGTTGTGTTGATTTATGCCAAATTTAGCAGGATTTGCTCACAAAATCATGTTTTAAATATTTTGAGGGATTTTTACAGTCTGACGAGAAAAACCCTTGACAATCTCCTCCAAAGCACAAAAATTGTATTCTAAAAATCCTAACATCTCTTAAGGTAACTCCATTATCAAACATTGTCATCATTCTTCTTTGTTTGATTTCTCTTTGAGGGATTTTGAGGCATTTTTGTTTGATTCTTCTTTGCTTAGATCTAGTCTCTTTTGTGTTTGATTTTCAAAACCCTAACCATAGATTGTGTATAACAAAACGTTTATGTAACAGATATTCTATTTAGTACCTCTGTTCTGTCATTTTGAGAATGAAATAGAACCTGATTTTTTTTTTCCTTTTGTTTAATGAAATACTATTTGAAACTTGAAGTAGAATACAATATTATTTCCCATAAATATGAAGAGATGATTAGTACTTTTTCACATTAGATAGTCTTTTTGGGTTTCCCCGTAAAATAAAGCCTTTATTAGTGTTTTTTGGGGAAAAAACTATTCAGTAGTTTTTTTTGGTTAAGCGGCAATGAATCTCACCATAAGATTCTTGTTTTTTCTTTTTCTTTTGTTTTTTAAGATTTATTGACTTATTCAATATATATTGAATCAAGATGACGAGGTAGAAAACGGAGGAAGGGCGAGAAGAAGAAGATAGGAAGGAATGCCCATTTTGGTTATATATATATATATTTTTTTTGGTTATATATATATATATATTAAATATATATATATATATATATATATATATATATATATATATATATATATATATATATATATATATATATATATATATATATATATATATTAATTAGAGAACGAGGAAAGACAAGAAGAAGATTATTATTAGTATTGGTTAAATATTGGAGCAATGCTCATTCTCGTACTTTTTAATTGAGTATAACATTAGAACATTGCTCATTTTGGTACTTTTTAATTGAAATTTACCTAGTTTTCCTCCGAAAATAATCTTGATATAAAAAAAAGGAAACATATTACAATTTTTTTTAATTTGAAACGAATGAGAGATCAAAACATAAGAGAGGATGGTTTGTAACGAATATAGTAACTTTGATATGAGTGATCTGAGTTTGGATGAAAAAATATTAAATCCAAGAGAATCCATTAATTTTTTTATACAAATTACAACTAATTACCTTTGGTTACCTTCAATAAGTACTAATATTTAATAAAATCTTATTACAATATGCGATTTGGATTACTATTTTCAATACTTCATGTTCCTTCATTTGTTAAGGTTATCGTGTTAATTTTCATGATCAAATTTTGGCCATTAATGGAACCAAGCGGGGTAAATTGAGCTTTTATTGAGCTATAATTAAGTTGCGGGCTTTTTTCGAGCCGAGTCATGTCGAGCCTTCAAATTAATACGTCAATAACCCTACCTAAAATAATAGTTTAATAGGCAAAAAATCGTAAAGTTTTATGGATAATTATTTCGTACATTATCGCTAATAGAAGTTTTAGAGACCATCAGAGAATTCCCACAGCTTTACATGTCCATATTAAACAGAAAATGGTGAAATTGCTCACTTGGGAGAGAGTGATAAACAGAGCATACATAGCCATTAAGCCACAATATGAGTTTAAAATTACAGCAAATATTTTTCATAAATAAAAAAGTTGTATGCGCCAACATGAAACCTAATATAAGACTAATCTGAAATTGTTTTGAGCTCGTAAAATTAAAAACAATCTTCGGTGTGACTTTGACTCGAGTGTCAACACTTGTCTACTGCCTTGGCAGTTTGGTCATGTAACTCTCTAATCTTTCGAAAATCTATATAGTTTGAGTCGTTCCAAATCTATATAGCTTGAGATCAACTACGAAAATATGGTAAAAGAAACCAAATGTGTAAGCTAAATAAGGAATATATGTAATATTTTACCTAAGACTATATAATAACAATAATAACAAGGATCAAAAGAACAATATTCTTGTATTCCTTTCATATTAATCAAGCTACTCTGTTTATGACTAATACATGGCGTCCGACACGACTCGATACTAGCACAAGCGAACTTTATGCTTCCTAGGCTAACATCACCCAGTATTATTGTGCAAACATAAATATCCGTCACATGAAATAATGACAATCTATATCGGTGCTACCATCGTACAATGTATTTGTCAAAACGTACCAACAAATACCTAATACATGCAGATAAAATAAGTGCTATCCTGTATAGAATTTAATCACCAAACCTGCAGATCATCTACGTATCGAGCCGGGGAATCCAACAGCGCGTCGAGGCTGAGGCCCGAAGGTATGATCATGTACGGCTTCGGGAGATCGAGATCTTTGTCGAGATCGGGCACCTGCGCCGGCAGCCCCAGCGGCACTGCAGCCATGCTCCGGGCATGGCCGTCAAGGCCATCGTTCATCTCTTGCTGCAACAATGAGGGCTTTGGAGGCAGGAGAGGAGAGAGCTGAGTCCCTCCACATCCCCTCGGGAGTTTTCCAGCCACACTCGCATCCCTATTTATTGGGTGTTGGCTACTCGGCTGGGTTCTATCTTCCCATATCTTGCGAGATTGGATGTGCAGGAGTTGTTAGCCGTCATATTTTCAAAATGTGCCAAAGGAGCTGAGCTTTTCATTGATAATAGCCACCTTTCAATGCTACAATTTGCATAGTAAAATGTTGCAAATGCAAAAAAAAAAAAAAAAAAAATTCTTCTGTTATTTCTGAAAGCAAAAGTACGTATTGTATTTGTCACCAAATTAATGCCTCAATCTACTACTGAAAAGTACACATTGTATTTGTCACCAATACATATTGATTGTACTCGCATTTGGATTAAAATGATAATCTAGTCCTAACTTTCAGTTTAAAATTATAATTTTTTATAATTTAATATTTTGCAAAGAAGTATTATTAAGCTAAAATAGTTCTGCAAACAAATATTTATAAATATATTTTAGATCCTTTTGAATATAATGCAATATTTATCTATATACTATTAGTTAAAACTATTATTTTAAAACTTCAGGTTTTAATAAGTTTATATTTTGCATAGTAAACCTAAAATAAATTCTTGTAACAATACCTTAATTAGGAGGAAATCAAAGGCGATTCTCGATACTCGTAATTTATCTAGGGGTGTGTATTTTACGGTTTGAAACCGAAAATTGAACCGAATCGGACCAAAATGGAGCTTAGTTTTTTTCTCATTCGGTTAGGTTGTCGGTCTTATGTTTAGAAGAATTTGATTTATCGGGTCGGTCTTTGGATTTGGGTTTCGGTTACCAACTCGAATTGAAAATCGAACTCATATAGGAAATTAAAATTACATGTTTACATCTCACCCATATATATATATATATATATATATATATATATATGAGAAATTTATGAAATGCCCAAAAAACGAAAAAGTTTTATGAAAAACCCACCGCACAATAACATTTCATCGCGTGCCCAGAATTAGCAAAAAATATATAAAGAGGGTTCCGAATGACCTTTTTGCCCTTCCTTCTAATTTATTGAAAACACCCACGAAACTACTCTTAAAAAAATGTTTCGATACTTCATCTTCTTCCATACGTTGCTCACTTTCGAATCTAGGTTTTCTCCTCAAAAATCTTCAAAAGCTCGTCAAAAAATTTCGGAAAGACCGAGACAAACGACAAAAGTGCTAAAACGGAGGTCCAAACATCATTTTTTACGATTCTAAAATTTTGGTAGGCCGTCTAATGGAGAAGCGGTTAATCTCAGGCTCCTCGAAGATACGCTCATTTTGGGACAAACCGGGACTCGTTTCGACCTTCCAGTCAAAAGTTATGGCTCTTCAAAGTTTCAACTGACCAAAAAATGCAGGAAAATGGTCATTCTCCGTGTTAGAACACGAAAAATGTTAATTTCGCATGAGGGTGGCCATTCTCCATGTTAGTAACACGGAGAATGTCATTCTCTATCTTAATTTACACGGAGAATAGTCATTCTCTGTGTTAGTAACACGGAGAATGGCATTCTCCGTCTTAATTTACACGGAGAATGGCCATTCTCCGTGCTAAATTACACGGAGAATGGTCATTCTCCGTCTTAATTTTCTCACGCCCAGAACCAAAATACTGGAGAGCGGGGGCGGACATAGCCAGCTACGTATAATGAAATGGATTCCATCTCACTATACGGTCACGGCTGTCTAGAAATATGAGGGTTTATCTACAAGCCATCAGTCTCTTAGGGTCATAAATTATCCTATTGTCTCAATCTCAACAAGTAATGATAGTAACAAGATATCAGATCACCAAATATACAATTGTAAGGCGTCCCAAACATTACATATCCAGATGATCATGAAGCTAGTCGTACAAAATGTAAGGACTAGCAAGAGTTAAGTCATACATGATCAACCTCGAGTTGCCAATCATGTTTACAGCCCGTAGGCAGACAGAAAGTAAAGTGCATCGAGCTAACAGGTGCTCGTCGGCTAAATGTCTCAAAAAAATAATGTACAATTACAGTGGGAGAACAAAAGAAACCCACTCGTTGCCAGGATTCCCTCTAGTGGTCACCATGTCCTAAACTAGCAAATGGATAAATAAAATGGGGTTCTCATGTGGTGGCAAGGTGCACTTGCCTATGGGTTGGTGTTGTGGAGAGGAAGGAGAAGAGTATTGTGTAGAGGAAGGAGAAGAAGAAATTAATGGAGGTTTATGAGGAGAGAGAAAAAGTTGGTGGAGTTTTAAAGAGGGTGGGGTGTGGTGTGTTGAGGGTGGAGCATAGGCTAAGGTGTACCAATACACATTAAACCAAACCAAACCAACCCAAACCAATTAAAACCGAGCCATGACAAAACCCAAAATACGAGAAATACCGAAATTCCACAAGTTAAGAAAAATAAAAATACATGCCAAAATCCAGATACGAGTATAAATACGAAATACAGGAAAATACGGGAAATGAGGGTGACAACTCTACCCACCTTAAAAGAATTCCGTCCTCGGAATTTAATCAAGAGGCTAGAGATGTCGGGATAGCTATACTATCGCAAGCAATCTATGCTACCAATCAATCATACAATCATACATGCAAACAAGGAATCGAAGTGCAAGGTATAAGGAAGATATTACACCTCACGAGCCAAACCGATTGGGATAACGTGATCGGATATCATCCTCACACTCCCACGTTTGACTCTCCCAAGGAGCGATGAACTCAAGCAACACGAACTAAACTGATAGTCTTGCGCTTAAGGTCTCTCTCCTTGGTCAAACAGGGACACGGGCCTCTCCTCATACGAAAAGGTTGGTACCAATAACCGTTTTCGAATGATCTAGGACATGGCTCGGGCCGGGATATACCGTTGTAATTAGGATACATGAAACATGACATGTGTCCCGCATAACGACGGTGGAAAGCAAGACAATAGGACACAGATACCTCTCTGCCAATTCTGGATCTGGGCCTGGGCCAGGGCGAACTGTTGTGGCCTCTGTTGCTGGAAGGCCTGGGCCTGAGACGGCAATGGACCCGGGAACGGGAGCTGCTGTGGTTGGTGAACTGGAGCTGATTCTGGTGCTGGTGCTGGTCCCATAACCGAGGGACTAGTTACTGTCGACGATGATCTGTTTCTGAATGGACAAGATCCCATCATGTGGTCCGGCGAACCACAAACCAAGCACAATCCCTGTGCTCTGCGGCACTCAGTAACAACATGCCCCGGCTTCCCGCAATGAGAACAACCCGTTGCGAAAGGCCGCTTCTGCTTCTGTTGCTGGGGATAGGTCGGGGCAGAATGCTGTAAGGAGGTAACCGAATCTGTCCTCGTAGCTCCAATGGTCAGGGCCCTAGCTGCCGGGGCCGGTGCTGAAGATTGGTTCATCTGGTTGTGAGACCGTTTTTGATCTCCGGTCCGGTCCGTTATCCTTCGGGAAGTGTACTCATGCCTCCTCGCTGCTCGCAAGACGGCATCAAAAGTTCTGTGCTCGAACTGCTCTACTGCCAATATGATCTCCAAGTGGAGCCCCTGCTGAAATCGCTGTGCTCTGTCTAGCTCGGTTGCCACCAAGGTGGGAGCAAACCGACTCAACCTTAAAAACTCGGCCGCATATTCCGTCGACCGTCCTGTTCATCTGCCTGAGATTACTAAACCTGGTCTGTAGGTCATATCTAGCCACTGCGTCAAAGTACTTGGTCTGAAACATATCACTGAATACCGTCCACATGACAGGCGTACCTAAACTCGCTGCTTGCATAGCCCACCAGCTGTGGGCTAGGTCTAGTAACTGCAGGCGCACCACCGCCACCTTCTCTGCTTCAGGAGTCCTGGCTGCCACTAAGATAACTTCAATGTCCTGTAGCCAGGCATCTGCAGCAATAGCATCCTCGCTGCCATCGAAGAAGGGAGGGTTCAGGCGCTTGAAATTGTTGACCGCACTGTTCCCTTGAGGACCAATTCCGCTCATAGCACCTTGTACTACTTGCTGTAAGGCATCACCTCGACGGTCCTGAGATGCAAGCAACTCACGGATGAGCCCTATCAAGACCCCATCCTCTGACCCTGCTGGCTGAACTGGCTGGACTGGGGATATTGGTTCTCCAGAAGGCATGGCTCGGGAGGCGGCTGCGGAGGACTGATCTTGATCTTCTTGTTGTTGCTGGTCTGCCGGCCGAACTTCTTCTGGCTGATCAACAGGAATGATGCCACTGAAGCAATGACGTCAGGAATATTAAGGAAGGACCAGGATAGAACAATAATGCAAGCATGTTATCAAGTCAGGGATCCAAGGAGATAAGAAGATACGAGTGGAGATCAAAGACGAGTACAGATTGAGACATCTATCCGGTAAACCCTCACATTTCTTGATTGACAAGACCTGCATGGGCCACCACTTAAACCATGTCACGCCCCAGAACCAAAATACTGGAGAGCGGGGGCGGACATAGCCAGCTACGTATAATGAAATGGATTCCATCTCACTATACGGTCACGGCTGTCTAGAAATATGAGGGTTTATCTACAAGCCATCAGTATCTTAGGGTCATAAATTATCCTATTGTCTCAATCTCAACAAGTAATGATAGTAACAAGATATCAGATCACCAAATATACAATTGTAAGGCGTCCCAAACATTACATATCCAGATGATCATGAAGCTAGTCGTACAAAATGTAAGGACTAGCAAGAGTTAAGTCATACATGATCAACCTCGAGTTGCCAATCATGTTTACAGCCCGTAGGCAGACAGAAAGTAAAGTGCATCGAGCTAACAGGTGCTCGTCGGCTAAATGCCTCAAAAGAATAATGTACAATTACAGTGGGAGAACAAAAGAAATCCACTCGTTGTCAGGATTCCCTCTAGTGGTCACCATGTCCTAAACTAGCAAATGGACAAATAAAATAGGGTTCTCATATGGTGGCAAGGTGCACTTGCCTATGGATTGGTGTTGTGGAGAGGAAGGAGAAGAGTGTTGTGTAGAGGAAGGAGAAGAAGAAATTAATGGAGGTTTATGAGGAGAGAGAAAAAGTTGGTGGAGTTTTAAAGAGGGTGGGGTGTGGTGTATTGAGGGTGGAGCATAGGCTAAGGTGTACCAATACATATTAAACCAAACCAAACCAACCCAAACCAATTAAAACCGAGCCATGACAAAACCCAAAATACAAAAAATACCAAAATTCCACAAGTTGAGAAAAATAAAAATACATGCCAAAATCCAGATACGAGTATAAATACGAAATACGAGAAAATACGGGAAATGAGGGTAACAAATTTACACCGAGAATGGTCATTCTCCGTGTAATTTAGCATGGAGAATGGTCATTACAGTGTTAAAATGCAGGACAATGGCCATTCTCCGTGTTAGAAACACGGAGAATGCCATTCTTCGTGTTAAATAAAACGGAGAATGGCCATTCTCCGTGTAATTTAGCACGGAGAATGGTCATTCCAGTGTCAAAACGTAGGACAATGGCCATTCTCCGTGTTAAAAACACGAAGAATGTCATTTTTCGTGTTAAATAAAATAGAGAATGGCATTCTCCGTGTTAATTTACACGGAGAATGGTCATTCCCAGTGTTGAAACGTAGGAGAATGACCATTCTCCGTGTAATTTAGTACGAAGAATGGCCATTCTCCGTGTAATTTAGAAACGGAGAATGACATTCTCCATGTTAAATGACACGGAGAATGGTCATTCAAATGTTTAAACACAGAAGAATGGCCATTCTCCGTGTTAAAAACACGGAGAATGCCATTCAACATGGAGAATGGTATTCTTCTTGTTAAAAATGCAGGATAACTATTCTTCGTATGATATCGATGGAGAACAGTTGACAGAAACCTAATTTTTTATTTTTTTGTTTTGTGGAAAGAAATTTGACATGAATAAAGATTCAAGAGTTTTCGTTCTTCTTTCAAAACGATGCTAACTCTTATGGAAAAGAAGAAGAAGATCTTCTCTCCATAATTGACCTAATTGTCAGAGAAGAAGAAGAAGAAGATGAGCGATGATCGGAGTTCGACTGAAAAAAAGCATGGTAAACTACGAACGATCTTTGCGATCTGCTGAAGATGAGAGCAATGGAATTCAGACCTCTCGTGAAGAAGAAGAAGAAGAAGAAGAAGAAGAATAACAAGAAGAAGAAGAGAATCGCAATCCAGATCTGAGTTTGTGCGGAGGGGTAATTATGGTATTAATTTTGTAAATATAGAGCATCTAAAGGGAATCTTGGAATACTTAACGTGGAAATATATAATTCTGGGCATTTCATAAAATCCATCATGCGGGTGGGTTTTTCATAAAAACCAACCCCGAAATTGGGTTTCTCCACAATTTCCATATATATATATATATATATATATATATATATATATATATATATATATATATATATATATATATATATATATATATATAAAATATATGTATATATATATAATAACCCTAATTCACTTTTTTCCTCTATTTTATTTCTTTCTTCCTGAGTTGTCGCTCTCCCTTCTCTCTCCTTGTGCCCTCTAGACTTCTTACCAGTGAGTCACCTCTCTCTCTCTCGAGTCTCTCTAAAGACCTCCCTCTCTTTCCAGACTCCAGAGCCCTCTCTGATCTCCATATCTATATCTCCTAGATCTAGATCTAAATCTAGGTCCCTAGAGAAATCAATGAAATATGATTTAAATATGTCATAGATGCTAAGGAATCGGGTCTTTGTCCTTTATTTCTCCAATCATATATGATTTCTTGTTATTAACACATTCATTTTCTATGATCTAGTAATATCTTGAAGTGTAGAAACTTTTTGTTCATATCATATATAATGTGTTTATGTATAATTATATCCATTCATGTACTCTATCAAATATTATATTAATTTCCTTAGCGGATCGTCTGTTGATTTGAATTGACACTAATCTTTATTTTGTCTAATTATTTGCATCTCTCTTTCTACTTCCATCAAGGGACTCTTTGGGTAGATCTAGTTAGAAGGTATAATTTAGGTTGTATAATGATACATGTAGCCTAGCTACATGCATCTATGCTGACTTTTATTCTAGGTTTGACAATAATTCAAATTTCAAATGCTAACAACAGTTTGATGTTAGCTAGAGGTGTCTTAGTTTTATTAAGGAGAAAATATCTAGTTTGGCTCATATTTAAGTAATTGAAACAATGGAAAATCGCATATTTATTGAAATAAATTTCTATCATAACCATCATAAACGAGAATATTTTCATTTTTTGGTTAAGTATTGTTACATCCCGATTCCATAGAATCGAGTGTCATAAGGTTATCCAAAATACGACAACAAAGAGAGTACGTAGATAATAGAATAACACATTTGAAATAGAAGAAAACTTTACTTCATTGATATGAACACCATTTACAATAAAATATTACAATAGACGTCGCACAGGCTTACAAACTGACTCAAATGAATGCTGATGAGATAATCATTCCATACATTACATCTCCCTTATACAACCAAAACATTTCAAAACACCTACTATAGGGGAGAGTTGAGCCATCTTCGTTGGACTGATGCGGAGTCTTCAAAAGAGTTGATTCAAGCCTTCGGCACACAGGTGATGCTTTAAAACACACAAGTGTCGCCTTGTTAGATGGCATGTCCTCCCTGGTCTATAGTACCTGTGGAAAGCGAGGATCAATATATTGCAATGTACTGGTGAATGACTAATTAAAGTTTCACGCTCTCATTTGTAATAGAAATTAGGTAAGCATACAGAACATTTAATAATCTTTCTAGACATCCTAGTAAATTTCAGGTAAACATGTGACAAGGTATAGCATATGAAAGTTACGTTCATTCTTACCCACGGCATGGTCTCCGCATATGTATAACTTACCACGTTCTTTCCTGTCAAATTTATATCGATAAGCTAAACCAGTGTATAGGTGGAGGTTACTGGCAATTCAAGCCATCCTGGACGTATAGCTTGGTTTAGACGACGACCCTTTCACTGCGTGTAGCGAGCCTCATTAAAAGTCCACGAATACCCGCGGTACAAATCTACCATATCTATCGTGTCTCCTCTAAGGTCAAATCGATTCTGTGGCCCCAGAATACCGTCCAAAGAAACATCGTCCTTTTGCACAAGACTCTCTGCAACAGTCCAAGAAATATGTCTCGACCTCCCTCCATTTTAGGTGGCTAGAATATTTTTGTTGTAAATGAGGGTTGTATGTATGGAACGGCTATCTCATCGGCACTACTTTTGGTAATAGAGTCATGTTGTAAAGCCCGTGTGGCGAGTCTGTAATTGATGTCTATTATCAATAAAATGTAAAGTTTTTCTGTCTCAATGTGTTGTTCAATTTGTCTGCGCTCTTTCTCTTAGATGTTGTGTTTCGGTTTATCTTATGGCTATGTCTTGTGCGATCGCAACCTAGTTCGCACGGCATCACGTTCGGAATCGGGGCGTGACACTCCACACCCTACCAAAGAAGCTAAAACACAAATCTTAATCAATTTCTATAGTACTGGAACTCATCCAACAACACAGACATCTTACACCTATACATCCAAATCCATCTAAACACATTTGAAATTAACAACTGCTTCACAACTCCCATTCTGCAGCCTACACTGTGTCCCCACCGACCTAATGCACCCGACTCTATCAGTAAGCTAGATACAATCTGTCACGCCCCGATCCCGCTAGGGTCGTCCGTCTTGCTTGGATCCCTGCGGGATCGATCGTCCTCGCTAAGGCGTGATGCCGTGCAAGCCTAAGTTACGCTTGCACAAGGCCATGTACCTGCACAAAAACAACTAGTCAAGCAAAAACACACGCACGAACCCATTAGTCAAGCAAAACACACGCACGCACCCATTGCAGAAAACCAAATGTTGGACACAGAGATTTGAAATAAAAATACTCATTTTATTCATAGCTTGATAGGAATACAAGTACAAAGCTTTGCAACTCAGATTTGCCTTATAATTTGGCTACAAGATTCTCTTTAAAATACTCTTTTGAAATTAGCCACAATGCCCATACATGATATCCTTTATTACAAGCTGGAATTGAAAGACACCTTCAAAGGAAATGAAAACTGGAAACTTGCAATTGACTGAAAGTAAACTTCGAGGCGAATCCACGAGCTCTACTGGGCTAGACGAGCTTCGGTGCCTCACTTGAAATCCCCCTGTCTCCTTTTGCTTACTGAAAAGGATGCCCACAACGTGGGTCAGCACACATCATGTACTGGCGAGCGGCTTTTGGCCGAACTCGCAAATCTCTGCACTAAATCAATATGTTGAGCTAACATTTACTAGTGATCTTTCTACTTGTCTAGGTTCTTTTTAACAATTCATAAGAACATGACAGATAGAATATATCATAGCAACTTACCCTCGCCGGCAGTCATCCCTGCACAAAACCACGTTAGCACAATTTGCATAATGAGTAATTCATGATTCATTCTTGCAGATATTGAAGTTGTCATTTGGGTCATGCAGGTGGACTATTCTACATGTTGGTCCATGAGTTTTCCCCATGATTAGCCGCTGTGACTCTTTGGTTCAGCTCGTCGCTAAGGACACAGATATTCGGCTACACTTTTAACATGGGTCCTTGTACCCAGTGTGCTCATAATCTCTCCTAGGCCGAGCAGTTCCAGGTGCCCCCAGATACCACCCGAGAGACAAATAATTCCTTGTATACAAGTTGTCCGAGACCAAATGCATGCTCTAGCCGTTCTATCAGATGAGACACACTTGGACTTATGCACAGGTATACGACACGTTTGATTCGTGCCTTCAGGTTTATCTCAACATGTACAAGCTCGTCTGTACATGTCTACATTTCAAGCATACTGATGACAAGCAGATGATCATTCTTATCGAGCAGATAGAGTAGCAACACATATTCTTGCATTTGATTCAATTCAATTATCTTCTCTTATCTTTCGTGGATGTGGTATCGTTGATCATTGGGACAAGGCAACAGAGTAGACTAGAGATCATTTTTCTTAGGCGTACAGATCAATGTCTGTTCGGTTGAAGCAACTCACCGAGATGAATCTTAGTTGAGAGAAGGAGGGACTTCACGCGCTGTTCACGAACGATTCACGCGGCCTACAATGGCACCAACAGTTGATTAGCATACTTCGTCTCTTTCTCTCAAGATTCGGAATGAATGCGAAATGCGATGAAAGCGAACAATGAAAACCAATCATCGAAAACCAACACGAAAACGCATTCATCAAACCAAGCAGCGAAGAGAAAACATTCAGCAAAACTCTTGGATTCATTTCAATAGAAGCCAATCCATCAATTGGAAAGGTTCATTGCATTTCATCCGTGATCAATCGATACCGGCAAAGGTTTCACCAAATACTCAGTTCATGACTGAGTCAACAAGCCTTAGGTATTACATAGTGGACCGCAAGGAGCGGGGCACTACATAATAACCCACCAAGAAAAAGTTTTGTCCTCAAAACTTAAGAAACAAAACTCACCTCCACTATTGTTGCATTCTGGGTCAAGCAACGTGGAGAGATTGAAGACGCGTCCATTAATCCGCTGCGGCTGGTTCTGCAGATTGTCTCGAAGGGGCGGTGGGCCTGGCAGCTGCCCACGCTCTTCAGTGTCGTCTCTATTCCGATTTCTCTTCGGACAATTTCTGATGGCGTGACCCTGTTGGCCACAACGAAAACAAGCGTGGTTTGCGGCACGACAGTCCTCCTTGGTGTGTCCATGCTTTCCACAGTGACTGCATACCAAACCTTTCGCAAAGCGACATTCTTCACTCGTATGTCCTCGTCGACCGCAGTAGGAACAGATTGTCTCATTTCGTGGTTCCCTATCGGTCTTTTTCTCTCCGTCATGATTTCTCTTGGCGGACTGATTCCGACTGTTCGGCGCTTTGTTGGACGCTTTCCTCTGCTCGAACTGTTCCACCTGAAGCGCCGCCTCAAAGGCTTGAGAATAGGACCCGCATTCTCGATTCAGCACACTTAACTGGATGTCGTAATTCAGACCTTCCACGAATCGATTTATGCGAGTCTGTTCCGTGGGGAGCCAAGCAGCGGCAAAATTTGCCAACATAGCAAATTCAGACTCATAGTCCTCCACGGACATATCTTCCTGTTTCAGTGTGATGAAGTCATCCTCCATCTTCTTGCTCATGGCTCGAGGCAGATATTGATCCAGAAACGCCTTCTTAAACAAGGCCCACGAGATCTTTCCATTCCTAGCCGTTGCGAGCAGTGCCGGCTTCTTCGCCTTCCACCAGTCCTTCGCCCGCAGCCGTAGGAGCATAACGGCACAGACTACCTTTTTGCTACTTGGAACTCCTATGAACGCGAACAGAGTCTCTATTTTATCAATCCAGTCCATCACCTTGTCGGGTGACGTCCTGCCTTGAAATTCTGGAGGTTTCGCGTCCAAGAAGTCCTTTGGCCTAAAGACAGTGTGCCTTTGCGCCGGCTGGGGCTCATCACCCTCTACGGGCTCGATCTCGGGCGTTCCCGTTGGTTCCGTCGCTGCGGTGGCATCTCGATTTGTCGCAAGCACCGTGACAAGCTGGGTCAGGGCATCCAACTGCTTTTGTTGGGCAGCCGCTCGGGCCTCATGTATCTGATTTCTTTCCTCATTGTCCTGTCTCTGTAACTCCAACATTGTCATGATGCGTTCTACCGCATCGGTCGAGCCAGATGGACGAGGAGGAGCCATCTCTCTACAAAATAGTGTAACTTCTGTCAGTCTCATAAAATATTATGGACTTATTGTATGGGGCATTGGTTTTCATAACTCAAAATCCGGACACTTTTGAAAGCCGTCAAAGTACTTTATATACTTTTTGAAAATGATATTTGCAAGAGGCCAAGGACGTAAAACCGTGCTTTGATACAACTTTGTCACGCCCCGATCCCGCTAGGGTCGTCCGTCTTGCTTGGATCCCTGCGGGATCGATCGTCCTCGCTAAGGCGTGATGCCGTGCAAGCCTAAGTTGCGCTTGCACAAGGCCATGTACCTGCACAAAAATAACTAGTCAAGCAAAAACACACGCACGAACCCATTAGTCAAGCAAAACACACGCACGCACCCATTGCAGAAAACCAAATGTTGGACACAGAGATTTGAAATGAAAATACTCATTTTATTCATAGCTTGATAGGAATACAAGTACAAAGCTTTGCAACTCAGATTTGCCTTATAATTTGGCTACAAGATTCTCTTTGAAATACTCTTTTGAAATTAGCCACAATGCCCATACATGATATCCTTTATTACAAGCTGGAATTGAAAGACACCTTCAAAGGAAATAAAAACTGGAAACTTGCAATTGACTGAAAGTAAACTTCGAGGCGAATCCACGAGCTCTACTGGGATAGACGAGCTTCGGTGCCTCACTTGAAATCCCCCTGTCTCCTTTTGCTTACTGAAAAGGATGCCCACAACGTGGGTCAGCACACATCATGTACTGGCGAGCGGCTTTTGGCCGAACTCGCAAATCTCTGCACTAAATCAATATGTTGAGCTAACATTTACTAGTGATCTTTCTACTTGTCTAGGTTCTTTTTAACAATTCATAAGAACATGACAGATAGAATATATCATAGCAACTTACCCTCGTCGGCAGTCATCCCTGCACAAAACCACGTTAGCACAATTTGCATAATGAGTAATTCATGATTCATTCTTGCAGATATTAAAGTTGTCATTTGGGTCATGCAGGTGGACTATTCTACATGTTGGTCCATGAGTTTTCCCCATGATTAGCCGCTGTGACTCTTTGGTTCAGCTCGTCGCTAAGGACACAGATATTCGGCTACACTTTTAACATGGGTCCTTGTACCCAGTGTGCTCATAATCTCTCCTAGGCCGAGCAGTTCCAGGTGCCCCCAGATACCACCCGAGAGACAAATAATTCCTTGTATACAAGTTGTCCGAGACCAAATGCATGCTCTAGCCGTTCTATCAGATGAGACACACTTGGACTTATGTACAGGTATACGACACGTTTGATTCGTGCCTTCAGGTTTATCTCAACATGTACAAGTTCATCTGTACATGTCTACATTTCAAGCATACTGATGACAAGCAGATGATCATTCTTATCGAGCAGATAGAGTAGCAACACATATTCTTGCATTTGATTCAATTCAATTATCTTCTCTTATCTTTCGTGGATGTGGTATCGTTGATCATTGGGACAAGGCAACAGAGTAGACTAGAGATCATTTTTCTTAGGCGTACAGATCAATGTCTGTTCGGTTGAAGCAACTCACCGAGATGAATCTTAGTTGAGAGAAGGAGGGACTTCACGCGCCGTTCACGAACGATTCACGCGGCCTACAATGGCACCAACAGTTGATTAGCATACTTCGTCTCTTTCTCTCAAGATTCGGAATGAATGCGAAATACGATGAAAGCGAACAATGAAAACCAATCATCGAAAACCAACACGAAAACTCATTCATCAAACCAAGCAGCGAAGAGAAAACATTCAGCAAAACTCTTGGATTCATTTCAATAGAAGCCAATCCATCAATTGGAAAGGTTCATTGCATTTCATCCGTGATCAATCGATGCCGGCAAAGGTTTCACCAAATACTCAGTTCATGACTGAGTCAACAAGCCGTAGGTATTACATAGTGGACCGCAAGGAGCGGGGCACTACACAATCCAAACTCGGACACAGCTTAACTCTTGATACGAACAGAACTGGACATAACAATCTAAAGTCAAGACTAAGCACAGCTATTGCTTCTTCAAGAACAAGAAGGGTAGAGATTAGTTGAGAAGAAATCGAGTCTGGAAAGGAGACGCTACTCCACGGAGTCGGACACAGTCTTCACGTGTCCAGATAAGAGATGAATTCCTAGTTTGGACATTTCAATAAACAGCTTATATTCAGTAAAACATTGATACACACCATATCTCTTCTGTTTCTTCTTTTGAAAAAAAAATAAAAATAAAAGAAATATCCCAGGATCTCATTGATCAAAACCTTAATCTATCAACAATAATGAATTCTCAGAAAGAACTCGATCGTTTTAAGAAAACAAAGTTCTCCATTGATGTAGCTCCCCTCCCCGAAAATTTTAAAATATTTTTATTATTTTATTATTAATATCATTGTTATTATCATTACTATGTTGTTGAGGAAATCATTATTAATATTTGTTATATTATTTCGGTCAAATATATATATTATGTATGAAGGTGTAGATGTGCATATATATATAAACGTATATAAATATATATTAAATATATGTGTGTATGAATATATAGATATATGTTAAATATTGTGTATGTTGTTATAAATATAAATATACGTATATAAGGGGATACTATAATAAGTAATATATATATATATATATATATATATATATATATATATATATATATATATATATATATATATATATATTAAATGTGAATGTGTTTATGTATATATATATATATATACATGTTAAGGTGAATGGTACATATGTTTTAATTGGATTAATATATACGTATAAGCGTAGGTCTATATATAAATATATGCGTGTGTGTATATGTATACATATATATAGAGAGAGATAATTAGAAATGGAGAAAGAAGAAAAGAACTTTATGTACACAACAAACACTCTGTCCTCCAAATATGACTTGTACCACTGCCTAAAGCAACAAGTGCAAATGGTGGTGGCCTCTATTATTATTATGATTATATAGTATAACAGTGAATTGAATTGAATTGAAATGAAAGGAATGTTTGAACTGAAATTCAATATAATTCTTTCAATATATTAGTTGCAAGTGCAACATACATGCATACAATTATACATCAGCTTAGTCCAGGATGTAGTTGGTTGCCATCAGCTTTTGGGCTTCACCGTGCACATCTCAAATTCACTTGGTCCCATATAACAATGGCCAACCATGTAAGCCATTTATACAGAAACTATTGATTGATCCCTGAAACAAAAACCCCAGCAATCCAGCAGCCTGAAACCTGCACCCTACTCTCAAGCCCAAACCGAACTATGCTAATCCCGACCCCCCCCCCCCCCCCCCCCCCCCCCCCCCCTCAGATAAATACGAAAGAAAATAACAGCTTCGAACCAACCCCTTGAACCCGAAGGAGCACAGCCCATAGGCCGGCCCCGACTGCCCGATAACGAGCGCGCATATATACGGAAGAGAGAGCGCGAGAGTCATATACATCAAACCCTAACTCCGCCATCCCCATCTCCAGTCGAGGGGCGATGCCGTGGACCAATCGCCGGCCACAGTCGCCGACGGCAGGTCGCGCCGCCGCGCGCGCATCAGCCACGCACAGGCACGGGTTAACAGCCGCGGCAAGGGCAGCAATTAGGCAGGTTCCGAGGTACGTTTCTCCCTCGTTTTAGAACGAAATTACGATCCGAAAGATGTTTTGGAAAGCCCTCATAGTCGACTTCAAGTCCGTGTATTTAGTTGTAGATCTCTGTCCATAAAATAGGGGTGGAAATTGAACAAAGTTTGGAAAAAATTTGGTTTAAAACTGAATCCAGATTTTGTGCTTTAAATCGCCAACTTGGAGGCCGTTTTCACATCAAACCGGGCGCAGTCTCGAGAAGTTGCCAACATGGAACTTAATGACAACATATACACTAGTAAAAGCTTTCTTTTACTTTATTTTTATGTGCTGTAGTGTAAAAGTTATCGAGCCGACAACTTGAGAGAAAACCTGTTTTAGAAAACATAAAAATTCATCCACATGACGTGCGTCCCGCCATTCCGGACGACATGGTCGCGCACCGTAAGCATCGAAAGCTGCGTAACGGTTTCGTGGTCGTGTGGGCTTTGACGGAATTCAAATTGGTCGCGTGTGCGCGACGAATTTGATGCATATCCGTCGAAATTCCCCGTATCGACCTCTGTGCAAATTTCTCAATTACTTTGTACACGCTCGTCGGATTGAGACAAAACTTACGCCAGCAGGACCGTATCATTTTTATGGTCCTGCATACCAAGTTTGGTCCAATTCTGAGACAGTTGAATTCGACGTCGTTCTGCGGGCCCCACGGTCCCACTCAACGGGCGATTTTGTGCACGGCCCGTCGGAATCCAACTTTGGACATACGGTTGGGTTCGTATCAAAAAACTGGATCCGTAGACATGTAGTTTGACGACTTTAGAGACCGTTGACTCTGGCACGCTTTTCGGTGCAAAGCGGGTCCAACGGCGAACATCGTTTTTGCCTGAAATTACCGTTTTGACCCTGTATCCAGAATTAGACTTAAGGACAGACAATCCTAGTTAATTTGACTATTCTGAGATCATTGGTATTGTTTATTTCAGCTTCCGGGGACTGTTGTACGGGTTTTGACTATAGTGGCACATTGAGTAGTTCAGATTGTCGGTTGCACCAGCAAAGGACCATAGGCGAGTACAGTTTATTGTCTGCATTTTGATATTAATTTTCACTATATTTCATTGATTGGCCATTGGTTATGTGATTATTTTCTATTATAAATTGTGGAGTCGGGGATTAGAAGTACCAAAGATATGTGATCTGACCATAGCCCGTGTTAGACATTGTAGTCCGTGTTTATTTTCTGCAGTAGTATAGCCCGTGTTTATTTTCTGCAGTAGTATAGCCCGTGTTTATTTTCTGCAGTAGTATAGCCCGTGTTTATTTTCTACAGTAGTGTAGCCCGTGTTTACTTTCTGCAAGTAGTGTAGCCCGTGTTTATTTTCTGCTAGTAGACATTGTAGCCCGTGTTTATTTTCATGCAAGTAGACCTTGTAGACCGTGCGGTGTAGTACCCCAGACCGATCACATGTCAAAGGTACTTCTAGCAGTTGGGGAAAGTCTGTTGTGTCTATTTATTTACTATTGGTTTTCTGTATTTCCTGTTTATTTTCAAAACTCATGATTGATGCCTAACCTTTGTTTTATAGTCATTTTCTTTATTGAAATTGCATTCAGTGAATTGTGCTCATTCCATTCCTGACTGGAAACCAACATTTTCAGATTAGCCGCGGATTCACTTAGCTTGGGGAGTGACGGGTATACTTGCAGACGGAAAGCCTAGAGATTAGCTAGATAGTGGAGTTGTAGCCATTCAAATATTTGTACAAGTTTATATTTTTCAGCAAATGTAAAACTTGTGAATATTGTAAATTAAATTAATTTTTGTGAATGAGCATTATTTGTGATTTTGATCTTCATGGCCGTGACAGCGTTCTACCGCCGGCACTGCGGCGTAGGCTGGCTTGGACACGTCTTGTATCCGTTTAAAAAAAAAACGGGTGCGGGTCGTGACAAGTTTTTGTGGTGGCCCATGCAGGTCCATTTTCGCAAATAATGTGAACTCGTGATAGTACTTAAGTTAGTTGTACTATTGCGAGCCTGCGACTAAGAAATGCTCATTCACGAATTAGAAATTAATTTAATTTACGAGAATGACTAGGACTAGGAGTACCTTATAAAAATTTACCGATGGGTAGTCTAGGACATGCAATGTGGATAAGGAGTTATTGATTTTGATAGTTATCAGATCCCCATAGGTACACTAGTATCTCTCGATATGACGACGCGATCCAAAGTGGATAGATTGTTCACTTGGTGAGACAAGGCTTCATATAATTTATGATCTAACCTTGATGAATTGGGCAAATCCTTCTCTTGCCTCTTAGATATCATCCCCATATCTTAGTCTGAATTGCCCATTTAAAATCCTACTTTGCCGTAAGGGAATAGTTTGTAATTCCTGATTCGGTTATTCAAATGCGAATCTCGAGGTAGACTGATCCAAAAATTTTCCCCCATGACTAGAATACACCTGAAAGAGATACCAGAATGTTTGTAGTTCTTTGTCTCAGGTAGTTCCTCCCTGTGCAATATGTTATTTTGAAGATTGTGACTGATAGGACAAATATTTATGCCTTATTACATATTCGACTTGCTTGAATCTCTAGAAGCTCATGAGTTTTTAGTTTTCTTACATATATAGTTACAGGAAGGTTAGTTAACTATAATGGCAGGACAACAGCGCACTGTCGCCATTTATTTAAAATATGGAGACTATGGACTCACTGCAGCCAGCAGCGCACTGGCGAGACACGACCCCTAGAGTTGGTATTTGTTTAAGAAATATAGGTTATAGAATATTGCTAGAAATATGGCTAGTGGTCCACTCTTGATCGTAGTTACCTTTGAGCCAATATTGGGTAGAGTTAAGTAATGTTCGATTTGTATCATATTTGAGTTACGAACCAAGGGTTTACCACAGCCCGATTTTACGAGCGAGGCGTAGTCCTCGGTGAAATGACTTCAGACGGGATTACAAATTAGGGATACTGTAGAGGATAGGACGGTGCCCTGTATGTTCTATAAAATTCGAAGCCAATAGTGGTGGAAGTTCTATGAGATTGGGTAGCGTGTCTTCCGGTCTAGCATTATGTGGTCCTTGTGACCTTTTGACAAGGATATTAATTGACGCTAACATGGTTAACAGAATATAGAATTTAGAGACCCATAACCCATTAGTCAACCAAGGCTTTATGGATAGGAAGATAGTAGGGAGACCGTATAAGCAAGAACACCTGGTAAAGTTTTGATTCTCTCTAAACTCGAACTACTTGTGCCTCTTTTCAAAAATCTTGCGTACCTGTATCTTGACTATCTTGACCAACGCTGCTATTACAGCCTAGTTTTGCAAGCTTACTCTTTTATCGAGCTTGATTCGAGGCATATGTTTAGTGGGGACGCCTGCTAACTTATTGTCTAATCAGAATCAGTGTATTATGGTCTGATCAACCATGATGTATTTGGTTCGCACTTTATTTAATTACCCTACGTGGATTGAGATATAGATATCTCTAGGGTCTCATCCACGACTGCATTGACAATTTCTCTTGAATTATATGTTCGCCCTTGAATCACGAAATTGGAATCAGTAACCCTTGAATTCTTTATTGTTTTTGTCTTTCACTGATTTGGAAAGATGAAAGCTCGTGATAGTAGAGAGATACAGAGTACTCCCATGGCTATGATAATGGTAGGCCCAAGTGTCGCTACCATCGGCCAGTCATGAGATGGAGTTACTCGTTCTCCCATCGACCCTCAAACTACTATTGAGACTTTTGAGCCAACTAAAATTGAGAATGATTAGGGTTTTACCCTTAGTCGAAATGCCTACCTAGGAGACTATCTATCCTCAAGAGACCAAATAGTGTGAGTCTCCAATTTTTGCTGGAAGCTTGCCTTAACTTTCAACCCTTATGCCTTGACTCAACCGTCCCTCGACCAAAGCCCACAGTTTAGACATGAGATGAATAGACAGGACTAAGGACAATAATTTACCGTGACTATGGTGGACACTCATCCCGAGATTGGTTTCCAACCAATATTACTCTAGTTATGTAAATTTTATTATTGAGACCTAACTAGTGTTGGAATACCACAGTCACTAGCTTAGCCAATACCATAGCTTAAATACCCAGTCAAATTGTGATATACCAGTTGTCAACAATAATGCATGATCACTGCAGCCCATACTACTAGAACCCTTATGACCATAGCCTGACAGGTTTAACACAACTAGAGTTTCACGACTCAGTGGTTAGAAATCTTTTTAGATGATGTGCCTTAGAGTTGGTTACCCTGTCGATAACCCTTGTATACAGTGGACGAGTAGATCATTCTATTTTTCGACCGTGTGTCATTGAACACTCTCGTTTTCCATTCATTGAGGAACGATCCTTGGCTTGACTTAGATCTACCGTATCCTGTTACGCCGTGCCTTAATCTTTATTGACAAGAGTCGAGGTACAATAACGGACTTGAAATCCTTCTAACCTCAATATTCCTAGGACCATGTCTTATTTTAAGGTGGGTAGACTGTAAGCCTTCTAGAATTTTTGGGATATACGAGGATTACCGATTGACTAGAATATTTTCCATTGGGATGATAATTAGTGTCTCATGGACTCCCACCTTCCATCAAGATCTTTTGTGTCCCAGATCGTGTCATTAATAATCGGAGCACGAGACAACCTGTTACCTTCCAACAAATTTCATACGCAAGATCTAGACGGGTCCACCTTCATCTAGGTATATCATGTCCCACTCAAACCCGTTCCCTTGTACTCTATTTTTGGGGTACGACTTTCGGGATAAAAGGATTAGCTACAACCCTTACCATAGTACCGGTATACTTTTCGACTTCCATTAAAGCCTCAACCTTGACTCAATTCATTCGACCCAATATATGGTTGTGATCCACTCGAAGCCCACTACGCACATACCCCTAGTGTGCCACCCAATTGAGGCCTCTTGTGCTACTTAAACACAAAAGTCACTGAAGCCGTATTTTGGACTTTAGGAACTTAGCTAACCAACCTGACGGACAACCAGCTTAACCACTCGAGTTGAATCCTATCCTAGTTTATCCTAACCTAGTGGACATAGTTTTATCTTGGGATCTTGTTCAGTCAATATAAATTGAGAACCCAATGTTCATCCAACCAACGACTGATGTCCAAATAGAGAACCCATTAAGACCACAATCTTGATCTCTCAAACTTCGTTCCGTTATGAAACCTTGTTTGAATTAGGATTGCGAGAACGAGACTTCTGTACTGCACGGATTACAGGCCACTCTAAGTAACGAAGGACTCTTCGATTAGCAAGTGACTAGACTAGAGTAGCCCAACCTAGCAAATAAGTCAGTAGTTCGTAAACACCCTTTTTAGCTGTATCATTGGAAACCCTCTACCGCTCTACAACACCAGAATTGCTCTCGAATATACCCCCTTGTTTTTCGTACCCTTGACTCTCGTCCCTTCCTGATTCAAGGTGACGGAGGATCGTGCTGTCTAGAATTTAGCAGAGATTCTTAAGTTATAGTATTGCTTGATTTTGAATAATTAGTCGTTTGATAGATATGGGGGATTAAAGATACCATATGTCCTAGATATCCTTGGTAGAATTATTAGTCACTAGTAGGAGGTTATAATATTTTAGTGACCATATTTGAGGAGTAGTGTGAACAAAGGTGGGTAGAAGTCCTCGGGATTTCATAATTATAAATGGCTAGAGAAGGTTATAAAATATTTTGAGAAATTAATCGAGGAGATTAAAGTAATGGTAGACTTTGAACCTTAAAGAATAACTGCAAAAATTAGAATTTCGAGGACAAAATTATTTTAAGGTGGGTAGATTTGTAGCTCCCCTCCCCAAAAATTTTGAAATATTTTAATTATTTTATTATTAATATCATTGTTATTATCATTACTATGTTGTTGAGGAAATCATTATTAATATTTGTTATATTATTTCGATCAAATATATATATTATGTATGAAGGTGTAGATGTGCATATATATATAAACGTATATAAATATATATTAAATATATGTGTGTATGAATATATAGATATATGTTAAATATTGTGTATGTTGTTATAAATATAAATATACGTATATAAGGGGATACTATAATAAGTAATGTATATATATATATATATATATATATATATATATATATATATATATTAAATGTGTACGTGTTTATGTATATATATATATACATGTTAAGGTGAATGGTACATATGTTTTAATTGGATTAATATATACGTATAAGCGTAGGTCTATAGATAAATATATGCGTGTGTGTATATGTATACATATATATAGAGAGAGAAAAAAAAAACATATATATAGAGAGAGATAATTAGAAATGGAGAAAGAAGAAAAGAACTTTATGTACACAACAAACACTCTGCCCTCCAAATATGACTTGTACCACTGCCTAAAGCAACAAGTGCAAATGGTGGTGGCCTCTGTTATTATTATGATTATATAGTATAACAGTAAATTGAATAGAATTGAAATGAAAGGAATGTTTGAACTGAAATTCAATATAATTCTTTCAATATATTAGTTGCAAGTGCAACATACATGCATACAATTATACATCAGCTTAGTCCAGGATGTAGTTGGTTGCCATCAGCTTTTGGGCTTCACCGTGCACATCTCAAATTCACTTGGTCCCATATAACAATGGCCAACCATGTAAGCCATTTATACAGAAACTATTGATTGATCCCTGAAACAAAAACCCCAGCAAACCAGCAGCCTGAAACCTGCACCCTACTCTCAAGCCCAAACCGAACAATGCTAATCCTGACCCCCCTCCCCCCCCCCCCCCCCGCTCAGATAAATACGAAAGAAAATAACAGCTTCGAACCAACCCCTTGAACCCGAAGGAGCACAGCCCATAGGCCGGCCCCGACTGCCCGATAACGAGCGCGCATATATACGGAAGAGAGAGCGCGAGAGTTATATACATCAAACCCTAACTCCGCCATCCCCATCTCCAGTCGAGGGGCGATGCCGTGGACCAATCGCTGGCCACAGTCGCCGACGGCAGGCCGCACCGCCGCGCGCGCATCAGCCACGCACAGGCACGGGTTAACAGCCGCGGCAAGGGCAGCAATTAGGCAGGTTCCGAGGTACGCTTCTCCCTCGTTTTAGAACGAAATTGCGATCCGAAAGATGTTTTGGAAAGCCCTCATAGTCGACTTCAAGTCCGTGTATTTAGTTGTAGATCTCTATCCATAAAATAGGGGTGGAAATTGAACAAAGTTTGGAAAAAATTTGGTTTAAAACTGAATCCAGATTTTGTGCTTTAAATCGCCAACTTGGAGGCCGTTTTCACATCAAACCGTGCGCAGTCTCGAGAAGTTGCCAACATGGAACTTAATGACAACATATACACTAGTAAAAGCTTTCTTTTACTTTATTTTTATGTGCTGTAGTGTAAAAGTTATCGAGCCGACAACTTGAGAGAAAACCTGTTTTAGAAAACATAAAAATTCATCCACATGACGTGCGTCCCGCCATTCCGGACGACGTGGTCGCGCACCGTAAGCATCGAAAGCTGCGTAACGGTTTCGTGGTCGTGTGGGCTTTGACGGAATTCAAATTGGTCGCGTGTGCGCGACGAATTTGATGCGTATCCGTCGAAATTCCCCGTATCGGCCTCTGTGCAAATTTCTCAATTACTTTGTGCACGCTCGTCGGATCGAGACGAAACTTGTGCCAGCAGGACCGTATCATTTTTCTGGTCCTGCATACCAAGTTTGGTCCAATTCTGAGACAGTTGAATTCGACGTCGTTCTGTGGGCCCCACGGTCCCACTCAGCGGGCAATTTTGTGCACGGCCCGTCGGAATCCAACTTTGGACATACGCTTGGGTTCGTATCGAAAAACTGGATCCGTATACATGTAGTTTGACGACTTTAGAGACCGTTGACTCTGGCACGCTTTTCGGTACAAAGCGGGTCCAATGGCGGACATCGTTTTTGCCCGAAATTACTGTTTTACCCCTGTATCCAGAATTGGACTTAAGGACAGGCAATCCTAGCTAATTTAACTATTCTGAGATTATTGGTATTGTTTATTTCAGCTTCCGGGGACTGTTGTACGGGTTTTGACTATAGTGGCACATTGAGTTGTTCAGATTGTCGGTTGCACCAGCAAAGGACAACAGGCGAGTACAGTTTATTGTCTGCATTTCGATATTAATTTCCACTATATTTCATTGATTGGCCATAGGTTATGTGATTATTTTCTATTATAAATTGTGGAGTCGGGGATTAGAAGTACCAAAGATATGTGATCTGACCATAGCCCGTGTTAGACATTGTAGCCCGTGTTTATTTTCTGCAGTAGTATAGCCCGTGATTATTTTCTGCAGTAGTATAGTCCGTGTTTATTTTCTGCAGTAGTATAGCCCGTGTTTATTTTCTGCAGTAGTGTAGCCCGTGTTTACTTTCTGCAAGTAGTGTAGTGTCACGACCCGCACCCTGATTAGGGGCACGAGAACGTGGGTACGTCCAGCCTACGCCGCAGTATCGGCGGTAGAATGCTGTATAGGTCATCTATAACATCTAACATCTAACAACAAGATATATAAACCTGTCATCTCCGCACGGAGGTATAACATAACAACTCAACTCTATATCTCAAACACAAGTCTAGGAAAGATAGAGCATGATATGGAATCAGACGAAAGGAAGAAACTGAATATATATATAGAGTTACCATACCACACAAAGTAGATGTCCAGCACAATAAGTACAAAACCTGAAATATAACTAAGTCACAACTAACAATCGGAATAATCCGATACAAAATGAAAACTATAAACACTAGACTAGACTAGACTAGGCACCCTCTACTGAGCTAGATGCTCCTCAGGCTCCTGAAGGTCACCCTCATGTGTTCCATAGAAGGTAGGACAGTCACCATCATCATCTGTAATATTTTCAACAGGCCCAGTCAGGACAGGAACGAGCACAATACATCTCACGCAGTTCATATCATGTTGGGAAATGTAAAGCATGCATAGAGTAAGATACATGGACTATAAAGAAATATATATAAAAACGAGAGAGATTTGATAACTGGAAATATCTATATATACGATAAGTAAGAACTGTAGGTAACCTGTGATTTAGAGCATGAGATGGTTATATAAACGGGCTTAGGACATATACAAGATTTCACAAGAATTTGTACAAGATGAGATTTTGATCACATAACCATTTCCTACTCACCCTCCCCAATCAATACACAACGATCCAGTCAAGTTACGTTACCTTGTACAAGAGGTTTTTATCATATTTGCTCACGTGATCATGAGAGTACAAGATTGCACAAGAGTATACATGAAAGCGGTGTACATGAAATACAAGATGTTCGTGAAAAGCACATGACAACTGTATCTGATGCACCCCGAGGGAGATAACATCGCATGACAAGATCCATATAGTACCAATCCGTGATAATGACGTGACAGCATCATGTAAGGTATTCTAGAGCAAGAATATAAATCCTAACAAGTATGAAAAGATCAGAGAATGTACTCGCCTGTCACCCTGTATGACTGATATAAATAGATGTCCGAACTAGTGTCACAGAGTCCTATTTAGAGTAAAACAGGTCACAACATATCCACAATGGTAAAAATAGAGTATACAATGCATACTACATGATTCTAGGTCAATCTGGTCAAAAGTCAACTCTTGGTCAACTTTCTAATCAAACTAGTCAAATACTAGTCAACATGATCAATCTGGGTCAAGTCTAGGTAAAACTTAGACCGACTAAGGTTTTGGTCAAACAAAGACTAGTCAACAAGGTAATTAGGTCAATCTTGACTAATGGTCAACTTCTAGTCAACCTCTAAGGCTAACACCAATCATGACACAACTCCTAAGTATCCCACTTAACCCCATACATATCTTAATTTACATAGGACTATCTACATAATTCTAGTCACAATATACTCATATAGGTTAAACCCTAATTAGCTAGCTAATAGTCTAGGGTTTAGTCAAATCTTAGTCAACTAGTCCCTTCTATGTCCATCCAAGTCATTTCTAGGTCAAGTAGGTCAAGGTTTGACCTATAGTTGACTTTAGTCAACAATGGTCAATTATCTAGTCAAACTACGTCTACTAGTCAACTAGTTAAACTAGTTGTTTTAGGTCATTCCTAGTCAATTCTAGGTTAACTAGGTCAACTTTGACCTAAGGTTGACTTTGGTCAACCCTTAGTCACAAGGGTCAACTAGTAGTGTTTAGGTCCATTAGGTTAATTGGTTTAGCCCCAAAGCCATAGGCTAGTCACCTTGGCCATAGGCTAATGGTTATAGGTTTCTATAGGCTAGTGACTTATAGGTTTTCAACTCTATATAATATATATATATATATATATATATATATATATATATATATATATATATATATATATATATATATATAACCTTATATATATACATACACAACAATCACATAGGCCTATGGCCTATGTAATACTTACATACCCTAGATATCTATATATATATATCAATATGTGAATACTATATTTAATACAAAAACCCACATATATATATATACATAGATAGCTAACCTACATACATATATATATATATATATATACATTTCATATATATATATATATAGACCCAATACCCTTAACTATATATACCTACTATATATATCATATATAACCAAATATACAAAATACTATATATATACTCACTATATAACATATATATATATATATATACATATATATTTACATATAACATTTATATATATAGAGAGAGAGGGAGAGAGAGAGAGATGTGAAAGAGAGTGAAAGAGAGAGAGAGAGACTGAATAGAGAGAGGGACAATGAGAGAGAGACAGAGATAACAGGAATGGGGGGGCTGTTCTCAGTTTTCTGAGAACAGGAAACAACCCCAACACACGCACACACAATACACACACACACCTAATATACACATACATGTATATACCTAAGTATATACATGTACACAACCTAAAAACTCACCCACACACTCACATACATATATACTACATATATATACACTGAAAATACACATGTATATGTATAAATCATACTCAAAATCGATTTGAATCTCGATTTGAAAAACTGGGAAATAATCCGAAAATCAGGAAGTATTGCACTGTTTACTCGATAACTAAGTAATCCCAATTTCTCACACGAAACCAAGCTATGGCTCGAAACTCTAGGTTGGTAATTGATACCCCACACATACCCTAGTGTCCTAGGTGCCTGACACGACACCACGACACGGTTTCATGTGTCAAAACACACGAAAACACCACACGGGTAAACTAGGATACACAACACAGTGCACAGTGTCGTGCACGTGTTCACGTGTCTCGTAGACACACCACGAGACACGACACGTCTCGTGGTCACACACACGTGTCGCCCACATATAGGGCTACACGATGGACACTCTGTTACATGTCCACGTGTCCTACAGCGTCGACACGAGAGCCGTATCAGTCGAGGAAACTCGACTGATACGCGCGATTTTCACTACGTCGTGCAGAGATGCACACGCCTCGTGCTCGCGACACAGGACACGACGTATCTCGTGCTCGTGTCCTCGTGTACGCCACACATAGGGCTACACTCTCGTGTCAGTACGAGGTGCCAACGTGTCGTGTCCGCGCGACACGATATGCGCGAAGTTGCCCCCGCGCGCGTGTGCGCTGACAGCGCGTGTCCAGTACGAGTGAGATTTCTCACTCGACACGACACGACGCGACACCAAACTTTGGGGGCATGTTCGCAGACATTGCCCCCGTGTCCATGTCAAAAATCTCGTGTCCTAGTGCACTGTGCAGTGAGTACGAGGGGTGGGGTAGCAGGGCATGCACGAGAGTCTCGTGCAGTGGGTTCGTGTCCGTTTTGGACACGGACATGACACGATTTTGTGTCCAGTAGGTTAGGTTGTGTTCTACTAGTCTAGGGCTACCAGAAAATATACTTTGTTCTACATTTTAATAAAAACAAGTTCTTTGTGGCATTTCACCAAACAATAATTTCTAGCTTAGGATACATGTCCGATACGGACACCAAACCAATCCTATTTTTTACCAAACTTGACCTACAGTTCCCTAGTACCTAGATGCATGCAAATATGAAGAGAAAACACAAAATTAACATGGTTTGAGGGCATTTACCTATTTGTGTATTTCCAATGGAAATCAATGAAAGAGGGGGGGTGTCCTTCCACTTGATGATGCCCAAAGCCCCTCAAATCCTCAATAGCAGGCCCTAACTAGTACCCTCTAGTGTAGGGGAGTCCAATGCAAGAAACTAGAGGTGATTTGGATCAAAATTGATCAAGTTGTGGTCTTGTGTAGGAAATAGAATTTCTAGGTATAAATTTCATGTAAATTTATCATGAATGAAATTAATGGGATTATATAGGAAGGGGGGTAGTGTAGGGGAGTGCCCTTGGCTGCCATGGGGGTAGGGGAGGGTGTCCTACCACCTTGCAAACTTAGCCCCTAAGTCTTTGACTAAGGGGTTAGATATTTATGTTCTAAATATCTAAAAAAAGGAATATCTAGATATTTATCTAACTAGATATTTATACATAAAGCTAATATCTAACATTAGTCTTCTAGGTTAGTTGCTAACCTCTAGATTAGTGCTAAACTAGGTTAGGGACTAACATGACACTAATCAATAATTAAATAATAATAAAAACACATAAATCCAAATAATTCTAAATAATTTTTAGAAAATTACCAAAATACCCTTTAGGCTAAAAAGCCCTAATTGATGTTCTAAGCCTGTGGCTAGGCTCACATGATCATGGTTAGTCTCTAGGTTATGAAATCTCTAGGGTTTACACTAGGGTTATACTAGTAAAGTCACAAAGTCATAAGTCATGACTTAGAAAATGGTTTTAATTACACTAATAATCACCAAAAATCATATCATGACTAAAATACTATTAATTAATAATAAAAATAATAAAATTTCAAAAATACCCCAATTTCAGAAAACTGGGTGCTACAAGTCTACCCTCCTTAGAAAATTTCGTCCTCGAAATTAGAATGGTCATACTCCTTCTAGGTCAAACACCCCAACAATCACAGTCTCAAACACACAGTCCGATAATCATATGCGTCTGTCCGAAATCATGATATTCGGATTCTTCGTCATGCTAATGAGCAAGGCTACGATATTCACAGAGTCCTCGACTAAGGTACATACCTCTAGAATCATGGTATTTAAAATTTTCGCATTGCCGCATGCCTGGCCGTGAAAACCTTAAATTTCCACATCCGAGAAATACGTCCAAAATCCGACTATATGTCCTCACTATGCCAGCTAACATGACTATAGAAGATTCTAGATCCCATGATCGAGACGACCTAGCCCATACGACTTATCTCAGAAGGAAATAATTCACAATGAAATATTCGAACGAAATTTATCAACTATAAGGAACAGATAGAATCGAAATTCCAAGACAGTTATAAGGAGGCAAATACGGAAATAGAATCGAAAAGGTTGGAACCTGCAATCAGCTCTCCCTCTGTCTGTGCATCATCGACTGCCATGGCGAAAGCTCGCCCCGGCTGGCCTCCCTTGGTCTGCTGCTGATGCTGAACAAACCTCTGCTGCTGAGTCTGCAACTGTAATCCCGTCTGCTGCCCTGTCGGAGCCCTAGCTCCTGCTGCTGCCTGAGCCAATCGTGCCAAGCTCTTGGGACACTCCTTCAACTGATGCTCTACTGAACCACAAAGCAAACACAGGCCCTGCCTCTTCTTGCAGTCGTCCCATCCGTAACCTTGCTTCTTACAGAAGTTACATGTAGGGTGCTGTTGCTGCCTGGGTGCCTGCTGGTGAAGTATATGTCCCTGGCCCTGAAACGGCTGCTGAACTGGCCTCTGCTGTATGTGAGGGCGCTTGGCTGGCCCTGCACTAGAACTAGCCCCTAAGGTATCACTGCCCCTCTTCGGCTTGAGGCCGAAGTCCTCCTCTGCAATCTGTGCGTCCATCAATATCTGATCGAACTTCGCGTCACGGCATCCCGAGGTGCGGGTGCGCACTGCATGAATAAGTCCCCTGCGAAACTTACGAGCCTTCTGTCCCTCATCCTGGATCATATCGGGAGCGAACCTGCTAAGGCAGAAGAACTCAGCTGCATACTCGTCCACCGACGAGTTCCCCTGCACTAGACCCACGAACTGGCCCTCCAATGCTGTAAGAGCCACGTCCGGGAAGAACTTCTCCTTGAAGAGCCTCCGGAAGTTCTCCCAAGTCAGCCCTCTCACCGACGCACGAGGATCCGTGTGGTACCATGTCAGCACAATGTCGAAGAATCGGCTGGCTGCGGCCGAAACCCAAAGCGCTCTAGGAAGCTCTGCCAGCTCCATGCTCCGCTGTACATCCTCTAGCCAGTCGTCTGCATAGAGGATGCCCTCCGTGCCTGTGAAGTCCCTGGAGCTCATCTTCCTGAAGTCCAATACTGTCTCCGACCTGGACTGCTGCTGGTACGGCTGCTGGCCAGTAGGGCCCTGCACCGTACCCGGTGCCACTCTCTCTACTGCTGCTAGGGCAAGCTGATACGAGTTCTCCATACTCTGCCTCAGCATCTCGATCTGTCGGTGTGACGCCTCCGACTGGCGCTGCGACGCCTCTGCCTGGGCCCGCTGTGTCTCCATCATCTGCTGAAGGAGAAGGAACATATGGTGCGTATCCGTCGGTACCGGTGGTGGTGGCGGCAGTATCTCCGGAACAACGGCCGTAACCCTCTGGGGTGGAGGTGGTAGACCTCCCTGCGCAACTGCCGGGGTCTCCGGAATAGTGGAATCACTGGGGGCAGTCTCGTGAACCTCCTCCTCTGCCTGATCAGATCTCTCAGGCAAGCTACTCGATCCAGTGGCCTGCGGGTGCGTCTTCGTCATCCTAGAGACGAATTGAAACAAAGAGATCAATATGGCACATGAGTAGATTATCAAAGAAGGACAGTTAATTTTAATACAAGGAGAGAAATCATGAAAATCAAAAGATCGGAAATTTCCTAGGTGTGATTGAGAAACTTCTATCACGTCCTAGGTCCTACGTCCTAATTGCAGGCTCGTAATTAGTACTCTAAGTCGAGCACCATTACGAGATCGCACTAACTGTGACACAGACCTGCATGGGCTCCCACAAAAATGTGTCACGACCCGCACCCTGATTAGGGGCACGAGAACGTGGGTACGTCCAGCCTACGCCACAGTATCGGCGGTAGAACGCTGTATAGGTCATCTATAACATCTAACATCTAACAACAAGATATATAAACATGTCATCTCCGCACGGAGGTATAACATAACAACTCAACTCTATATCTCAAACACAAGTCTAGGAAAGATAGAGCATGATATAGAATCAGACGAAAGGAAGAAACTGAATATATATATATAGAGTTACCACACCACACAAAGTAGATGTCCAGCACAATAAGTACAAAACCTGAAATATAACTAAGTCACAACTAACAATCGGAACAATCCGATACAAAATGAAAACTATAAACACTAGACTAGACTAGACTAGACTAGGCACCCTCTACTGAGCTAGATGCTCCTCAGGCTCCTGAAGGTCACCCTCATGTGTCCCATAGAAGGTAGGACAGTCACCATCATCATCTGTAATATTTTCAACAGGCCCAGTCAGGACAGGAACGAGCACAATACATCTCACGCAGTTCATATCATGTTGGGAAATGTAAAGCATGCATAGAGTAAGATACATGGACTGTAAAGAAATATATATAAAAACGAGAGAGATTTGATAACTGGAAATATCTATATATACGATAAGTAAGAACTGTAGGTAACCTGTGATTTAGAGCATGAGATGGTTATATAAACGGGCTTAGGACATATACAAGATTTCACAAGAATTTGTACAAGATGGGATTTTGATCACATAACCATTTCCTACTCACCCTTCCCAATCAATACACAACGATCCAGTCAAGTTACGTTACCTTGTACAAGAGGTTTTTATCATGTTTGCTCACGTGATCATGAGAGTACAAGATTGCACAAGAGTATACATGAAAGTGGTGTACATGAAATACAAGATGTTCGTGAAAAGCACATGACAACTGTATCTGATGCACCCCGAGGGAGATAACATCGCATGACAAGATCCATATAGTACCAATCCGTGATAATGACGTGACAGCATCATGTAAGGTATTCTAGAGTAAGAATATAAATCCTAACAAGTATGAAAAGATCAGAGAATATACTCGCCTGTCACCCTGTATGACTGATATGAATAGATGTCCGAACTGGTGTCACAGAGTCCTATTTAGAGTAAAACAGGTCACAACATATCCACAATGGTAAAAATAGAGTATATAATGCATACTACATGATTCTAGGTCAATCTGGTCAAAAGTCAACGCTTGGTCAACTTTCTAATCAAACTAGTCAAATACTAGTCAACATGATCAATCTGGGTCAAGTCTAGGTCAAACTTAGACCGACTAAGGTTTTGGTCAAACAAAGACTAGTCAACAAGGTAATTAGGTCAATCTTGACTAATGGTCAACTTCTAGTCAACCTCTAAGGCTAACACCAATCATGACACAACTCCTAAGTATCCCACTTAACCCCATACATATCTTAATTTACATAGGACTATCTACATAATCCTAGTCACAATATACTCATATAGGTTAAACCCTAATTAGCTTGCTAATAGTCTAGGGTTTAGTCAAATCTTAGTCAACTAGTCCCTTCTATGTCCATCCAAGTCATTTCTAGGTCAAGTAGGTCAAGGTTTGACCTATAGTTGACTTTAGTCAATAATGGTCAATTATCTAGTCAAACTACGTCTACTAGTCAACTAGTTAAACTAGTTGTTTTAGGTCATTCCTAGTCAATTCTAGGTTAACTAGGTCAACTTTGACCTAAGGTTGACTTTGGTCAACCCTTAGTCAACAAGGGTCAACTAGTAGTGTTTAGGTCCATTAGGTTAATTGGTTTAGCCCCAAAGCCATAGGCTAGTCACCTTGGCCATAGGCTAATGGTTATAGGTTTCTATAGGCTAGTGACTTATAGGTTTTCAACTCTATATAATATATATATATATATATATATATACTCACATATATATAACCTTATATATATACATACACAACAATCACATAGGCCTATGGCCTATGTAATACTTACATACCCTAGATATCTATATATATCAATATGTGAATACTATATTTAATACAAAAACCCACATATATATATACATAGATAGCTAACCTACATACATATATATATATATATATATATATATATATATATATATATATATATATATATATATATATATATAAATTTTTTTTTTTTATTTTTTTTTTTTTTTTTACCTACATACATATATATATATATATATATATATATATATATATATATATATATATATATATATATATATATATATATATATATATATATATATAGACCCAATACCCTCAACTATATATACCTACTATATATATCATATATAACCAAATATACAAAATACTATACATATACTCACTATATAACATATATATATATACATATATATTTACATATAACATTTATATATATAGAGAGAGAGGGAGAGAGAGAGATGTGAAAGAGAGTGAAAGAGAGAGAGAGACTGAATAGAGAGAGGGACAATGAGAGAGAGACAGAGATAACAGGAATGGGGGGGGCTGTTCCAAGTTTTCTGAGAACAGGAAACAACCCCAACACACGCACACACAATACACACACACACCTAATATACACATACATGTATATACCTAAGTATATATATGTACACAACCTAAAAACTCACCCACACACTCACATACATATATACTACATATATATACACTGAAAATACACATGTATATGTATAAATCATACTCAAAATCGATTTGAATCTCGATTTGTAAAACTGGGAAATAATCCCAAAATCAGGAAGTATTGCACTGTTTACTCGATAACTAGGTAATCCCAATTTCTCACACGAAACCAAGCTATGGCTCGAAACTCTAGGTTGGTAATTGACACCCCACACATACCCTAGTGTCCAAGGTGCCTGACACGACATCACGACACGGTTTCATGTGTCAAAACACACGAAAACACCACACGGGTAAACTAGGATACACAACACAGTGTACAGCGTCGTGCACGTGTTCACGTGTCTCGTGGACACACCACGAGACACGACACGTCTCATGGTCACACACACGTGTAGCCCACATATAGGGCTACACGATGGACACTCTGTTACGTGTCTACGTGTCCTACAGCGTCGACACGAGAGTCGTATCAGTCGAGGAAACTCGACTGATACGCGCGATTTTTACTGCATCGTGCAGAGATGCACACGCCTCGTGCTCGCGACACAGGACACGACGCATCTCGTGCTCGTGTCCTCGTGTACGCCACACATAGGGCTACACTCTTGTGTCAGTACGAGGTGCCAACGTGTCGTATCCGCGCGACACGATACGCGCGAAGTTGCCCCCGCGCGCGTGTGCGCTGACAGCGCGTGTCCAGTGCGAGTGAGATTTCTCACTCGACACGACATGACGCGACACCAAACTTTGGGGGCATGTTCGCAGACATTGCCCCCGTGTCCATGTCAAAAATCTCGTATCCTAGTGCACTGTGCAGTGAGTACGAGGGGTGGGGTAGCAGGGCATGCACGAGAGTCTCGTGCAGTAGGTTCGTGTCTGTTTTGGACACGGACACGACACGGTTTTGTGTCCAGTAGGTTAGGGTTGTGTTCTACTAGTCTAGGGCTACCAGAAAATATACTTTGTTCTATATTTTAATAAAAACAAGTTCTTTGTGGCATTTCACCAAACAATGATTTCTAGCTTAGGATACGTGTCCGATACGGACACCAAACCAATCCTATTTTTCACCAAACTTGACCTACAGTTCCCTAGTACCTAGGTGCATGCAAATATGAAGAGAAAACACAAAATTAACATGGTTTGAGGGCATTTACCTATTTGTGTATTTCCAATGGAAATCAATGAAAGAGGGGGGTGTCCTTCCACTTGATGATGCCCAAAGCCCCTCAAATCCTCAATAGCAGGCCCTAACTAGTACCCTCTAGTGTAGGGGAGTCCAATGCAAGAAACTAGAGGTGATTTGGATCAAAATTGATCAAGTTGTGGTCTTGTGTAGGAAATGGAATTTCTAGGTATAAATTTCATGTAAATTTATCATGAATGAAATTAATGGGATTATATAGGAAGGGGGGTAGTGTAGGGGAGTGCCCTTGGCTGCCATCGGGGTAGGGGAGGGTGTCCTACCACCTTGCAAACTTAGCCCCTAAGTCTTTGACTAAGGGGTTAGATATTTAGGTTCTAAATATCTAAAAAAAAGAATATCTAGATATTTATCTAACTAGATATTTATACATAAAGCTAATATCTAACATTAGTCTTCTAGGTTAGTTGCTAACCTCTAGATTAGTGCTAAACTAGGTTAGGGACTAACATGACACTAATCAATAATTAAATAATAATAAAAACACATAAATCCAAATAATTCTAAATAATTTCTAGAAAATTACCAAAATACCCTTTAGGCTAAAAAGCCCTAATTGATGTTCTAAGCCTATGGCTAGGCTCACATGATCATGGTTAGTCTCTAGGTTATGAAATCTCTAGGGTTTACACTAGGATTATACTAGTAAAGTCACAAAGTCATAAGTCATGACTTAGAAAATGGTTTTAATTACACTAATAATCACCAAAAATCATATCATGACTAAAATACTATTAATTAATAATAAAAATAATAAAATTTCAAAAATACCCTAATTTTAGAAAACTGGGTGCTACATGTAGCCCGTGTTTATTTTCTGCAAGTAGACATTGTAGCCCGTGTTTATTTTCATGCAAGTAGACCTTGTAGACCGTGCGGTGTAGTACCCCAGACCGATCATATGTCAAAGGTACTTCTAGCAGTTGGGTAAAGTCTGTTGTGTCTATTTATTTACTATTGGTTTTCTGTATTTCCTGTTTATTTTCAAAACTCATGATTGATGCCTAACCTTTGTTTTATAGTCATTTTCTTTATTGAAATTGCATTCAGTGAATTGTGCTCGTTCCATTCCTGACTGGAAACCAACATTTTCAGGTTAGCCGCGGATTCACTTAGCTTGGGGAGTGACGGGTATACTTGCAGACGGAAAGCCTAGAGATTAGCTAGATAGTGGAGTTGTAGCCATTCAAATATTTGTACAAGTTTATATTTTTCAGCAAATGTAAAACTTGTGAATATTGTAAATTAAATTAATTTTTGTGAATGAGCATTATTTGTGATTTTGATCTTCATGGTCGTAACAGCGTTCTACCGCCGGCACTGCGGCGTAGGCTGGCTTGGACATGTCTCGCATCCGTTTAAAAAAAAACGGGTGCGGGTCGTGACAATTGAAATAGTAAAGACTCAACTAAATCAAAAAAATTGAAAGAAGTGGTGAAGCAAGAATCGAAGATGCATTACCTAGATCGATTTTTGTCGTTGCTAAACCCTTCATCGTGAAGTACGAAGATCAGATTGGCCAATTACTGGATCGATCGACCCTAAAATTTCATCGCCACAGGGATTAGTCCGACAATAAGGAGATAGAAAAAAATTAATTTAACAAATTCGAAAATAATTTCCAGATCAAGCTCGACTGAAGAACTCACCCATGATTTGGTCAATCTAGGAAGGACCTCGCCGATCAACCGCTCTTCATCGCCGAGAAGGAGAACAGATCACAATCAACTAGATTGATCAGCTGGGGAGAGGTGCTCGCGCCATCGCCAAGGAAATGAAGCCGCCGAAGAAGAGATCGTGTAGTCGTCGTCGCTTGCAGTGGAGATTACGTGCACCGTCGAGGAAGGATCACACGTCGTCGAGGTGATGATCCCACCGCCATCGCCTAACTACAGTGAAGAGCCCATCGTCTAGCTGCCGCTGCTGGGGAGGGAAGCATCGCCATGGCTTGAAGAAATTAGGGTTAGGGTTAGGAAAACGAAATTGGGGAACAAAAGATTGGAATGAGAGGAGCTCGTGCTCGGTTGGTTTGAGAGGAGAGAAAGAAAATGTAGCTCCCCTTCCCAAAATTTAGAAATATTTTATTATTATTTATTTTATTTGAATGATGATTTTTAGATTTTTATAAATAATTAATTAGTTAATTATTACGGTAGATGATTTTAGTCATGGTTAGGAATTGGAGTACAAGACGACTATGAATCATGGCACGGATAGTGCAGTGGCGTGCTTTGACTAGTGTATTAGCCTTGGTAGGGAAGGCCGAGCCATAGTGATGTCCTAACTAAAAAAACCAGGCTAAGTTGCAACTTAACCCCTATAGATTAATTAATTCTGTATTAATTAAGATTATGATTTTAGGAGACCCAGTTGTGCAAATTTAGTCCGGACTGAACCCAAACCAAGCTCAAGCCCATGCAGGCATATAGTGAGACCAAAGACGTCCATGTAAGTAGGTAGATGTGTATATATACGTATTGGCGGTCCATTTTATAGCCTAGTGATAAATTCTATAGTAGAATATTAAATATTGCATAATAAGTATTTTATTTCTGTTATTATTATTATTGCTATAAATTGTAAATATGTATATAATTATTACCAGCTGATTCCCTATCTTCTAGCAAATAAATATAGAAAGGTAATTAGGACTTTAAAGTAAATGTATATCTATATATATATCTATAAAAAAAAAAAAAAAAAAAATATATATAATATATATATATATATATATATATATATAATATATATATATATATATATATATATATATATATATATATATATATATATATATATAGAGAGAGAGAGAGAGAGAGAGTAAATGAATATATATATAAATGTATGTGTATGTATATGTATATATAAAAATATATTATATATGCGTATATGTGTAAATATATATAAATATGTGAGTATGTGTATGTAAATATAAATATATATACTATATGTGCGTATGTGTATATATATAAACGTATATAGTATTATGTATACATATATGTGTGTGTGTGTGTGTGTGTGTGTGTGTGTGTGTGTGTGTATATATATATATATATATATATATATATATATATATATATATATATATATATATAAATAGAAATAGAAAAGAAAAAGAAAAAGAAAAAGAAATAAAACCAAAAATAAGGCCAACCCAGGCCCGAGTCCAAACTCCCAGCCGAGCAGAACACAGGATTTCCCGATCCTGTTATAACCGGCTACATGTACGCTCGAGAGAGGAACAAAACCCTAAATCCAATCGTATCTATTGACCCCCCCCGACCTTGAAGGCGACGGCGCGCCACCCCAGTGTCGTCGCGAGGCAGCCAGCGGCAGCCAAAGCCGCTGTGTGAGCACGCGCAGCGCTGAAAGCACCGACCGACAGCAGCAATAGCAGTTGGCACGCCCGACTTTGCGTGCGATTATCTCCGACGTCGTGCAATGATTTCACGAACCACTTGAACAAGTCTGAACCTAACCTATACCTCTTTAAATCCCTTCAAGTAGATTGATTTGTAGTGCGTTAGCGTGATGTAGAAATCGAACCAAAAATCCCGAGAAACTTGTTCAAATCTGAACAAAAATGCGAACCAAACCCCCGACTTGGAAGGCTTATTTCGGCCAACCTACTGATAGTTCCTCAAAACCAATTTATGTTAGTCATTGACAACCTATACACGATCGAAACTCCCGTTGTAGTTCATAATTCATTAACTGGATGCGAAGAAAATAGTGGTTAAAGATCGAGGAAAACCTATTTTTAAAACCATAAAAATTTAGAAAATCCTTCGATACGACGTGCGTCCCGCCAATCCGGACGACGTGGTCACGAACCGAAAGCATCAAAAGGTACGTATCAGCTTCGTGGACGTATGGGCTTTGACGGAATTCAAATTGATTGCGTGTGCGCGACGAATTTGATGCGTATCCGTCAAAATTCACCGTATCGGCCTCTGTGCAAACCAATTACTTTGTGCACATTCATCAGATTGAGACAAAACTTACGCCAACAGGACCGTAATATTTTTCTGGTCCTGTATGCCAAGTTTGGTCCAATTCTGAGACCATTGATCGGATCGCCGTTTCGCGGGTCCTACGATCTGATTCAACGGACGATTTTGTGCACGGTCCACCGGAATCCAAAATTGGACATACGATTGGATTCATATCATCAAAACGAATTCGTAGACATGTAGTTTGACGATTTTAGAGACCATTGACTCTGATACGCTTTTCGGTGCAAAGCGGGTCCAACAGTGGACACCATTTTAACCCAAAATTATCGTTTTGCTCATGTGTTCAGAATTGGACTTAAGGACAGGCAATTCTAGCTAATTTGACTATTTTGAGAATGTCGGCAATATCTGTTTCAGCTTTCGGAGAGAGTTGTGGTGATTTGGACTTTATGGCTTAGCAGTTGACTATATTCCGTTGGATCTGCGTACAATCTCCAGGCAAGATACCTTGCCTCCCTCTACAGTTCATTTTCATGCTTATAGTTCTTCTGTTTTTAGTATGTTATCATTTAGTTACTCTAGTTGATATAGATTCAGATGTTTTCTACATACCATGTTTACTAGTTTATTGTCTTGCTTGTATATCAGTATTTTCTGACTTGATAGCGTAGTTACCCCAGGCTTGTCTACATTATGGATCATGCTAGAGTTTTCCTTACCTGTGTTATGACTGAGTTGTACGGTGTCGTCACCTGTATCTTGACTGAGTCGTGTCTACAAGTATGTGTAATTTGAACTGCTATTCCTGTATCGTTTCCACAACCTGCGAGTCCACAATCGGGGCGAGGATTGACCGTTTGCACCTGCGAGTCCACATTCGGGGCGAGGGTGTTTGTCTTGACTGTTTGCACCTGCGAGTCCACATTCGGGGCGAGGGTGTTTGTCTTGACCATTTGCACCTGCGAGTCCACATTCGGGGCGAGGGTGTTTGCCTTGATCTGTTTGCACCTGCGAGTCCACACTCGGGACGAGGGATAGTGATTAGTTCAAACCTGTGAGTCCACACTCGGGGCGAGGGTTTGGTATTCCATTGATCTCTTGTTTACTTGTTCTTCTTGTAGTTCATTTATGTGTAGTTGATCCCGTATTCGTGTTCATAGTTACCTGTCAGTAGCCACTTATCAGTTTCTGTCTCGTTTCATGTTTTATAGCCTGTTCATACTCTTATGCATGATTAAACTGTTAGATAGGCATATTTTTATGTATCTTGCTATGTCCCCTGAGGACCTGATGATCAATTCAGGTAGCTGATTACGTGGAGTTAGTTAACGGATCATGATGGTAGTGATTACACCTGCAGGGATACATGTATTTGTTTGTGATATTTTTTTGTTATCCTTTCGTGCTTTATATTCCATACCGGAATATATTCTGATTATTTTATAGACTCATATCGTTCTTGGAGTTTAATCGAACATTATGCTAATGGGCTGCAGACCATGACCCATAATTGTTCATTCATGTTTTATATTCTTATTGTGGATTGAGATTGAGATTTACTTCACCATGATTAGGCCTTGACAGCGTTTACGTATTCGAGTTGGGCTGGAGTCCGCTCGATACGTAGCTGTCTTGTTCACGAGCTCACGCCCGAAAAGCGGGTGCGGGTCGTGACAGAAAATGAAGGGATAAGAGAGAGAGGATGGTTTAAATAAGGTTGAGAGTTAGTTAGAGGCTTGGGGAAGGGGTTGTTACGAATGGAGGGAAACTAAATTGGAAACGAAAATTGAAATGCTCTCTTGAATAAATAACTAGCCAATTGTACAAGAAATTTGTTTTATTAAGAATAAGAAAATTGATTATAGAATTTAAATCAATAATAATTAATAGCCACCAAAATGATTCTAATAGATTGAAATAATTATTAAAACAATATCATGAAGCTAATAGAAAATCAATATTTCATAAAACAATCATAGATAAAATATGTCTAAAATTCTAAAATACCAGAAAAATACTAAAATTTAATAATTCGAGGAAGGTAGGGTTACAAATCACCCCCCCCCCCCCCCCCCGAAAATTTTGTCTTCAAAATTTTAGATGGCACGATTAGACACAACCAAGAATATCAGATACAAAATTTGAAAATGGCACGAGTTAAAGTAGTACAAAGCGATATAGTCACGAAAAATATGATCAAGGATAATAGTCTCAATTGTATCCGAAAATCATACATATCTGAAGTTACTTTCCCTAGAGTTCATGTCCCACCAGTATGCATCTGGCTGAGTGAACCTTCAGTTCCATGACTCAAATATTAATAGATTACCAAATACTCTATCAACTTTATCCAATATTGTCAGAATAACCCCAAAAATATTACGAATTTAGGACTTAGCTTCAATAATATCCGGAAACCTATGAATACCTATAATTACTTCAACTTAGAGCCCATGCCTCGCCAGTGCATAGCTGGCTGCAATGAACCCACGATCTCCATAATTCAGATAGATGACTGTATTGAACATTAGCCACGTCATAGAAGGTTGTCGAATATTTTCTCAACTTTATTCATAGGAATTCCAAAGGAGTTTATGAAAATTCAAAATGAAATATACTATTCTTATTCATGATAGAAAGTGATGCTATCAATTATTTAGAAAACATATGGGTTTTATTAGGTACTAAGAAACAATAATAAGATAAGGAGACTTCAGAAACAAGTCTTAGAATAGGAAACAACAAGTTTTATGGAAGTCCATATGCTAAGATAAACTCTAAGGAAAAATAGCGATCCATGGTCTTCTCCAATCATGGTAGAATGCCTCCGGTCTTCAGTATTCATCCGGAATCGAATTGCCTCCACTTCTTCAGCTGCCATGAGGTAGACTCGTCCCTCCGGTTGTGCTCTAAGCGGCTGCTGAATCTAGAGAGGTGGGTCCCTCTGCTGCGGTCCTGGTGCTCCTCGTGCCTGTTCTTGGGCAGTGCGATCAGCGGCCTCTGGGCAATCCTTAATCTGGTGGGCAGACGATCTGTAGAACAAGCATAGCCTCAATCTCTTGCGGCACTCATCGAAGTGATATCCTGGACGGTGGCAGTAATTGCAAGTGATCGTCGTCTGGGTCTGAGTTTGAATCTCCTGTTGTGGCTGAAGTGCAGGGGCTCTGGCAGGAAGATATAGCTGCTAGGGTGGGCTGTTGAGGTGGCCTCGCCTGGGTATTGGTCCGCTTCGGTGGACCCTGGTAGCTGCTGGCACCAACGTCTTTGTCCCTCTTGGTCTTCGGGTCCATGTCCTTCTCGACTCCTTGGACAACTTTGAGAATGTCTGCATATGTCATCGCTCTGCTGGTGGTGACTGCCTGGCGAATCTCTCGGACAAGTCCTTTCTTGAACCTCAGGGCTCTCTCCTCTGGGGTGCTCACCAAGTTCTCCGTAAAACGGCTGAGATGGCTGAACCCTGAACTGTACTCGTCCACGGTCATGCTGCCCTGCTGCAGTGCCTCGAACTGGTTCCTGAGCTCGTCTCGGGCAACCTCCGGGAAGAACTTCTCTTTGAACAGACTCTTGAAGTCCGTCTAGAGAAGTCGGAGGACGGTTAGCTGGAGTTCCTCTCTGAACCATGCTCTGGCGACTTCGTATAGCTGCATGCTGGCTACCTCGACCTGAAGTAAAAGTAGGTTTTTTTTAATTGGAGATATACAGTAAATGGTTGGAGTTCTCTCATCAAGCTATATTTGCAACTAACCGAGTGCCTTTTACGTTTGGAAGATTTAAAGAAATAAAATGTAAATATAAAATTCTAACAGAATTTGCACCAACAAACCCAATACAGTTTATAGATGCTTCGGGTAAGTTTAAGTAAGTTTCATTAGTGTTTGATTTCAGCAGCAAATGTTCATTTACGATGTATGAAACCTAACATTCATTCTTCATGTGCATTCATCTAGTTTTGTTGCACTTAATTTTGGATGTGGGCTGAGTTAAGCGGCTATTAAAATTTAGGGCCATTTAGTGTCTGCCGGTCCAAAGAGCATGGGGCAGGCTAGTTTAAGGGTGATTATTCGGTTTTGGACGGAGAATCGAATGGAACCCGATGAGAGATTCGCTTCAGTTTGAAAAGGAAAAAAAAATGGTTTGGTTTCAATTTTGAAAGTACTAAATTTTCTTATTCTTATTTCGGTTTTGAATTTGAATTTCGGTCCAAACCAAAAACCGAATATGACTTGTACAATTATTAAATATCCTCAAGTTTATGTTTATTTTAGTATGATAAAATTTTGTGTATATTTTGAAAACAACAATTCTATTTATGTGTTTTAAAGTCCAACTTTGATAATTTAACAAGTAGTCTAACTTTGAAATACAACAAACGTGTATAAAAATTTAAATTTTTAATATAGTTTAACACAATTCTAACTTTGTGACCGATCTATTAAACAATAAAGATAGCTCAACATAACAAACCGAATCTATTATCCCAACATTTGCCGTCAAAAAGACTATAGGTACAGTCAGGCCAACATCATACAAAACGAAATGCCAATATAGCCTCACAGATCAAGGACGTGCGCAAAGAAACAGAGAAATGAGGACAATAGTGTTAGTGTTGTAGACTTTACATCTAAAATAAATGTTCTACTGTGTGTACATGAACGAAAACTAGTACCAAGAAACAACTTCAAATCAACTATGAAACAAGTTCCTGTATCAAGTCCATATACACACAGTTCCATTCTTATCGGCAGAGGCCAGAGACATGCCCAATCCACCCCACGCACACGACAGCACGTGCGCAGAATGTCCCGCGTTCAGAACCCCCGCCAAGTTTCCCTCCAGTATCGACCACATATAGACTGAACCATCTGCAGAACCCGCTGCAACATAGCTTTCATCAGAGCTAACACACGACCTGCTCCAGTTTGATGCCACTCGATTCCCACTGGCCATGAAAGTCCCGCACACTTCCAGCGACCTCAGATCAAACAAATTGTGAACATTATCCCTTCCACTCGTCAGCAAAACATTGCCGCTTCGGGAGACGCAGACAGACGTCACCGCCTGCGAATGGGCTGCCACCTCGCTTATCAGCTTCCCTGACCGGATGTCCCATAATCTCAGGTTGCCATCGAGGTGGCCTGAGCAAAGGGTGACCCCGTCTGCGCTATACGAGATGGCATTACAGTTGCTCGCTGAGATTATTGTGTTCGTGCAGTAGCCATTATGGAGATCCCAGACTTTAATAGTGTGATCATAGGACGCACTCATTACGTTGCGACTCGAAACCCTGCCTGCGTCCACAGCGCACACTTTGTCCTTGTGACCCGTGAGGGTGTGTTGTATGCGACCGGAACCTGATTCCCAAACAATCAAGTCTTTTGAGCTGCTTGCAGCAATCACAAATCTGTTGTCGTGAGTGATGGCAAGATCAAGAACAGAGCCAATGCAGCCACGAAGAGTGCTGCTAAGACTGCCAGTGTTTGTGTCCCAAATCTTGACTGTTTTGTCTTGACCCCCACTGATTAGTTTGTGGGAGCTGGGCTCAAATATGATAGAACCACAACCACCTTCATGAGCTTTGGTAATGGTATGCTTGCAAGTAGATGGGATGGATGATATGACATACTCCTCGTATCCTGCTTCTCTCTGGCGAACCACTCCATCGACTTGTTCACGAGCAAGCTGTTCGATGCTGCTTACCTTAAGCTGTCGCATCATGTCTTCATAAATTGCATTAGCCTGTGAATAGCACACACAGGAACAAGTTAAGTCTCCTCTCAATTGCAGTGGCCTGTGATTCAGAATAGCAGTTGAACTGACAACAACAGAGCAAATAAATGCACGTAAAGATTTGTTCTACTGTTGGAATTAAAATGGTAAAATGAAGCATCTTATGGTTAAGACTGATTAGTTTTCCTCTTCTGATGTTCGGTTATATAAATCCCAAAACATTCTCATCGACAGCATCTCCTATTTATTGTCAGAACCATGAAAGCCTTCTTAATGCAAGTGAGAGCCATGCTAAAACAATAATTAGTAAAGAAACGTTTTGACAAGTTCAATTGGGCAGCATAGGCATTACGGCATTTCTTAATTAGCTATTTTTGTGAGTTATCACATATAAGACTTGAGATCCAAGTTTCTTCTCCCATAGTAAACTATCCCCTATGGAATGAACAAAAAGAAGAACCGAAGGCTAGTTAATATCTAAATACATAGCTAAAATCTCAAGGTTCTGTAAGTTCTCCCCAAATCTTAAAAGTTCAGTAAGCCGTGAATGTGAACACATGTGAGATTATATAGAGTATCCATGGTGTTGATCCAGAAAAGGAGTACTATTATACAAGAGGAATAAAGGAAAAAGATATAGCAAGAACTTACATGGGTCAATGTAAAGCTACAGAATATACGTGAGATGGCTGACAACTAGCATAAAACTTTTCCCGATCTCTATAAACCCACTCTTAGAAATACACATAGGGAAACCATCAATAACAAACATCGATATCACCTAATGTTGTAGTAAGACTTTTGATAAAAGCAATTGCCCAAGCTGAGAATAATAGGAAAAACATGAAAGGATTTAGATGGTTAACATTAAGCTGCAGAATACATGTGACATACCCGGTAGCCAGCAAACTAATTTATTTCTCTATAAACGAACCCTTACAGATACACATAGGGGATTCCTCAATTGGCAACAAATTGCAATAATACCACCCTTACAGATAACATGTAGTTTTCTCACAATCGAGCTAATTACGAGCTGACATATTGACCGAGTCAACCTTAGGGTCCTATTTCACTTTATTTGGAATTCTTGGCATTTGAATTCAGGTCCAAAGCACATCTTCAACCGCTTGATCCCCGACCTATCCTTTAGAAAATATTATGATCTTTTCAAACTCCCACTTTATGTTATCCCATGCAAAAGCACTTCAAATCATCCTCTACAAATAAAAACGCTAAGAGAAACAACGAACCCAGCAACAGCTTTATCAATTACTCTCAACCTAACTCTTTGCTCCTCAAGAAGAAAAAGAAACTGTATCCTACTTCCTTCAACTCGCACCACACCTTAGCCACCATATCGACCCCGACCGTCATCATCATTTGAGCCTAGCCACAACAATCTGATCATCACCATCCATGGTGGATGATAGCAACTCCATTTTGTTCTACACCTTCTCTCGGCACTCTTGCCACTAAAGGGAACCTAAGTGTGCGTTTGGCAAGGCGCCAAGTCACTTGCGAGAAGCTAAATGCGTATTTGCATCGGACGAGTCAGTGTCAGGAACCCAAGTGTCCGTTCATATTTGTCGAGAGGCCGAGTCACAAGAGGGAAGCCGAATACTCAATTGCAAGGGACGAGTCACTATCAGAAACCCAAGTGTTCATCAGGCAAGGGACATGGTCACAAACGGGAAGCCGAGGGTTCAATTGAGAGGGAACAAGTCACTATACGAAACCCAAGTGTTCATTCGGCGAGGGGCCGAGTCACCAACGGGAAGTCAAGTGCACAATTGCGAGGGAATACTATTGGAAACCCAGTTGTTCATTTGGTAATGGCCGAATGACAAGCGAGAAGCCGAGTGCTCAATTGTGAGGGAACCTAAGTGTTCAATCGGGAAGAGACCGAAGCATTAGCTGGTAGTTGTGTGCTCAATTGCGAGGGGACCGATTAGCCTTGTATGTTTGGCATATCATCTTATCATCAGGATTTTTAGACGGGATCTTTCCTAGAAGACGGGAGGAAGGTTAAGGTATTCAAGGACTTTGTTTGAGAATTATCTTGTATGTTTTCTCTTTATTTTGTGAGGAGTTTATCTCCTTGTATTTGGGTCTTCGTTTCATTAATTACCATTAAATAAAACACGGGAGAATATTCCCCACTATTTACTCTTAAAAAAGAAAAGAAAAAAGAAGGTTCAGAAAGATCCAACAATCAAACAACTGCATAGTTCAACAATCAAGTATATACTAGCAGGAAGTATTCACTATTTTTTTTAACATCCAGATAGCTATCATCATCTCCATTAGAACATGCCAAGGCAGGGGGAACACCAATAGTATAGGGTTATCTAGGTTATATCCAAAATTTGACAATAGAGTAGGATTTTAAATTCAATTCAGTATAAACGATCCATATAAGTTATTTCAGCTAATAAAACATATAATGTGTGTGTGGGGGTGTGTGTGTGTGTGTGTGTGTGTGTGGGGGGGGGGGGGGGGGGGGGGGGGGGGGGGGGGGGGGGGGGGGAGGGGGATGAACAAAAAGAATTCACTAGGCCTAACAGAAGTGATCCAGAAGTTCAGATGTTTGTTCATGGTGATTTGAGATCTGATAGTCATTGTCCATGTCCAAAGAAACGTAGAGTAAACATATGACAAAGAGTAGTATGCAATTACTTGAGGGAAGGTAGAATCTGCAAGAAAAGCCTCATGGACAAAGAAGAATAGGGAAGAAAAACCAAGTCTTCTTTATACCAAAATGTTTGTGTAATCCCCACGCCGTTCATTTTCCCCAATGTACAACAAGCCCTTCATACCGACTATTAAACTACAAGTTTCAATCAGATGTGATCTGGATCGGATTCCTACGTAAAATCAGAACATCCATTCATACTTCTGGTAGAATCCTACAACAAGAAAGACTTCATCCAAAAAAATTGGGGAGGACCTCGTAGGAACCAACAGAAAGTAAATAAGGACCTGAAGATGATAATTTAGACTAGGATGCCCAAAAACATTCACCTTTCTTAGAGATACAACAGAACAAGGAATTAAAGTGGAGAAGTTTCGGGAAATTTTATGTGCTGCTAAAATGGACAGATTGCTCCATTAACCAGGCTCCGAACCGAACTTTTATGATTTCTTGATTTGACTTAAACAAGACCTAGTTCAATGATGTTTACACTTCTGGTCAAACCCGGTTCAATACCAAGCAGATCTGATTGTTTCTGAGTGAGACTGTCGGTAAATTATTCTCTGATGAAACTGAGACTTGATCTCTAAATGGTCTTCCACATTGAAGTAAAAAGACAGTCTAAAAGTTAAAATAATCGGATGCTCAGCTACCACATGAAAGAAGAATGAACAGTGCTTTCAGCAAAATCCGACAGTGCTACAATACTCACAGACAACTGCAGACCATCCAGACCTACCATGGAGAAATATGTCACAGGCTCACAGCCTCTGCTGGATCATTAAAATAACCAGAATAATCTCCCTCTATGCGTCGTGCAAGCATTCTCTCTTCATGCAATGATTACTGTTCTTTAAATTAATACTTAATGGAGAGAGAAAAGATCCATATTCTCTGTCTTCCTGTATAACATAGTTATTGGAGTGAAATGCAGTTAGCCAATTGCATTAAACAATCATCGTATCTTCCTCCTAGCCTTTTCCCATAAGAATGGGGTGGCTATGGAGCATAAGAAAGCTCCATACTGGATTTGACAAAGTTTTATGACTAGTTGTCAACCTGATGCCGATCCTTTATGTCGGTGCCAAAATTCCTAGCCAATGTACCTATGAACATGAGAAGGTCGTGCCGTAAAATACAGGTATAAAAGTAAATGTCTAAAACTAATTCATGCAACCCCAAAACCTGATTGGAGCATAAGAAAGCTCCATACTGGATTTGACAAAGTTTTATGACTAGTTGTCAACCTGATGTCGATCCTTATGTCGGTGCCAAAATTCCTAGCCAATGTACCTATGAACATGAGAAGGTCGTGCCGTAAAATACAGGTATAAAAGTAAATGTCTAAAACTAATTCATGCAACCCCAAAACCTGATTGGGTAGAAACTTTTTATTCCACAATACTGCCTTTCATTACTGACAAAATAGTTGTGTGTCAAACCAACAAGATGCAATATAGTAAGAAGGAACTTGAAATGAATGGCATATCATCATTATCATGGACTATTAACTTTGCATAAGATTTAATGCAAATCTTGGACAAAGTAAAAAAAAACATGTACCTCATTAAGCTTTTCTGCGTCCTTCATTTTTTCCAACATCCATCGATCAATCAAATTCTTATTTTCAGTTTGTGCAACTTGTAGCTTAAGTATCACCTTCTCAAGCTGCTCCTTAAGCGAACAGTTTTCACTAATGGACAGATCCAATGCTTTTGTTTTTTCATCCAGACTCTCCTTGAGCTGACAATTCTCTTCGCTGAAATTTTCCTGTGGTAAGCTAAAACTGCTCTAGTATTCACAGAATAAAGAATGTCTTACTTTATGACTGTATATTAGCAACTTGTTTGTGAGAGTTCACTTTGCAGATTGTGATTAATTCTTCTTTCTCTTGAACAAGAGCTTTCAAGCTTCTACATTCAGCCACTTCTACCACTAGCTGTTCAGACAAACGTGACTGAGCTTTGTAACATTGTTGCAGTTCCAACTCAAGCTTTTCAGCTTTCTCCTTCCATTCTAAGCCCTGCAAGTAAGATTATAAAGGGCAACTCACAAGAAAAAAGATCTACTTATAAGAAAAGAATGCAGTATTGAAATAAATTTGTATGTAGACAAAAAAAAATTTCCTTCTTCAGAGTGCTACTACGTCCACTGCAGTGGCTATTACAGCGAGCACCACAAGTCACGAGTACCATTTGCTATCTGAGAAAGCTCTCTCGACAGCATCATAATGGCTTTGTTGAAACCACCCAAATTAGACCTAGTTGCTACATCAGAAGTTGCTCCATGCTACGTTGGAGCAACAGTCAACTACCTCAAAACCATAACCTATCAACCTTAGATAAAGACTGTACAAAATCCATTCTAATGTCCTCCAAGAGCTTGCTAGGAATGTATAGAAATGTACAAAGATCAATGTTGCAAAATGTAGACTTAAAAGTTTGGCAAGGGAAACACCTAATTCTACTGCACAGCAAACGGAAGTAACAGAAAAATCATACAAATTTGATGCAAATAATATACATAATGATGTCCTATCGAATATGTATCATCTAGGGTTCTAGGTAATTTTTTTGAGGAATATGGGAAATTTATACAACTGAAATTAACAATTCAATAAAAAAAAAAGTTGGCATAGAAGAAAGCACATAATTCCTCAACAAAAGAAGCATTAATTTTGGTATCAATGGCATAAATTTGACACTAATTACTCCATAGAACAGTAGCATACAAATTTGGAACTTGAGACGAAAGTATGAAAGATAGGTTTGTAACAGGCTATCTAGTAATAAGAATTATATCTTAATAAGCGCATTTGTTTAAGGGCATGCGAATGCCATTCGGTTTTTCCATAACTTTGGCATTGTCTTCCGTACAAAGTTTGGACAAAGGGAAACATTTGTATGATATGTAGACAAATTACAACTCTTCAATGAGAGCGACAAAGAATCTTTACAATCTTAAATTTCTGTCGAAGTGTGCCGGTACAAGTCTGGTTAGTGCACGATCGGTCTTCAATGTGAGCTGCCAGACTGTTTGATATGTAGACGAATTATAACTCTTCAATGAGAGCTACAAAGAATCTCTACTATATTAAACAAAGAATCTCTACTATCTTAAATTTCTGGGGAAGGTGTCGGTATGTCTCGTAAGTGTGCGACCACTCTTTCCGTTGACGATCCGTGCTCAAGACTTAATCTTCTGCCTTTTTGTTGTGATGATCCGTGAATTTCGAAAGTGATAACTTGAGACCAAACTGATGATTTTTTAGCAAAAATAATTGTTGTAGTGCTCAAGAAGCAGAGGAAAATATGTGTGTGTGTGTACGCGCGCTTCACTTTCATGAAGATGTAAATGCTAGACGACAAGTGGATTCATATATATATATATATAAAAGTATGAATCCACTTGTCTCCAACATAGGATAATTTAAGATACATTTGAAAAGAACACCAGACGATGTGTGGCAGGAACATCCATTTCTATGTCCATTTAAAATAGTTTCCCCTTTTGCTAGGCGCTATGGATTAAAGGAAATTAAGTGGTTGACTTACAGAAGACGAGTTACACATTTAACTGTGACGAGATGTGAGGTGCAGGTAAGTGATTGCCTCAAGGGAGGAGGGGGAAGGAAGGAGGGGGGGGGGGGGGGGGGGGGGGGGGGTCCTCGTTAGATTTTCGCTTTTGCACTAAAAGACCCCGTGCTCTTAAAATTCCTAAAAGTATGAAATATGCTCATTTTGCCGGCGAGGAGGAGCGGAGGGTGCGTTCGCCGGCGAGGGAGGGGGGGGGGGGGGGGGGGGGGGGGGGGGTCGGGGCGGAGGAGGGGGGGGTCGGGGGGGCGCTCGCCGGCGAGGAGGGTAGGGCTGGGGGCTCGCCGGCGAGAGGGGGGCCGGGGGGCTGGGGGATCGCGCCGCCGCCGCCGCCGCCGCGGGGGGGGGGGGGGGGGGGGGGGGGGGGGGGGGTTAGAGGGGGCAGGGCATTTTAGGTATAAAAATTTTGAAATTGGCTGGAGGGGCCTAATCGAGGGATTTGTAATCTAAGGAGGGGCAAAACTGCCAAAAATTCTAAAAGATCTTTCTACGCAAAAGGCGGATATTTAACGATGGATTTTTTTGCACTTTACCCATAGAAAGTTTGGTCATTTTGGCACTGATTCCAAGTTTCGGACCACTTCCAGCCAATATAGCCAAAAAATTGGCTAACTCCAATAAGTTTCACCCAATTTGGGCCAAGACTTTCAAACATAAGCCTAAAATCAAAACATTGAGCGAAAATGACTATATCATGAAATTTGGGATCGATTAGGCTTAATTTTCATACAATACAGCTCATAGCTTCAATACATGTGCATCAGCTAGATTTAAGCCATGCTTTATATTCCATAACTTTCCAAGCAGCCTTTGGTGATAGGAGTTAGCAGTTTCCACGTGATAACGTAGCGATCCATATGACTATTAGTCGTAATAAAACAAGTCTATAATCTGCCCACTATCATTTCAGCAGTACGTTAACCGCGTACCCTGCCCATAAATAAAATGGGCACTCGACCAGTTCTAAAATATACAACCCTGAACCCTCGTAGCCAGAGGCGAAGCTACAGCAGGCATGGGTGGGCTGTAGCCCGCCCCAAAAATTAAAAAAAAAATTGTTTTTTTTTGAAATATTTTCTTAGTTATATTTATTTCTTGTTTGGATAAATAAATTTGTTACTTTAGGCTGCACGATACTAGTATCCTCGTGTCGCTCAAGCTATCCCCCCCCCCCCCCCCCCCCAGTTTTAGATGCTAGCTCCGCCACTGCTCGTGCCAACTCTAAGAGTTATCGTCCAGTGAACAATACTATAAACCACCAAATTTAGCGGATAACAATTAAAAAGCTGCACCGCTGCGCGAATCCACCCTCCACCCAATAATTGGGCATTAACATGGGGGACATAGTTGAGTAATACAAACTTAGACCTAATTATTATTATTATCCCCAAAATTAGCAGATATGGAAAGTATTTGAAGATGTTTGACTCGATAGAGACCTGCAGGAGGAAGGGTCTGGCGAGGGCGTCGATCGCCGGAGCGTGCGCCCCTTCCTCGAGCAAATGCCGCTTCCGGAGGGCTCTGATCGCGCTCCGTATCGCCGCCCTCCCGATCTCTTCCCGGGTCCTGCAAAAAAAAAAAAACCCACAGAGAGATTTATCGGTAAAATAATGTAACAGTAGGAAGAGGAGGAGGAGAAGGAAGAGTTTGACATTTTCTTACATCTCCTCCATTGGGGTTTTGTGAGACCATTTATGTTATTTGATCCTCCTCCCTATCTATCTATATATAGTAAACTATATCATTGGTTCTCTCTCCTTTTTTTCTCTTGCTTTCTTGGTTGTTTAATTAGGGGGTCTTTGTTTTTGTTTTTGTTTTTATTTTTGTTTTTTTCATAGGACTTGAAATTTGAAAATGCTGAATACTATTAAAGTAGTAAAGTACTTGCTGTCATTTGTTTTTTTTATTACTTAAAGATATACTAGTAAACACGTAAGCTTTTTTTTTATTAAAAACAGTTTAAATATTTGAATATATTTAAACAATATTTGTTTTATATATATATATATATATATATATATATATATATATATATATATATATATATATATATATATATTAATTAAAACTTGTTATATATTTGTTTATATTTTAATTATAATTTATTATAGATATATACGAGAAAAATACAGTTATTTTTGTGTTATGTGGAAGAAAAGAGAAAAGTTGTTTTAAAATTGTTATCTTGGGTAATTTATTTAGGGAGGATTTATGAAATGTCCAAAAACTAAAAAAGTTTTATGTAAAATCCACCGCTAAAAAACTTTCATCGCGTGTCCAGAATTAGAGAAACTTATCCAAAGCGGGTTCCAAATGACCATTTTGCCCTTCCTTTTAATTTATTGAAAACACCCACGAAACTGCTCTTAAAAAAACGTTTCGATACTTCATCTTCTTCCATACGCTGCTCACTTTCGAATCTAGGTTTTCTCCTCAAAAATTATCAAAAACTCGTCGAAAAATTTCGGAAAGACCGGGACAAACGGCAAAAGTGCTAAAACAGAGGTCCAAACATCATTTTTTTGCGATTCTAAAATTTCGGAAGGCCGTTTTAACGGTGAAGCTATTACTTTCAGTCCCTCGACGATACGCTCATTTTGCGACAAACGGGACCTCGTTTCGACCTCCCAGTCAAAAGTTATGGCTCTCCAAAGTTTCAGCTGACCATAAAATGCAGGAGAATGATCATTCTCCGTGTTAGAACACGAAAAATGTTAATTTCGCATGAGGGTGATCATTCTCCGTGTTAGTAACACGGAGAATGTCATTCTCCGTCTTAATTTACACGGAGAATGACATTCTCCGTGTCACTAGCACGGAGAATGGCATTCTCCGTCTTAATTTACACGGAGAATGACCATTCTCCGTGCTAAATTACACGGAGAATGACTATTCTCCGTCTTAATTTACACGGAGAATTTTCATTCTCCGTGTAGTTTATCACGGAGAATGGTCATTCCAGTGTTAAAACACAGGAGAATGACCATTCTCCGTGTTAGAAACACGGAGAATGCCATTCTCCGTGTTAAATAAAACGGAGAATGTTATTCTCCGTGTTAAATAAAACGGAGAATAGCATTCTTCGTGTAATTTAGCACGGAGAATGGTTATTTCAGTGTTAAAACGCAGGAGAACGGCATTCTCCGTTTGAAATAAAACGGAGAATGACGTTCTCCGTGTTAAATAAAAGGAGAATGGTCATTCTCCGTGTTAAATAAAACGGAGAATGGTCATTCTCCGTGTAATTTAGCACGGAGAATGGTCATTTCAGTGTTAAAACGCAGAGAATGGCCATTCTCTGTGTTAGAAAACACGGAGAATGTCATTCTCCGTTTTAAATAAAACGGAGAATGGCATTCTCCGTGTTAATTTACACGGAGAATGGTCATTCTCCGTGTTAAATAAAACGGAGAATGGTCATTCTCCGTGTAATTTAGCACGGAGAATGGTCATTTCAGTGTTAAAACGCAGGAGAATGGCCATTCTCCGTGTTAATTTACACGGAGAATGGTCATTTCCAGTGTTAAAACGTAGGAGAATGGCCATTCTCCGTGTAATTTAGTTTTTTTCAGGAATAAAGAGTTTCGTTCTTCTTTCAAAGCGATGATAATTCTTATGGAAAAGAAGAAGAAAGATCTTCTCTCCACAATTGACGTCGATGAAGATGATGATGATGGTGATGATGATGATGACGAGCGATGATCTGAGTTCGACCGAAGAAAAGCACACCGAACTACGAACGATCTTTGCGATCTCTGCTGAAGATGAGAGCAATGGAATTCAGATTTTTCGTGAAGAAGAAGAAGACGAAAATCGCAATCCAGATCTGAGTTTTTTGAATTCAAATACATATAGATGACCAATTTGCGCGGAGGGGTAGTTTCGGTATTATAAAAATAGCAGTTTCCAGCGGGTGGCATCTAAAAGGGAATCTTGGAATATTTAACGTGAAAATACTTAATTCTGGGCATTTCATAAAACTCATCCAGCGGGTGGGCATTTCATAAAAACCCATCCCGAAATTGGGTTTCTCAGCAATTTATAGTTTTTTCATTGTTAGTGTGAATTTGTGTTTAGAATGGTGTCATGTTATTTGAGGGTAAAATAGTCGGTTCATATATTTATAATGCACTTTGAAGTGATGAAAAATAAACAACATTTGTGCTTTAAAGTACTAGCAGTATATAGTTATGAAAAAACAAACATCCCCTAAATTGGTGGATCTCGCAATTGTTTAAGTACTTTAAAGTGTTTAATACAAGTATTTTATATATATATATTATTATACTAAAAAAATCGAAGCATTGTCCCTGAATCCTTCTATGGTTGTGCTTCCAGTGAATTATAATGATGGATCCGCTATTGTTCAATACTATATAGTAAAAAAAAAAAAAAAAAACCTTCTTAGGCTTTAGTTTGGGATTATGGTTGTTTGATCCTCTTCTCTATACATTAGTCTCCCACTTGCTTTGAATTGTTGTAAATTTTATAAAGGCTAATTCTAAGGGCACTCCACATTTTGCTAGAGGCTAGTCCTTACTAGAGGACAACCCATGAAAGTGAAACTTTTACTGAGGACAACCCGAATTTTACTTGGGACTAGCCCACCCCCAAAGAGGAGGAGGAGGAGGAGGCGGTGGCGCGGGGGCGCGGTAGCGCACTGGCGCGGGACGTCGAGCTCTGGGGGGGAAGGGGAGGGGGAGGAGGATGAGGAGAAGACAAAGGCGGGGGCGATGGCGCGGGGGTGTGGTGAGGGCAGGGGGGGGGAGGAGGAGGCGGAGGTGGTGGCGTGGGGGGCGCAGTGGCGTGGGGAGGGGAGGGGGAGGAGTAGGAGGAGGAGTAGGAGGAGGAGAAGACAGAGGAGGAGGCGGGGGCGTAGGGAGGGGAGGGGGAGGGTAGGCGGAGGCAGAGGCAGAGGAGGGCGGTAGCACGGGGACGTCGATGCAGGGGCGGTCGACGCGGGGCTGCAGACGACATGAGATAGGACTGCCAACTTGTTGGCAGTTCTAACATGAAATAGAACTGCCTACAAAGTTAGCAGTCTTATCTAAATTTTTTGTTTGGACACACCAAATAGGACTGCCAATTTAGTTGCAATCTTACTTACTGAAATTTTTTGGACTAGTCCCAAGTAAAAAATAGGGGTGATAAACTTGTAAATTTTTTGAAAAAAATTCGGACTAGCCCAGCAAAATGTGGAGTGCCCTTAGAATTAGCCTTTATAAACTGTTGTTACTACACAAATCTTGGAGTTGTTTTAAAAAAATTAAACAAAAGAAGCCAATTAAGACTTGGGCCGGGTTTGTAATTGCTTATTGGTGACAACTTATGCCTATTTTTTTGGAAAGTAATTCAAGTTGTTTGGTAATAACTTTTCCAAAAAAATTTACATTGATTTCGAAAATAACGAAAGGTGCTTCAAAAAAAATATGTTGTACCAAATCAAATTCATTTTTACATAAATATCTATTATTTTATTTATGTTGAAATTCCTACCATTTATCATTATTGTTTACTGTATAGTTTTGTCATTACATTGATTTTAGGACTAAAAACTATGTTTTACCCAACACTTAACTATTTTTGACAATAGCTATGGTCATGTATTTACCAAATAAGTTTTGATAACGGCTTTTAGTAAAACTTTTTCACTTTTTGACACCACTTTTTATAAGCTTCAACAATGGCAAACCAAACATTGGTTTGAGATTGTTGCTACTTTCGAGTTTCGACAACATATGATAGACTGCACCAAAATTTGGCCGAAAATTGAACAGATTTTTCTTTTGAGAAATTTTGAGTGGCACCCCACTTTTGTTTACTATATTTACAGTGCACCCCACAAGTTTACAACAATGTAAGATACCCCCACTTTTGACGTTTTCCGTCCAATATGGACGGTCAACTGGGTTGACCCAAATTTTTTGACAAAAATACCCCCGCTGCCGCCCCGTCCCTGCTGCCCCCCCTCCCCGACCTCGCTGCCCCCCTCCCCGACCTTGTCGTCCCCCCTCCCCGACCTCGCCGCCCCCCCTCCCCCTACCCAGTAGAACTCGAGGCCGCCGGCGAACGAAGCGGAGGACGGACGAAGCGGAGGAGCGCGGCCGCGACCCCGAGAGCGTCGAGCAGATGGTGCTCTCCGGCGTCTGCTCCGTCTTCGCCAAGGCCCTCAAGGAGGGCCCCATGCGGGTCCAGGCCATGGCCGAAATCTCCTCTCAGGAGTAGCATTCCTGTCATTTTTGCACTAAAACTAGTAGATGAACACGATATAAAATTTTCTTTTAGCCAGTCAGATAGCTGACGAAGAACTACACAATTCTTCTGGAAGTTTTCAGAAACTGAACAATAATCCAATAGTCTTGTGCTTTTTTAGTATCACCATATATTTGGTCTGAGTTCAATTATGCTGCAGAAGAAGAAGAAGAAGAAGAAGAAGAAGAAGAAGAAGAAGAAGGAGTGGAACATGGTGGCCGATGTAGTAGACTGCCTTCTCAACGCCAACAAGAAGGCCATGGCCGCCAAGGCCCTGTGGCAGCTCGCCAAGGGGAACGCCGGCGTGTGCAAGAGCATCACCGACTCCAAGGCCCTCCTCTGCTTCGCCGTCCTCCTGAAGAAGGGGGCGGACGAGGTCCGGTACAACTCCGTGATGGCCCTCATGGAGATCGCGCGCGTGGCCGAGAGGGAGACCGAGCTCCGCCGCATGGCCTTCAAGCCCAACTCCCCCGCAGCCAAGGCGGTCGTCGACCAGCTGGTGCGCATCGTGGAGAGCTGGGAAGACTTTACGGACTGGAAGACATGGATATTTTGGTCAAAAAAAATGGTCAAAGGGGTTGACCGTAAGTTGGGGACGGAAACCGTCAAAAGTGGGGGGTACCTTACATTGTTGTAAACTTGTGGGGTGCACTGTAAATATGGTAAACAAAAGTGGGGTGCCACTCAAAATTTCTTTTTTTTTTTTTATAAGTGACTGTCACCAAACAACCTTGAACTGCTTTTGAAAGAAGGCAAAAGCAACGACCAACAAACAATCTAAAACTCGGTCTTAGGCCTGACAATGTTATGATACGAATCATGAAGCAGATTGTCTGAGCTCTCTAGCCTAGTGGTATTAGAGCGGACATCCGGAGGAGCCGGCAAGATTCGAGCCTCCCAATTGTGTGTGTGTGTGTATGATTTCAAAAAAAAAAATCATGAAGCAGATTTACAATCGAGAACAAAGAAGAAAATTGAGATCTACCAGAAACTCGTTAATAAAATTGATGGAATCGGCTACGACAAGTGTTGAGTAGCTGGCAAATTGTTTCAATTTTGTTTGAGTTTGTATCTTAACAATTTTTTTCTCATTTTTTTTTGTAATTGAATCTATGTTTTGTTGATTACTACTAAGAAATTTTGAAGGAAAAAAAAAAAAAACAAATATGAGAAACGCATATGATATATTAGGGGTGAGCATTATTCGGTTTCGGACCGAAAACCGAACCGAACCGAACCGAATAAGAGGTTCGGTTCGGTTTTAAAAAAATTCGGTTCGGTTTCGGTTTTGAAAATATTAAATTTTCTTATTCGGTTTCGGTTTCGGTTTTGGGTTTCGGTTTCGGTCCAAAACCGAAAACCGAATAAGAAAATTTAATTAATTAATTTTTATATATATGTGTGTGTGTGTGTACTATATATATAAGTATTAATATATATAGGTACATACTAAATATATATAGGTATATACTAAATATGTCTATGTATATTTAGTTACTACATATATTAACAAAAAAAGCTCAAAAAAAATCAAAAAAAATATGAATAAACCGAATAAACCGAAAACCGAACCGATTTAATTCGGTTCGATTTGATTCGGTTTTGGGCCAATTCGGTTCGGTTTCGGTTTTGCTTATTCGGTTTCGGTTCAATTCGGTTTTGGGTTATTCGGTTCGGTTTAAACCGAATAAACCGAATGCTCACCCCTATGATATATACCACAAGGCTACTTGCCTCCACAATAACCACTTAGACTAGTGGTCATTGGCACACACGCGCTCAAACCCACACACACGTGCACACGCACGCACGCACACACGCGCGCACGCACACACACACACACAGACATATATATAAATAATAGTAAATGTACTGTTTTGCACGTATAATAATAATATTATTCAATTTTAGTCAAATATCTATTCTAACTCATGTGATTAATGTGGGAGATGTTTTTCTTGTTTGGTTGAGTTCGATTCCCCATGTTAAATATATATATCAAATTTAAATTTTTTCCAACAATTTTTTACATAATTTTTTTTTTTCAAAATAAAATGGATTATGATATACATAGGACTTAGACGGCTCACTTTTGAGCCGTTTTGAAGTCTCATTATATATACTAGTAAATGCACATGCTTTGCACGTATAATAACATAATAAGAATATTATTCAATTATAGTCAAATATCTCTTCTAACTCATCGGTTAATGTGTGATGTATTTTTCTTGTTTGATTGAGTTCGATTTTCCATGTTGACAAATTTAAACTTTATTTAACAATTTTTTATACAATTTAATCTTTTAAAAATAAAATAAAATAGACCATGATATAATGACGGCTTAGACGGCTCAAAAGTGAGCCGTTTTGAACTCTCATTTTATATATATATATATATATATATATATATATATATATATATATATATATATATATATGGCGGATTACAAAATATTGCTATTATCATATTAGGGGATCTCAATATATGACTGTCCCTTCTATGCCAGTTCATTGTCTTTTCATGAATGTTGTTGCTTTATCCGCATATATACATAGTGTTTATCATTTGCCATTTCTCTTCTTTTTGTATAAAAGAATCAAATTGTCTATTATATTGATAGACTTTCGGCGTAGAGAACTCTTTATTTATAATATCGTATGCATAGATATCTCTCTTTGTAAGATTCAAAGTGTTGCACCACTTGACATTTTCCATAAATTGATCAAATATGCTGGTAACGGAGGATGAAATATAATGGTATAGAATTAGTCATTTCTCGACTGAAACAACTTCATGCAAACTGAATTAAATCGAAGTATTCTGCAAACACATAATCACAAATACATAATCCATACAATCGTAAATACACAAATTTTTTATGTAAAAAACCAAAACGAAAGAGAACTACGGAAGAATCAGAGTTCAATTCGATAAAATCTCCACTAATGAATAAAAGAATACACCGACCTATCTTAAACTTCTCTCATTGATTCTATAACCAATCAATCACAACTGCCAAGGGATTATATTACAAGTTGAAAAAAAGAGCAAGATTAGTGAAGAATGGAAACTGGAAGACGTTTCTTTTGTCAACAGGAATGATGCTGAACTCGTCTCGATCAGTCGTGAACTGACCCATATATGTACATATGTGCTACCGAAACAAAGGCGGTAATGTTGGAGGTAATATTTAAAAGGTCTAATAGAGTCATAGAAATGACAAAGTCAAGATGGCCGAGTTGGTCTAAGGCGCCAGTTTCAGGTACTGGTCCGAAAGGGCATGGGTTCGAATCCCATTCTTGACAGATGTTTTAGGTTTGACAAGTTTTCTATGTATAGGAGTCAGTAGAGGGCCAATTTTTTTATTATGGTTTTTGGTTTTCTTTTTATGGTATAGGAGGCCAATTTATTTTATGATCTTAATTTTAAGGTTTTGGTTAGTCGTACAGACGACATGGCCTAATGAAATGACATATCAAAATATGTGTCGAAGAAGCAAAGTATGGACACTTTAAAATGGAAAATGCCAAGTTTACTATCAAAAATTTACAACTTTCTTATAATCCACACCTATCTCCTACTAATATGGTCTCATCCGATCCCTCCTCTCCCTCAATTAAAAGATGCCGTGTAGGCGGTTGTAAAATTTACAACCAAATTAAATTGATTATAAGCATAGCATTTTCCCTCCAAAATAGTTAGGTGCAGAATTCGTGTCCGTATAACACACTTCCTTATTTGACAGGCTCGGATGCTCCGTACATATTAAGATGAGAGAACGAGAGAACGAGAGAACGAGAGAACGAGATAACGAACTAAAGTATCAACTGAAATGGAACTAAAGTATCAGCTGAAGATCATTTGGGTTGGGTAGGCAGGTCCAGTTCTTGGTGTGTCTTCACTTTCCGATTCTCTTGCATATCTAGACCTGCTCCAAATGGTGGTCCTATCCCAATGGTCAGCGTCTTCCAAAGAGGTATCATACAACGATAGGATTTGTGTCCTCTGTGCTCTTCATGTCTGCAGGTCTGCCCCCTCTATGGCAAGAAGTTCCTAGGCTTCCCCCGTCTTATATTGCAACTCTTTCTTCTGGTTGGAGATGTCTTCAACTCTCTTTATTATCGTCACTATTTTTATTGGTAAATTCTATAAGCACTCCAAAATTTACTTCATGACGACCCTTTACTTCAGGACAATCCAGCTTGATGAAATTTTACTTAGAACAATCCAGCTTGATGAAATTTTACTCAGAACAATCCCAATTTTACTTTGGGCTGCCCAACCTCCAAGTTTTCAGGTTCGCCGGAGCCAAAGACTAGTCGGAGGGGCGCGAACGGGGGCTCTCCAGTGGCGGACGTCGGCGGGGGCATCGACGTAGGAGGGGCAAGGACGCCCGCGGGGTCGCGTTGGAGCGGACGTCCGTGGAGGCATGGACGACGAGCTAATAGGACTGCCAAGGGGTGCAGACGACGACGAGCAGATAGGCACCTATCTAAACTCTCTGTTTGGACATAGGACTGCCAACAAAGTTGGCAGTCATTATACAAAGTAGGACTGCAACAAAGTTGACAGTCCTACTTTATTTGGCAGTTCTGAAAGAAATTGGACTAGCCTCAAGTAAAAAAATAGAAATGGCAAACTTGTAAATTTTTTGGAAAAAAATTGGACTGCTCTAAAGTAAAAGTTGAGGTGGCTATAGAATATACCTTTTTATTTGATCAACTCTCACTGGAAAACAAACAAACAACCATGTTGGACAGGTATATCGAATACCCAAGAAAAGACAGTTCTATTTCATATGAGGAGATGGGTGCTCTACAAAATATCTACAAAGTTGGATAAAGATTTCAAAACTTATCCTAATAGAACATGAAACAGTCTGGATGAATTGTCCAAAAATGACAGGAAATTGAATGAGCACAAGAGTCACGGAAAGAGCTTTCAAGTGACGCCATAGATAAGAAGCATAAGAGTTGACATAATACAACCAAACTCCATATGCTAAAACCAAATGCTGTACAGACTCTTTTTCTTCTTTCTGTCTACTAATTACAGCATTTGAATTTGTTTTTGTTTTTAACTTTTTCAATACAACAAAAAAATAAGAGATCTCGTGTACTGCAATTAGTTTCTTTCCGTCTCTGATCAGGTCCTCAAAGTGGACAATGGAGGGAAAACAGCTTTATGACTTCGTTGAATGAGAATAATATTTCGTTTCATCGACTTGTCAATACTACTGACATACAAAATCACTATTGAAAACTACTATTTCTTCTTCTGGACGTCTTTGATTAGTAATTCTAATAGGTTATGAAGGAGCATAAAATGCAGGACTTCGCTGGACAAGAACTGCTGAGAGACGAGCATCTGCACTGAGAAAAATGTACCTCGAGTCTGTTCTCAGACAAGATGTCTTCTATCAAGAGGTTTTGAGTCTTTGACAGTCCCCATCCGATGTCGATACAGTCCAGGATGTCCTCAGTGAGAAGGTCCTCGATCGCCTTTATCTTCTCAACCTGATATAAGAAGATAATTAAGTGACTGAACGTTTTGTATTTCGATACTGAACATGCTATTGCCTGCTAACTGCGTTTAAGTTTTCGTGAATGCTAACATCGGCTACTCTCCCATTCTCTCTTCATTTCACCTGGTAGTCCTATATAGAAAGCTTTTTTAATGAATGTCAGATACGGGGAAGGAGGTATTGTCACATTCCAGTCCCAAAGTATATAGAACTAGGATACGTATTTATGCCAGCTACTGGACTCCTGCCGAGCTCGAATACGTATAATTATAAGCTGTCTAGGATATAGTATCTCATGTTTAATATGGCAAGTCAAACTATATTTCAATTCACATAAATAACAAACATCAAGAAAGAACAACATGGTTCATGATCTGCAGCCCATTAACATCTATGTCTGAATATATGCAAATAAAATATAAGTCTATAAAACTAGGCTAACAAGTAGAATATATCATTATAAGAATATACAGCACGAGAGAATGATATAATAAAACCATGCACTGGCGATACCTGAATCCTGTAAACGCAATCATAAACATTCGTCTATTCTATCAGCTCAGCAATAACCATAACCTGGAGAGATCATCGGGTCTTCAGAAGGGACGTAGCAAGATACATAATTTGCCTGCCGAATGTAACAGTAATAACATGCAAAATAATGACAAGAAAACAATACAAGAATAGTGACTAAAAGAAAGTGACATTACATCAAGAATAGTGTTATCAAACGCAATTATAAATAAATCGGGATAACCACACTTAATGGGAGCTCACGGTGCTATATAAAGTAGGCCAATGGGGACTCCCAGTATATAGTAAGTCTCATTCGCACTCAATGAGAGCTCACGAACAAGGTGGTCAAGTGAATAGAACTCTACCGAATCACAATGGGTACTCACAAACGAGAGTAGCCACAATATAGTCAACGCATAATAACGGCCATCTAGGAACTAATTGAAACAAGTCAAGTAAATCTCATGTCATGTCAAGTCAAGTAATACGGAGACATATAATCAAGTCAAGTCGGATGTACAAGTATACGGAATCTAAACGAGCATGGTGCAACATGGATCAAACACGTGACAATAAAAACAACCACCCAAGATATATAGAACAAATAAAGAAGTTTTATGAAACACATACAAGAAACATATGATTGGACAAGCAAGAAATAGACATGAACATAATCAAGCAAAAATAACATGCATAAATACTATACAAGTTGGCAATGTATACTTGCCTTATTTTGTCCTTCATGAGGTATTACTGTTGACAGCTTCATATTACGTAATCTGCGAAGCTCATAATTTCGATCTAATCGAATCCCATGATATGATGACACAGCTTTCATTTGTATTTTTAGAATACAAAGTTTTAGACCGTGTAGCAGCAAAGTTTTAGACCGTCGATTTTGCAAGGGATAGATAGGGGGCTAAACAATATTATTTTTTCTTGAAATTTGGTATGTTGCCAATCAATAAGGTGTAGATGAATCCCATAAAAAAAAATTCAAGAAAAAAATGTTGTAAAGTGAGGAAAATGAGGTCGACCTTAGGTAACTTACCTAAGGTCGACCTTAGGTACATTTTCCTATATATATATATATATATATATATATATATATATATATATATATATGGTAACTCAAATATATGAGTATTTTATTTTTATTTTTTATATGAGTATATATCTACACATTATTGAATATTTGGGGTAGGTAAGATTTGAAGATTGATATCTATATATGAAAATTCATATATATATATATATATATATATATATATATATATATATATATATGGCAACTATATATATGGGTATATATTTACATGCATCTAGTTGCATATTTGAGATAGATAAGATTTAGGATATATTGGATATACTTTTATGCAATAGTTTATATATAGAATCTTTTAAATATATAAAATTATTTATTTAACCATATTATGAACTATGCCGCAACTTAACTTGTTTCCATATATGAGACATGAATATGGCTATGCCGTCCATATCATGCTTAATTCACTAATCAGGGAACATGACTATACTAGCCATGTCATGTTTCCTAATCAATATGACATCCACTTTATCTATAACTAAGTTTAATCATATATAATAAATATTATTTCTAAAATAATAAAAATAAAAAATCCACAAAATATATTATTTAAATCAAAATAAAAATAATTTTTTTTTGGGGAGTTTAGAGGTATGCTTAGAGGCTTGACGGCGGAATATTACATGGGGAGAATGGGGATGATTTACGCAGTGAGGGCCTTCTTGGCATGACTTGAGTGTTGTTCTAGTTACAAAGAAAAGGGAACAAGCTGGTGACATATTTTCTGCTGGAATGTGTCATCCTGGGACTTTAAGTAAGATATTTCTCCATCTTAGATGTCATTGTTTAGCCTAAACTTACTCATTAAAGCAGTTGTTGAAGCTTTGAAATGGTAGCAAAATATAACATTGACCTAGAAAATTATGTATATTGTTCAGATTTACATGATTAAATTGTGATATCAAAGACACGATTGTAGATACCCTCATTATATATTGCCTAAATCAGGCTTTAGATACCTAATAATTAAAATAATAGTGTACTGCTACCATATCAATGACAATCGAGGTGTATATAAATATTGCATAGAGTATATGCTGAAAATTGAAATCCAAGCCAAGAATTGCTTAATAACGGAATAGTCAATGTATGCGTTCCTGTTGAGAATGAAGTAGAACAAAGAAAGTATTTTTCGGAGGAAAATTTGGTCACATGGCCTTTGATTGCTTCGTACTCATTTACAGCGGAGAAACTTTACATTCTAATATTCTATGCAGCCTTTAGACCATTAAGATGTCATGGGTAGGATCCAAGGGATGTTCCTTGGTGGTTATGGGTAGGGTTGGGGGAGGGGTTGCGCCCCAGTATTCATCTATGGATTCTGATAGTCTCCCATAACTTGCACGATATGCTGGTTACCAATTAAACAATCTGGATTCCTTAGTTAGAATTTGAGATTAAATTAAAGAATGTGGGATCTCAAAAAAAGGAGACAGAGGGGAAAGGTAATCGTGTTATTCGAGGATTCCTCCAATGTTTGGGCGGCTCTAAATGGCTCGAGACAGAAGGTGTTGAACGTTCATGTGTATAATCGGATTATACGCTCTCTTTTCAAGGTGGAGTTATGAGCATATGCAACTACATGGATTGACTTCAAAGGTGAGTTTGACGAGTCCAAGGTGGAGCAAGACGTTGTGGTTGGTACACAATGGTGGTGTGGATGAACGTGTCGTTTTGGTTTTGTGGTCGAACGGATCGAGATTACAATATATATGTTGGATCTATCTCCTGGGTGCTCGGCTGACGGGAACGAATAAAGGTAGCAGGAGTGCTACGTTGTTCGACTGGCGGAAATGAACGAAAGGTAGCATGGGTGCTAAGATTGTTTGGCTAGCGGGAACGAACAAATGTAGTAAGGCTGTTAAGGTTATTCGGCTAACAGAAACGAGCTAAGGTGGATATTGTTGGATCGTATTTCGTTTCCAGTGGAGCACTCAAAAGGGGGTGACAATGAAGTTGGTAATTTAGTCCCACATCGGATAGGAGATATGATCATGAGGTGTAAATAATTGGAATTGGTTCATGCCTTATATGAGAATTCTTTTTTAGACATATATATAAACCCAATTTAATATCCCACCTCAACCTCCAGGCACATATAATCAACTGAAATTGATTCCTTTGGTCTTTTTTCCAAAGGATGCATAACTCCATCTACCATATGTAATCCCTGGTTGCAAGTTGTACTAAGTTCAAGGCCTATTAGCAAGTAAGCATAGAATATCTCCACTTGGTATCCTAAATTTGTATCATACTTCTTGTTTGAGAAGAGGAGGTTTCCATTTTATTTCTGCAGGCTATACCTGTGTAAAATAACCTTAATTTGACGGTGAGAGAAAATCCAATTTCTAACTCTGGAGATAGTTCCTTTGCTACTCATTGACCAACTATCCCGAAACTCCAAATACTATTTTCATCTTCACGAGTATATATGTTGTTTGGATTGCTGTAAAATTTAAACATCCCGGTTATAACAGCTACCAACATACTTGATTTACAAGTACTTCAGCATTACTATTTGCTGGTTATACCGAACACAGGACTTGCAACAGTACTTTAGCAAGAAACGTTATATATGTGACTAATATTTTTGAAATGGTATTTCTATTTATTGGGAATGAAGCGCGGAAACCGTTCCCCCAAACCAGAAAGTCCTGCGAGAGAATCGAGCAAAAGCATACAAACCAAAAACGCCAAAAACAATTAATCACAGACACAAATATTTTTGACGTGAAAAACTCTTGCGGAAAAAATTACGAGACAATCGGAGTCCAACCCTGAAGAACCTCCACTGATGAAATAAAGATAATACACCCTCTACAAGCTTCTCCCGATCCAACAAGGATCACCATAACTCACTTGAAATAAGAAAATTTAATTGCGGACTCCGAAGAACAAAAGATGTCGAAAAATTATTCGAAGCAATCTCCCCTTTACAATAGTCCTCAATCCTCTCTCTCTCAAATATTGTAAAACACTCTTATTTTTTAGATGTTTTTCAACTTGCATGCATCAATCTTTTATAAGCCCTTGGTAATCTATACATGGAAGACCAATATATATAAAAACTTCCAGTATGCATCAATCATATATTTAATGAAAATCTAATCATAATTGACTTGCCATAATTGGAAGTCCAACTATATGGAAAGTCATTATATGAAAGATCCAATCATAAATATATGATCAAATTAAATATGAAAATTCAATCATATATTTGCTTACCATATATGTTCAAAAATAGGATCGATACACTCCTCGAGCTTCTCCGACACACGGATGACGCTCGTCGCACTCCGGGGTATTCTCCACATAGGTTGGGAACCCCACAAACTCCAACAAATCTTCCCCTTCATAACTAGGTGGAGGAACTCGTCATCCCGACGATCCGTCTGCAGTACTCAAACTTCTTCCTTGGTAGAACCTTCGTGAGCATGTCCATTCCATTGTCATCAGTATAGACATTCTCAAGCGTCGCATCCTTTTTCTCAATCACATCCCATATCCAATGATACCGAGTTTTAATGTGCTTGGACCGACTATGAAATGCTTGGTTCTTCACAATGTGAATGACACTCTGGCTATCGTAAAGCAAAGTATACTGCTCTTACTTTAGCCCCACTTCCTGCAACAACTTCTTCATCCACAACAACTCCTTGCAAGCCTCCGTCGCCGCAATGTACTCGGCCTCTGTCGTCGACAAGGTAACACACTTCTGCAATCGCGACTGCTACGATACCGGTCCACCAGCAAACATCATCACATAACCCGAAGTCGATCGCCTCATGTCTACATCTCCAGCCATATCAGCATCAGTATACCCGACGAATTTTGGCTCGTCACCACCAAAGAAAAGTCTGCAATCAACAGTGCCCTGAAGGTACCGTAGAATTCACTTGACCGCACTCCAATGTACCCTTCAAGGATTGAAAAGATACCTGCTAACTGTGCCAACTGCATGGGCGATGTCTGGCTTCGTACACACCATAGCATACATGAGACTCTCCACAGCTGAAGCATATGGAATCCGCTCAATATCTTCCTTATCATCCTCGGTAGATGGATACTGCTCCTCAGTGATAAAGTGAGCCGCAAGGGGGTTACTCACTTTCTTTGACCCATCCATCCCGAAACGCTGAAGTACCCAGTGAATGTACTTCTTTTGGGACAAGTGTAGCTACTTGGATTCTCTCTCTCGGCTGATCTCCATCCCAAGAATAGTCTTTGCTGTGCCCAAATCCTTAATAAAGAAGGCCGCACCCAGTTGGTGCTTCAACTCCACTATTCTAGTGGCATTCTGACCCAACAGTAGCATGTCATCAATATAGAGCAATAAAATGATAAAATTATCCTCAACAAAGTACCTCACAAATACAAAGTGGTCCGACGTCGTCCGCGCATAACCATGCTCCCCATAAACGACTCAAACTTCCTGTACCACTGCCTTGGAGCCTGCTTCAGACCATATAAGCTCTTCTCAACCGACAGACCAAGTGTGACTTGTACTTCTCATAGAATTCCTTTGACTGCTCCATGTACAACTTCTTCTCAAGATCATCATGGAGGAATGTCGTCTTCACGTTAATCTACTCAACCTCCAAGTCAAAACTGGCTGCCAATGCTAGCACCACCCGAATAGACGACTGTTTAATGACTGGCAAAAAGATCTCATCATAATCTATGCCCTTCTGCTGACCGTAGCCTTTAGCTACCATCCTCGCTTTGTATCGAGGGTGAGTAGCATCATCTGTCCGTTTCATTCTGAACATCCATCGATTTCTCAAAGCCTTCTTGTCCTTTGGCAACTGCACCAGATCATAAGTGGAGTTGGCCTGTAAGGAACTCATCTCCTCCTGCATAGCCTCCATCCACTCCTGCCTATGTTCATCGTCCATAGCCTCTACGAAATTTTCAGGCTCTCCCCGTCAGTCAGTAGCACATACTCACCCGGTGAGTATCTCGTATATGGTCGACGCTCTCTATTGCTCCTTCTCAACGGAACCACTGGTGCTTGCTGTATATCAATAAACTCCTCCACTTCAGGAACTACCCTTCGGCATACTCATCCTCCTAAGGGTTACCTCGACCACCATTAGCAGGCTGATGATCAAGGTTGGGAGCAACTCCACGTACTGGCTTCCCTATAACTGGATCCTCTGTGATGTCTTCTGGGATCTGCTCGAAGCAAAATAACTATAACGTAGGCAATTCTTCAGCCTCAGAAGGCATCTTGGAATCCTGATGTAATGCCCCACACCACAATGGTGCATTACGATAAGTCGTTGACTTGAAGAGTTGCGTTAACCCGATGAAGTATCGATGCGAATCGATACAAGAGTTACGTTGGCCCGAAGAAAAGCTTTGAGTCGATTCGAATCTATAAATAGAAGCGATGCAAGCATAAGTTCGATTCGAAAGGATATTGATTTTAGTTGACTTCGTATGCAGGATACGCTTTTATGCTGAATTATAAAAGTTTGATATTTTACCTTATTCGCAAAGGTGTCCGCAAAACCAAATCGTCGCCTTGCAACAGATTGTGGCATGGGCACGGTAGGTCAAATCGGTCGAGTAGTTCAACGGAGTGTTCGAATGGCTAAGTCAAAAGAGTTGGCCATGCAACAAAGTTATGGAATCGAGCCGCATCAGCTCGGCGAAATGACAAGGCATATTGGCTTATGGTGGGCGGGTTTATGGCTCTTCTCTCCTACTCCTTCATGTCTAATAAAATGTATCCTTGTATGCGTATGTTGCTATCGAGTTAACAAGCGTGGCTCGAATCGAGTAAAGGTCTTAGTGTGTATCGAACATAAGATAGAATATTGAAAATTGAACAATTGAGACAACGTGCATCAAGTGCACGAGTCATGATAGGACATTGATGCTAGAACATTGAAAAAAAATATCGAGATGTGCATCAAGTGCACGTCTCGGAATAACATTGAACTCTAAGGCATAGAATATGGAAATACGGTATCGAGGCATGCATCGAATACACAACTCAAAGAAAAGAGGATATATGTGTCAAGGGTGTGTATGTGTACGTGACTCATAATAGATTGCTTTGTTGCAAAGAGAACAGTTGTGGCACGAATGTTGTGACAGAATTATCGAATGTGGCTTGGTGCCTTCGAAATATTTATGGCCTTCGGGGCGATCATTAATAAACATTGATTCAGTCGGGGCATCGGGCCAATGGAATAGAGATATGCGAACTTGTTTGGTTGTATAAAACTTAGGCATGTATTGTATGGTCAATGGACTTGGATGGATGGCCCGTGCACGGGCGTGCTTCCTTCGAACGTAGGATCAAAGGGGCACCGAAAACGTTCGACCGTGGAGGAAATTAAGGAGTATTGGTGGTGCACTTCATTCAGACGGGTTGTGTAATGCCCCGCTCCGCACGGTGCATTATGCTGAGTCATTGACTCGAAGAGTTGCGTTGACCCGATTACGTATCGATGCAAATCGATACAAAGAGTTACGTTGTCCCGAGCAATGCATCGAACTAAGTCGATGCGAAGAGTTGCCTTGTCCCAATGTATGCATCGAGTTGAATCGATGCGAAGTGCCGCGTTGCCCCGAAGGATAAGTGCGTTGAGACGGCTCGAAGATTCTAAGAAATCGAATCGAACAAGGCGCAAGTCCGAATCGATGCAAGTATTGATTTTAGTTGGTTTCATGTGCAGGCTATACGTTTACGCTAAAATATTAGAGGTCGACATTCTGTCTTATTCAGTAAGGGGTCTGCGAAAGCAAATCGTCGCCATGCGACGGACTGAGGCATTGGCACGGTAAGCCAAATCGGACGTATAATTCAATGAAGCACGAAGTGCTCGAATGGCTAAGTCAGGAGAGTTGTCCGTGCAACGAAGTTATGAAATCGAGCCACAACGGCTCGGCAAAACAACAAGGCAAATTGACTCAAGGTGGGAGGATATTGACTCTCTTTCCTACTCCTTCATGCCTAAGTAAAATATATATCATTGTATGCTGAGTTAACCTATCAACGCCACGGGCGTGGCTCGATAGAGAGATAAACATAGTGCGTGTCGAACACTAGATAGAACAATTGAAATAAATCGTACTGTAACGCCCCAGTCCCAAAATACGTAGGACCAAGTACGTGAACATGCCAGCTGCACATGTACGAAGAATACTCCAATATATGGAATCCTCATATATGTACATAAGCTGTAAATAAAATAATCACAGGCCAGAATAATATAATCTAATCTCATCACAGCTCAACACAAAAGATAATAGAGTCCAAATAAATAAATAAGTGTATCAAAAGATAGCCGGGTGAACATGCTCACACCAAACAGCTATAAAAAATACTCTCACAAGATCAGAGTCCAACCTCCGCAAAATAGAAAGAAAAGATATATAAAAATAATGTCCACTAATGTCTCAAATAAAGAATAGACTAGAAATCAGTAGGGACTGCCTCGTCATCTATGTAGGATAGCTCCAACGCCGCTCCGTACTCCTGTGGAAAATCGTCTAACCCTGGAGAGATAACCAGGTCCTCAGAGGGACGTAGCAAGATACAAGAAAATATCATGCCATATAAACTGTGAAAATATAATAAGAAGGAAAAATGATGCATGTAATCGGGTTTCTGACCATTCTACAGTGAATATGCAATTGAGATACAATCCTTCGACGCATGAGCCCTGGCTGAATATAGGATCCGATATAGTCCCTCTTGGGCACCAGTGACCAAGCGTATGACGTTCCAAGAACGACAGTGGCCAACCTGAGAGGCTAAACATACCCGTATCTCCAGCGGAGCTTCCGGGTTACAAAGAAAGTGCAATCGAAGCTCATACGTCAGGTATTGTTCTTTCCACCCAATGCCTAGTATCATCATCTCCATGACTGACATGTACCTCTAGTAACCGCCAAGTCTTCTAGCATACAATTCTACTGGCAGTTACTCCTATCTGTCGTACGCTCCATACATATCGGTGGCCAGCTGACTACACAGATACGTGTCCTATATATGACTCACATCACGTGGTAAAACAAGTGTCAAGGCCGTACGAGATATACCAATACCTCAATCATCAATGGGTGGTCACTAGACTAAGTCAACACAAGAGAAATAAATAAAGCGAGAAAAACGACCGATAGAGTCGCTTGCACCCAAGTGTGACTTGGACGCACAGTTTTATAATATCAAGAAATAAGAAATACTAAAAATAACAATTAAAAATAAGAATATAATAATCATAGAGTAAAGTGTCATGGTATCTTGCCTGATGGTGCAAAATGGCAAGTCCAGGAATTCACAATGTCGGCAAGAAACGTCATAATCTCCAAACAACTTCGGACGCTGAAACAAATACAAAAAATACACTCGGTATAAAAGATATACCTAGGAAATGCCTGTCCAAAAGTCTAATTCTGGGACAGGGGCAAAATCGTAATTTCGGATCAAAACGATATCCACCGTTGGACCCACTTTGCACCGAAATGCGTGCCAAAGTCTATGGTCTCTAAAGTCGTTAAACTACATATCTACGAATTCAGTTTGAGGAGAGAAACTCAACAGTATGTCCAGTTTTAGATTTCGATGAGCCGTGTACAAATTCTCCCGTTGAGTGTGTCGCGGGCTCGCCAAAAAGGGGTTCCGATTCGACCTTCTCAAAATCGAACCAAATTTGGCACACAGGACCAAAATTTTGATTCGGACCTGTTGGCGCAAGTTTCGTCTTGAATTGACGACTGAACTCGAAGTTAGGGCAAAGTTTATAAATTGGCGATACAGGGGTATCTTGACGGATGCGGACTGATTTCGTCGCGCACACACGACGAAACTGAGTTCCCTCAGTTTCCACACGTCGGCAACGTCCATACGCGCCTTTCGATGCATATAGCGTGCGACCACGTTGCCCGGTTTGTCGGGGCACGTGCCGTATCGGAAATTATTCTTTAAGTTTTCAAAACAGAGTTTGCAAGTTTTTCTTGATTTTTAAATCGGTATTTCTTGATGTCTAATAGACGAACTTAAACTCTGTAAACATCATCTAAAAGGTGTATAGGTTGTCCAAAGGTTTGCTTAATTAGTTTTCCAAAACTCGAGATCATCTGATCGAAATTTTGTGTCAAATAGGGCTTGGTTAAAGGAAAAAATTCTGCTCCTAAACTGTGTTAATTCCTGAACTTTTAGGAATTTATAAAAATTGTAGTAAGCCATTAGAGAAATTATAATTAAAGGGACCTGTAGGGGGTCAACTGGGCTACCTATACAAATTTACGGATCGCTTTTTCATCAATCATAGAGGAAGAAAGGTGGGGTCGAAGTTGAGTACCTTGCGGTTGATCGAAACAGGGCTTCCTCTGTTCCACGCGAACGTGACTCCGGCGATGTCTTCGGTCAACGATGGCGGTTCACCGGCGGCTGGGGTATGTGCGGGGAGGTTGGCGGCCTTGGGGTCGAGGGGTATTGGTTCACGAGAGAGGGAGTTAGGGTTTAGGCTTCGAGCATTAAATACTGCTGTCGTTGTTGTTCCTTTTCCTACTCGGCCTCGTAAGGCTTCGCGCGGGAATGGGTTGGCCAACTCGTGGGTTGACCTCGTAGGCTCCCTACGGGTTGGCTGGCTTACTTTTTTTTTCCATTTGTATATATATATATATATATATATATATATATATATATATATATATATATATATATATATATATATATATATATATATATATATATACTGTTTACTTATATATATATATATATATATATATATATATATATATATATATATATATATATATATATATAAGTAAACAGTATATATATATATATATATATATATATATATATATATATATATATATATATATATATATATATATATATATATATATATATATATATATATTTATATATATATATATATACTGTTTACTTATATATATATATATATATAAATAAATATATATATATATATATATATATATATATATATATATATATATATATATATATATATATATATATATATATATAAGTAAACAATATAAGATGGTGCAGAGGAAGAGGCTGCCGGCGGTTGGCCTCCTCGCCACCCCGCCCTCCCCCATCGGGACGTGCTGGATCGGATGGCTGGTCGGCCTCCCCGGCCTGACAGCGCCCTGGACCTGCTTTGTAACCCTGGGCGGCCCCCCTCCCCCCGGCTGGCCGGACTCCGCCCGGACGGCTCCTCCATGGGGTTTCTCCCACCTCGTCGGTCCACCGCCGTGATGGCTCGTCCCTCCTTTCCCCCTCCCCCCTCCATCCTCCTCTTTTTCAGCGTCGCCGTCGAAGACGACACCGGCGCCGCCGGGCCCGACGCGTCCCCCCGTCGGTTGCTGACCTTCCTCCGACGGTCGTTGTATCGTCCGGTGACGTTCCGGCTCCCACCGCCGCTCAGACCCTTGCTCCGCCGGATGCGCTCATCCAGGCCGGAGCGCCTTCCTTTTCGACGGTCCCTCCATCCAAGTGCTTCCCACCCCCCCGCTCGCCGCCCCCCTCTCGGGGCCGGCATCCCCTCTCGCTGCCGCGGCGTCCATCCCGGCCGCAGACGCCTTCCTCTCCCTCCAGTGGCAGTCGTGCGCCGGCGACACCAGCCCTGTCCCCGCCGGCTCCTCCCCGCTCTCGTCGGTGGCACCATCCCCGCCGCCTCCTCCCCCTTCTTCGGAGGCCCCAGCCTCGTGGGCCAAGGTGGCTTCGCGGCCTCCTCCGGTCCCCGTGACATGGCCAGCCACTATTTTTTTGTCCCCCACCCCGGTGCCGTTCGTCGGCATCTCGCCAGTGGTGTCGACGCCCCTTCCCGCCCCTCTCCCTCCAACGGCCTGCGGAGATCCCTCCGCCTCATGCTGGAGGAGCCCCCTCGTCGTCGGTGATAGGTCTCGCCGCCGCCGACCGCGAGTCCCCCTCCAGGCGGCCCAACCACCCTCCCTCGGCTCCCCCTCCCCCCTCCCTCCTTCTCTCGGGTCATCCCTCGGCCGCCTATGCCGGCCCCTCGCCGGTCCTTCCGCCCTCCCCCTTTGTTCCGATCTACGCGCGGGCGGTCCTTCCCCAGTGCTGTCGGTTCTTCCCAGCCCCGGGCCGTGGTGCCCCCCCGCCGGCCCGGTGGTCGGTCCCCTGGGCCGCCCTGACCTTCTCCCCCCGGCGGAGCCGTCCCCCTGCGGTCCTTTCTCCTCTGCTGCCAGCACCTTCTCCGGCGCTGGCGCTCGCTTCCCCGCCGGGGCTCCCGCCTCCGGGAGCCGGACTGGCCCAGGCCCCCCCACTCCCCCCAGGCTGCGCACCCCATTGGACAGCGCGCTCCCCTCGCGCTGTGCGTCGCCTTGGCACGCGGGCCCCTCTCGGGCAGAGCACTCCCGTCCATGGGAACCGTGCCCCTCGCCTGGCGTGCGTTTCGATGTTCGAAATTTGAATTTTTTCGAATTTTGGTTTTTGTTTTTTCGTTCTCTCTCTAAAAAAAAAACCCACCAGTCTGGTGATCCCCCCATCGGCCTGCGCGCCACCGACCTGCCCTCCCGTCGCTTCGGGCAGCGTGCCAACTTCTCCATAGGGCTGATAGCCCACACTGCTCTCAAATTTCGAAACTTCGATATTTACCTTTTCCATATTTTGATGTTGCAATATATATATATATATATATATATATATATATATATATATATATATATATATATATATATATATATATATATAAGTATATAGGTCTAAATAATTACAAAAATTCCCAAATAATTACAAGAAATTTTCTAAAAATCCAAAAATATTTATCTAAAACAATTAACTAAATATCCACATATGGATCACTTATCTTATATATATATATATATATATATATATATATATATATATATATATATTTTTTTTTTATATATATATATATATATATATATATATATATATATATATAATCATTGCTTGTTACCCATAATATGTAAACTACCCATACTTGGTTTTAAGCCATATAATTAATAACAAAATGTTAAAGAATAATAATAAAATATGTATACTAAAAAAAGAAAATTTAGGAAGGGGGTTTTACACGTACAGCAAATGTACGAGTCGCTATGGAACATTGAATATCGTAAAGGCGAGTGCCTCGGTGCGCAAGCCATAAGAACATGGGATAACTGTATCGACGAGTGCCCCAGTGCATAAGTCATTCCGTGCCCCCGCGCATGAGTTTGCATGCTAGAACATTGAAAGACTATATCGATGCGAGTGCCTCAGTGCATGAGCGATAGAACATTGAATAGCCAATCGAGGAGTGCCTCAGTTGCACGAATCGGAAGAATGGAACATAAGTATAACGCGTTGAATACTAAGGCATAGAATATGGAAACACGGCTTCGAGGCGTGCATTGAATGTACGATGCAAGAAAAGACAGCGAATGTGCGCAGTTGCACAATACTTACGAAAGATGGTATCGTTGCGACGAGAAGAACAGTTGTGACACGAATGTGGCATAACTGTCGATGCGGCATGGTGCCTTCGAAATGTTCGTGGCCTTCGGGCGTTCGTTGAGGACATTGGGGCGTTGTGCCAATTGACATAGATATAGACAAAGCTGCTTGGTTGTATGAAAGATAAGATACGTTGCATGGTCAAATAGACTTAAAGATATAAAAGTCCGTGCATGGGTAATCCTTCGAACGTGGCGCACCAGGGCGCTGGGACCGTTCGGCCTAGGAGGGACTGCGGTAAAATCGGTATTGTTGGTGCACTTCATCTAGACGGGTAGCGACCTTCTAGTGAATGTGATAAGCCACATACTCGAGTATTTCGGGAGACCTTTGATTATTTGGGTTAGCAACCGCAACGGAGTGATCATCGTCTTACATATTCGATTCGATAAATATTAGTCCATTCTAGTCCGGAAAGCTAGTGACCTTCATATAGTTAAGGGCGATGGATTGGAAGTGTAAGGTATACATATATCCTATATGGATGGATCCTGGGTTGAAAGTGCAAGGTACACTTATATCGTGCCCATATAGATCCGTATAGAGAGCACTTATAACATGACAGGGAAAGCTGATAGGCGTATTCACCTTGCGTTGGTACAAGGGCGAGTGTGTCGATATTGGTAAGTCGCACCATGAAACAAATACGAGATTGCTCGCCTGTTTACTTATACGAATTGAATAACATGCTTGCCATGATAACATGCTTACAGTCTTCGAATATGCCAAGAACTGATCCTAAGGAGAACATAGAAAGAGAACTAAATTGTATGTTTGCATGAATAAATATAATACTAAATGTCGGTCTGTTAAGTGGCTTTTTGATCAGTACAGCGAGGACAAAAGTACTAATCCACCACTAGTATGCTAGCAGGTTCAGGGATTGGTCTGCTCGTGGCGGAGCTTCGCTTGAACGCGTTGAGACTTGGAATACCGAAGCGTAATGAAGCGTGCAACCGTATTGACGTTAGGACATGCAACAGGATTGATGCGACCGAGATATAGAAGGCATGATGTATGGAACGGTGAAATCCTTTGTGGGAAAGAGAGAACCTGAGTGTTATATCCAATCTGGCAAATTTTATTGGGCTATCGAAAGCCTTTGTAATCGCATTTCGAATATCAATAAAGAGAATTGTTTCGTATACTCTATTTTCCTTTCGTTGTAAATGTTCAACTCAAAGATAACCATTTGAGAACTTGTCATCTTGCCTTGCACGAGCGCAACTCCAGGCTCGTACGGTATCACGCCCCCTGCGAGGACGATGATTCGGGTGATTTCGGGTCGGGGCGTGACAAATTGGTATCAGAGCTCTAGGCTCAATTTCCTCTGGACGTTTGCTTTGTTTCAATTCCAAAGAGTTGCCCACCACCAATCAAATCACTCTTGACTCTACTCGATGTCGCACTGGATGTTCCATACAATAAGTCTAATACAAATCATATAATTTTGCCGCATGTTGTTTGGAAATTACATGGTGTTGCTGGAAAAGTCGTAAAAAGTTTGTTGCTGTAAGTGCAACAAGTTGTGAGATGTGAATTCAAAGATTTATTGCTACGGATGCAACACGTCGTAAATTATAATTTGAGATGTTCGTTGTTTGCAACGATCGATACAAGAAATGTTGGTTGTATCGATACAATGAAAGTCGTGGAATGTTGCTGCAGCAATTGCCACGCATTGATTATAAATGATGCGTTGAAAAGAAAATGAAAGTTGATATTGAATGTGTCGAACGGATTCACATATTGATTTCGAATGTGCATTTGCGATGAACGTGATAAGTTAATATCGAATGTGTTGAACGGATTTGAGCATTGAATTTGAATGTCGAAAATGAATTGTTGCACGAGGTACAACAGAAGTCAGAAATAAATCATTGTACGACGTGCAATGCGTATCGAAAATAGATTGTTGCACGAGGTGCAATAGATATCGAAAATAAATCGTTGCACGTGTGCAATAAATGTCGTAAATAAGTCGACGCACGATGTGCAATGCGTATCGAAAGTAAATTGTTGCACGGGGTGCATGTAGGAGCGTAAAAAGTGCTTTATGGACTAAGTCAAAGAAGTTGAGAACTTTACGCAAGTTACTCTCTACGCAAGCTACTCTCTACGCGAGCTACTATCTACGCGAGCTACTATTTACGCGAGCTACTTTACGCCAGGGCTATTCATTGAATTTTACGCCGAGGACATACTGTCAGGCCGCATTTAATGCAAGAGATTTGATCTGACATAATAATTTTCTGACAGTAGGATTACACAGAAGCCAAGGAGATTTTTTCCACCAAACCTAATGCTCGTCGTATAGTGTGCAAATATGGCTATTTTACGCTCAATAAAACTGCTTCTTTTACGCACGATAGTTATTCGAGCTTTTACGCTCAAGGCTATTGTGGACGTAAAGTCTATTTGGGCTACTTTTCACGCTCAAGGCTATTTTTCTAGCCACTTTACGCTGGGAAGTTTATTTTGGGCTATTTTATGCCCAGTTTGCCACTTTATGCTAGGAGTGTATTTTGGATCATTTTTACGCCCGATCTTTCCTGACCACTTAAGAACGTAGTTTGCCCACGTGGCTTTCATGCCATACTTCTCGAGGAACGTGTGTACGTGCTCTCCCTATTTTGTTAAAGTAGTAGGACACGTGTCACCATTCGTAGAGATCAAACTCTATATGGGACACGTATCAACGTGCGTAGAGGATGATTTGGATCGTGGGTGACAGTTACTAGCGTAGAGACCCGATTTTGTTGCTTTTTACGCACAAAGGGTTAAATCTATAAATAGACTTGTTTTTACATATCATACATCCACTACTAAAATCTGTCAATTCAGCGACGCGTAAAGACGTCGCTAAAAAGGGAAAATACGTCGCTAATTTCTATTAGCGACGTATTTAGCGACGTTTTCAAGTAGTCGGTGTTTGCCATTAAAATCGTTTGATTGCAAATCTTAATACAAACAGAACAGTGTTACAATATAGGACTTAGATGTAGTCCTAGGAGTACACTTTTGTTTAATCTGGGTCCTAAGTGCCAATGGAGCGAGTGGTAATGCGTTGACTCCGTTGACGGGCTGACGACGGTTATCGGTTCTCTGAAGGTGTAGATTGCTCTGGGTGCTGGAGCTGGCTGAGAGAAGGAAGACGTTGAGTGTCTGTATCTGCCTCTCTGGTGATATCTGTCTGGATTGTTCGTATATGTCTCTCTGTCTGTGTCAGAAGAAAATGGTCCCTCTATTTATAGCTGGGCAGGTTGGCTGCTCATGCGCGCATATGTAGGATGCACCGGTGTGTGGGGACGCCACGTGGAGATTGCTGATGGAGGCGCATGGATGATGCGCCCTACTCGCGGGGTTGAATTCTTCATACTGCTGTTGTGAGCCGGCACGTAGCAGAGAAGAAGATCTTTCTGTAGCTGAGATCTTGGATGAGTTGAGTCAAAGGACACGTGTCATCGACCCATGGCTCGGAGATCTCTGATTTGGTGGGGGGATGATTTGGTAGGATGCGCCTTGGATTGGGCGCATGATGAGATTTTGGCTCATGACCTTTAGGAGTCACGAGCCGTTCTGGGCGCATGGCTTTTGAGGCACATGCGAGCGACTTTCCTTCTGTCTTTCGGGATCAGAGATCAGTCTAGGGTGTATGGCTTTTGAGGCGCATGCAAAGCTTCAACTGGAGACTCTTCTTCTGTCTTTAGGGATCAGTGAAGGGTCTGAGGCGTATGGCTTTTGAGGCGCATGCAGGTTTGGGCGCATGGCCGCGGAGGCGCATACGGGTGGTCGAGTGGCCACATGGCAGTAGCCGTCGGGATAGAGTCATGATGATGCTGACGTTGTGGACACTTTGTTTTCTGCAAAAGCTGTCAGCCGTACAGACTTGGGAAGGCGTGCTGCCAACTCTGTTAGTTCAGCATTTAATGTTGGTGACATTCGATGGACAGCTGAGTGGGCGCGTCGGTTGACGTTCCACTAGGCGTATGGCGACGTTTGGGGGCGCATCCCCTGTGATGCGCTCGATACAGGGCGCATCTGTTTGATGTTTGAAGAGGTGTGATGCGCTATCCGGCCGGCGCATCCGACACGTCTTTGATGATGCGGCTGTTTCACTTCTCGAGTGCTTTTAATAGCCGTTTGGCTGAAGTCGAGGCGTCTGGTTCATCCATTTAATGTGAGTTCATTGTACGAAATTCGGAGAGCCATCCACTTGGCGCATGGGTTTGATCTGCCCGACCTATAAATAGTGGCATGGAGAGAAGGTTGGCCTCTCATTCCCTCACGTCTTTCCAATATGAACTCGGGTTCTCGGGTGCATTCTGTTGACGAAGTGCTCCCGAGGGTGAAGATGAGACGCCATGTCGTCGTTTAATGCTCCTGAAGGTGACTGTTACATCCAAAAGACGGAGTCGAGGACTTCTGAGGCAGGCGGAAGGTGCCTGTTGCATCCAAAGATAGGGATGCTCGGGCCTCGTCTCCGTTGTTCCGGAAGAGCCGTAGATCGGAATGGCGGTGCTAGGCTCTCTCTTCTTTCAAAGTGGGTGTCGCCCACTCTGAAAGCTGCTCCTTTAGCCGTATTTCGATCACGGTCTTCCTTGGCCTTTGGAGGCTCTTTCGAAGCCTCCCCTGGCCACAGATTTGCGGTGCTCTTCTCTTCCTTGGTTCCAGCCAGAGGGTTAAATGCTTTTGTGAAATTGAAGCACTTATCAGGTGAGCCTGGATGGAAGAGCGGCACATAACTGGGCTCCTGTTCGGCCAGGTGAGCCTGGTTGGAAGAGTGGCACATAACTGGGCTGCTGAAGGGATGCACATAACTGAGCTGGATGCACATAACGGAGCTGCTGAAGAGATGGTAGGATGCGCCTGGTTGGAGGCGCATGGTATCTGCTGCGCTTAACTGGCAGCACATGGTGACTGCTGTACCTATCTGGAGGCGCATGGTGACCGCTGGCTGTAGACTTAGGATCTTTCCTTTGTAGAAATTCTTCTTTGTACAACCTTTTTTGGACATGTAATAGACTTTTATATATAAATGAAAAGTCTTTCTTCAAATGTCTATTGGCTATTGACTTTGCTGTTTGAGTTCTGGCGCATGTAATGTCTGGCGCATAGTTTTTCTGGTTATGAAATTCCATGCTTCTACAAGACCCCCTTCAAAGTTTTCAAAACTTTTGAATAAGTTTTGGAATACTTTGAATAAGAAGCATGGCAATCAGGGCGCATGACTGTTGGGGCGCATGCCTATTCAGCCGCATGCTCTTCTCATTTAATGGATATGATAATGCCTCGGTAACCGAAAAGATTAATGATGATCTTTTGGTTTTATCTGCTGTTATCTTCACAAGACCCGAGGCGACGGCTGAGATCACTCGTCATCGGTTCACGCGTACGACCACGGCCTATAAATAGGTGAGAGGTGGAGAGAGAGAGTTCTTCTACTCTGTGCCTTTGCCTCCTTTAGAGTTCTTTCTTCAAAGCCCTAACTTCTTCCTCTCTGTTAGAATGGCTCCCAAGACTCCTCGCGGCGGTGTCGGCAAAGGAAAGGGGAAGGAGAAGGAGCCGGTAGAGGCTGTCGTGGGTGACATTCCTCGCCCGCCTGTCGAAGTTCGGCCGGCGGTAGTCGGTGAGCTTTATTGTCTCCTATCGATGTGGAAAACTTTCCCGCCGACGTGCATAGGCTCAGGCCTTTATCATGTACTGTGGCTTTAATTGCTGACGCGTATGGGTTTTACACCCTGATGATGCGCCGAAGCCTTCGCTGACGCGCATGGGCTCACGCCTTGACGATGCGCCGAGGCTCTACCGCTAACGCGCATGGGTTTATACCCTGATGATGCGCTGAGGCTCCTTTTTCAGATGTGCTTGATACGCGCATCTGACGAGCATGAAGCTCTGATCTTTGTGTTGTCTCTAATATCTTTGCATTTTTGTGTCAGTGTCGATGACTATCCCACTCTTGAACGAAGTGCTCCTGGACGCTACACTCTGTCAGATGGGAGTAGATTATGATGAAGAGGTGATAAACCCTGCTCAAGCGGCTATTATGTTGGATCAGCATCCCGAAAAAATGATTCAAATTCGGGAACAACATTACGGGTTCCTTAAACGGATGATGGAACGTGGCGTTCTGAAATCTGCCACTTCCGAAAAAGTGACCTTCTTAAAGCCTGAGTTCTTGTTCGGAGACCGCCTTTCTTCTACTGAAGTCACGGTGCTGAAGGTCAAAGAAGACTGGTTCTTTACAACCAGGGGTGTGCATATGACCGTCAGGCAGCTTGAACGTCAATGGCCTTTGTTAACTTTCTGTCGTCTTGCTTCCAAAAGGAGAATGTCCTGGGACATTACTCCATTTCAAGGAGGAGCGGTGGCAGGCGTCATCAGAATTGATTCTTCTTCTGATCAGAGGGATACTCTGACCGCCTCGCGAGCTGGTACCTCTCACACCTGGCGGACTCTTCGTCCTGGGAGTATTTATAGCGATGTTTTCGTCAATACTTTTGCCTTGGGTGCCTCGACTTTTGCTCGTCGCATGTTGTTGATGGAATAATCATACCCCAAGGGAGAATTTCGGGTAGAGAGTTGGTGCCATTATGTCTCAAAATGGGACAAACTGACACACTGGATCCTGTCGCAATTTCAGACTGAGCTCGAAGAGATTGGGCTGACCGCTGCGATCCGTGCCACTCAGGCAGGTGTAGAGATTAATAGGCACATGTTCCTTGCGCTTTTGGAGATGTTTGATACCCATATCGGGACCTTCTTCACTCCAGTGGGGGAGCTAGGGCTCGTGCTTCATGAGATGTACGAGGTATCAAAACTCCCCTGGGGATCGGAGCCTTACGAGGAGTACTTCCCGACCAATGAAGAATTCCAGGTCTTGGGAGACAAAGCTGATGAGATGATGGCTGTCTTCAAAGAAGTAGCGAGTCATTACTACTATATACAGAAGAAGGACAGGGGCGGGACGCAGCCTCATGTGACTGCTTGGAGAGATCACATCTTTAGGCAGGACAAAGAGGATCCTTCCCATTTTTCTACTCCGTCGACACTTTCTCGTAACGAGGTGCTTTCTGAAATGAGCAGGTTAGGCAAGAAGAATCCTTTGGAGAACGAGGACCAGCAGTCGGATGAACGCTCCTATAGCTGTTTTTGGCATCTCACCTATCGGATGTCGCGAAAAGCAGTATTAGTCGCGTATCTTATGATTTGGCTCCGGGACCACGTCTTTTCAGGCGGGTCTGGCTCTGTAGAGAGGGTGACTCGGAACTTAATTCTGCCGGCCGTGAAGTTGGCCTTCGGCCGTCCTTTAGCTTTACTTCCCGCAATGGTGTGTAATCTGTTGCGGGGTCTTCGAGAGTTTGCGGGAGATGTCGTTCACGAGCGGGGCAAAAACAACAACTTTCCGCGTGCCGAACTGCCGTTTCATTATTTGATGGGGTGGTTAATTTTACACCATCCCAATGTGATGAGCCCGGGTTCGAAGAAAGACCACAGGTCCGGAGATGCATTCCTCCGGCGTTTCCACCGGAGAAATTGGTCGCACACTGGTGTTCCTGTTTGCAGGAAAGTTTTATCCCATCTTCAGGGATGGGAGATCGCCAAAGTTGGTCCTATCTTCTCTGATTTTGAGGCCAACGAAGATCTGGTGGACTCGGGTGAGGATGCCACCACTCTGTCTCCATGGGGATTCTGCTGGCTACAAAGTATCCGGCCGTCCCATTTGGTATATCGGAACAGGAACCAGTGTTACCTGGAACCGTATTTGCCGAGCCGCTTTGCGAGGCAATTCGGGTACGCCCAATTGATGTTGGATAATCCCAGTATTACCTTGGGGTATGCTGGGAGTTTGCTGGATGGTGCACGAGCTTGGCATTACTATAATGCCGGATGTACTGGAGCCCGCTTTACGCTCCCTGTCCAGAATCCGCGGCCGCCGATTCTCTATTCAGTCGCCAGATTTTACTGTGCTATGGCTGCTCCGCCCACCGGATATGATAGGGAGACCAGTTTTCTTGCAGGCACCCATTTAGCGGCGGGTGCAGACACTTCGGCGAAGGCTCGGTCGTACCGTCCGCCCGAGTCGGGTTATCGAGGCGCCCCTGCCGTATCTATCGGGGGTCAGGCAAAACCCTCGGTTGATCAAGCGAAAAGGGGTACAGATACAAAGGTTGACTCTCCTGTATCGAAAAAGCAGAAGAGGGCGTCGTCACCGACGGTGTCCTCAGACTCAGCATCTGCAGAGGTAAGGTGTCCCGTAAGGTTTTGATTTCAAGTTCAGCTTCTTATGTAATCATGCTTCTCTCTTTTTGTGTAGGAGCCGCTGAAAAGAAAGCCCCGCACTCTAAGATTTGGTGGGAGCAGGCCAAGGGAGGCGGCGGGCTCGTCTGAAGTACGTATTCCGCCCACTATGATATCTCCCTTGGAGGAGAACACCGAGGATGTTGCTGTAGAGATTCCAGCATCTCCGGATTATATCAGACGGGAAGCTAAGGATGCAGCAGCTTCCGAGAAGATGAAGGCCACAGCGTCGGCCTTGGATGACGTTGCCGCGGATCCGCAAGAGTCTACTGCGGGGGCAATAAATATGGTTGAGACAGAGGAGAGGGTTGATTCCCCTCCTTATCATGATGAGGGGAGATCGGCTGTATCATTGCCGAGTCCTACCCCAGCTTCAACCGTGGAAGTTGAGGTGGCTACCGATCAGGAGGTAGCGACAGATTCTGTCCCTGTGGAGGGACTCGATGACGAGACCCGTCTGCCGGTGACGATCGCTGAGGCGGGTCAAGAGACAAATGATAATCTCCCTATTCTGGCAAGGGAGGTACCAGCTGTTGATAGGACGTTGGGGGTAGAAGAGGTGGCCGTTGACGTCGGTGGTTCCTCCAGGCTTGAGAAAGGCGAGGGTGTGGAACCCTCCGTTGCCCCTCCTACTTGGGGTACTATCTCGACGCCTGTGCGGGCTTCCTCTGTTCCTTCGGCTCCTCGAGCTAGCAGTCCAGCCCCCGTTGATGAAGAGCCCATTGATACCGAGGTTCAAGCCTCGCAGGTTGAGGTTGGCAGATCTTTTTTCGGTCCGCAAACTGTAGTAGCTCCTCCAACTCCTGCCATGACGCCGCAGGTCTTGGCGGATGCAGACGAATATGTGAAATTCCTCGTCGAGGGGGTGTACAAAATGCTGCAGAAGGGTGTATCTGCTGTGATGGATGCCAATGGGAGCTTTACGACGGCAAAAACTCTGGCAATGCCTTGTATCGAGCTGATCCGCATTCACCAAGGCCACGACCATATGGCCGAAATTCTGGAGGCTTCGGTGATCGAGCTGGACGAGCGGCTCGCGGAACTTCAGCGCATCCAGCGAAACGACCTCTCCGTCCTGATAGATGCGGAGAAGGGGAAGCTGATTGCCGAGATTGAGTCTTCATACCAGGCCACTGTGGGCCTTTGGGAGCGCGAGGTGGCTGAGACTGAGGCTGCGGTAGAGCAGTTGTCTCAGTCCATGAAGACGACGGCGGAAACTCGAGCTGCATTGGATGCTGATATCGCGGAGATCGACACCCAGATGCACCGCCTTGAGGACCAACGGGCCCGACTCCAGTTAGATGCCGAGCGTGTTCGGGCTGAACACGCAACATTCAAGAAGGAAGAAGCGACTTTTATTCAGCGGACTCTTGCCTTGGCGCAGCAGCGACAACAGCTTGATGAGAAGCATGAGAACGATACTTCCACTGGGGCTGTTGAATTGATGCGTCAAGAAGCTGAGCGACGAGTCCTGGCGACTGTGGAGGCCCGTACAGCCGACCTAAGACTTCGAGTCAGGGAGCTCTCAGCCCACCCTGGGGAGGTTCAGGGACTGTAGCTTTTCCTCTTTTTTATGTTCTTTTGCAACCCTTTGCCGAGGGATAGTATAGTTTTTGTACTCTCTCTTTCAGAAAAATAAAGAAGTACGCAACTTTTTGTGATGTGTTCATTTTTGTTATTATGAACTTGATGATTTGTGTGGACCTATTATCTTTTGCGCACCTTGGTTTTTAGGCACAGATAATAAGTTTGAAGGAACCAACATGTTTGCTCAGAGGTGATGTGGACATGGCAATCATTCGGTTCAAATGATAGAATCATCCTACTCAGAGGTGTGATGGACGTGGTAGGAATGATCCTGGGGGATACGCTGAACAACTCAGAGGTGATATGGACGTGGAAGTTCTGCGATCAATGTACGACAACGCAGGGGTTGTTTGTACGAGATGTTTACTCAGAGGTAATGTGGACGTGGTAAACATGAAGGATAGCGTCGGCTTACGTAGTGTAAGATTCCGCTTTGTAGGGTGTAGAGGAACAACTCAGAGGTAATGTGGACGTGGTTGTCTTTCTACTGAAGGAAGCCACGGAACAGCTGGGTTCCAGAAGCGGATGAGTTTGTGGAAGGAGATTGTTTGTGAATCCCGATGATTGGGCCCACAGATCCCCTTGGGGAAGTACATGTCTGAAGGATGTCAAGAATAGTACTTCTTTTAGGAACTTGCCGTTGATGGGCATCATAAACAAGTCTCCATTGGGTTTAGCGAGGCGGTAAGCATCTATGATGAAAGGTCCTTCCCACTTAGGCTCAAACTTTCCTGGTGTCTTGTGAGTTAACACCATCGGCCTCCTGACTGCCAGAACCAGGTCGCCAACTTGGAAAGTCCTCTGTTTGACCTTCTTGTTAGAAGCCTGTGATATACGGGCTTGGTAGAGTTCGATGCGTTGTTGAGCTAGGAGACGCTTCTCATCGAGTGTCTCCAGTTCCCGCAGATGACGACGTTGATTGTCCTCTTCTGTGAGTTTGTTTGTTATTGCTACGCGGAGTGAGGGTATCTGGATCTCGAGAGGCAGTACCGCTTCGCTCCCGTAGACCAGAGAGAATGGTGTGTTGCCTGTCGGGGTCCGTACCGTTGTGCGGTAGGCCCAAAGGCATTCGTCAAGCTTTTCGTCCCAGTCGCGTTTATTGGATGACACGATCTTTTTGAGTAGCCTGACGATGGTTTTGTTGAACGCCTCTGCTAACCCGTTTGCTGCCGGATTATAGGCGGTGGATGCCACATTTTGAATGCGATTCTTGTCACAGAACCTGCTAAAAATGTGGCTGATAAACTGAGGACCGTTGTCATGAATGATCCGCCGGGGTACTCCGAAACGGTAAATAACATGGTGTTTGATAAAGCTGACCACCCTGGAGCTCTTTACTTTCGCCAGTGGGACTGCTTCTGCCCATTTGGAGAAGTAATCGGTAATGGCCAGGATGAAGCGGCGTCCTCTTGATGAAGGAGGGGTAATTGGTCCCACAATATCCATGTCCCAGGCTTCGAAGGGCCAGGAGGCGACTGTAGGATGTAGTGGTTCAGACGGTGTATATATGAAGTCTGCATGGAGTTGGCATGCGTGACACTTCTTAGCATATTCAACAGCGTCGGCGGCCATGGTTGGCCAGTAGTAGCCCATACGTCGCAGTCGATCCTGCAACTTAGGACCGGGTTGATGAGCTCCGCAAGTTCCGTCATGAGCTTCTCGGAGAACTTCGACTGCTTCTTCGTTGGACAGGCATCGAAGGAGGAGCCCATCGAAGGAGCGTCGGTACAGCATTTTAGTAGCTGTGTCATAGTAGAATCGAAGAGAGCGTCTCCTGACTGAGACGGCTTCCTTCGGGTCCTCTGGAAGAATTCCGTAGACAGCAAAGTCGATTAACGGGAACCTCCAGTCTCGGACATTAACACCAGTGTTCGTCAGCATGGCATGGGCCACTTGCAAGCACAGGTTGTTTCTGGGACAAATCAAGTCTCGGCCTGTTACCGTGACATAGTGTTGAGTCCCAAAGGGCACTGCCAATGAGGCTGCGAGGCCAGCCAGAGCGTCAGCCTCCAAGTTTTGTAGATGAGGTACGTGTTCGATGAAGAACCCGGTGAAGGTTGAAATGATGTTTAATGCAACTTCATGGTAAGGGATCAGATCTTCATGGCGAACCTCATACTGCCCTCGAATCTGGTTCACGACGAGTTTTGAGTCACCGTAGGCTTCCAGATGGTCCACCCCCAGCTGTTGTACGAGTTGGAGTCCCATGACGAGTGCGTTGTACTCGGCAACATTGTTGGAGCACGGCTTCGAGAGTGAGTAAGCACGCTGGATGACCAACTGATCGGGGGAGACTAAGACTACCCCCACTCCTGCGATGATTTGGCCTTTGGGGCCTGTTCTCGAAGCGCCATCGAAAAACATCCGCCAAACGGAGCTTCCTTCGGTGACGTTGGATTCTTGGACCTCATCCGGGATGTCTTCATAGAGTTTTAAGGATTCTGGAATGGGGTGTGCAGCTAAAAAGTCAGCCAGAGCTTGACCTTTAACAGCTTTTTGTGGGACAAACACCATATTATATGGTGTTAGCAAAATCGCCCATGTGGCTAGCCGGGAGTTCAATGATCCTGGCTTCGTCATGAGGAATCTGAGTGGATTGACTCAGGAAATGGCATGAATTGTCTGGCCCGAGACATAATGACGAGTCTTCTGGATGGCAAACACCAAAGCCAAGCACTCCTTTTCAACGGGGTTGTACCGGTGTTCGGCCCCGATGAGCGTTCGACTGAGGTAGTAGATTGCTTGCTCATAGCTTGTATCGCTGTTTTGAGCCAGCAGAGCGCTAAGAGAATGATCTATGGCACGGACGTAGAGAAGAAATGGTTTGCCCGCGACAGGTGCCACCAGGACTGGTGGGCTCGTCAAGTAGGCTTTGATGTCGTCGAAAGCCTTCTGGCACTCCTCTGTCCAGACATAAGAGACTCCCTTCTTCATGAGCTGAGTAAAGGGTTGATATTTACCGGAGAGGTTTACTATGAACCTCCGGATGTATGCCAGACGTCCCTGTAAGCCTCGAAGTTCTCGAAGATTCTTCGGAGGGTCCATGTTGAGGATGGCTTTGGTCTTCTCGGGATCAACATGAATGTCTTTCGCCGTGATGACAAAGCCCAAGAATTTATCGCTAGAAACCCCCAGGAAGGATTTAGCGGGGTTCATTTTGAGTTGATGTGCCCGTATGAGATCGAAGACTGTCTTCAGATCCTGTAGGTGATCTCCTTTGAGGCGGCTCTTGACTGCGATGTCGTCAACATAGCATTCGACTGTTTTGCAAAGATGTTGACGGAAGATGGTGCTCATAGCTCGTTGGTATGTTGCACCGGCATTTTTCAAGCTGAAGGGCATTACTGTGTAGCAGAAAACACCCTTTGGAGTCCTGAATGACGTGTGTTTCGCGTCATCGGGGAACATCTTGATTTGATTGTAGCCTGAATACCCATCCATGAAGGACATGCGTTCAAAGCCACATGTGTTATCGATCATCACATCGATGATCGAAAGTAGGAATTTGTCCTTCGGGCAAGCAGAATTGAGGTCCCTGAAGTCGATACAGACTCGTATCTTCCCGTTCTTCTTGGTGACAGGTACGACGTTGGCTACCCAATCTGGGTGTTGTTCCTCACGGATGAAGCCGCTAGTCAAGAGTTTGTCCACCTCCTGATCGATGGCATTCATGATGTCCGGACGGAAACGTCGTTGTTGTTGTTTGATAGGTTTGGCATCAGGTAAGATGTTTAACCTATGCATTACGATCTGTGGATAGAGTCCTGGCATGTCTTCGTAGCTCCAGGCAAAGACGTCGATATACTCTTTAGCCAGCTGGATTAAAGCCTCTCGGTCTTCTCCTTCTAGGCTTTTGCTGACGAAGATGGGTTTGGAAGAAGATCCGTCCCCAAGGTCGATCTGCTCGACTTTGTCTTCGGTGGGAGGTTCACGTAACTCAAAACGAGACTTCCATTGCTCTCCTAGGCGTTGAGCCCAGGGTTCTTCTTCGAAGGATTCCGGCGTTTGGTCTTCGCCTTCACCTTTTTGAGGTTGTGCTGACGTCATGTTAGCTGACAGCACTTTCCTGAAGACTGATCCGATACTGGTATCAGAATCCCAAGTCGACGCTTTGGACGAGTGGGAATGTTCTACGTCTTCTGCGTCTGAACTCTCTGGAGTTGATGGCGGCGTGACATAGCCTATCCCCCGTCGAGTTTTGTTGTAGTAGTCTTGCGGCCTTCCTTTGGGTGTTGAAAGCTAGAGAGAGAGAGGTCGACCCTTGCCGTAGTTTAGGCCTTTGTTGCTTTTTAGGTCGTAGCCCATCTTCTGGATGATGTGCTTTGCTGTATCCGTATACCGATAGACTTGTACTCTGCCGGTATCAGGTTCAGGCTCGAGTGGCGGGAGATCTTGATGACGCTCGACTTGGCCAAAAATGACGGATCCTTTGTCTCGGCTTCGTGGAGGGTTTATGAAACAGACTCCTTGAGACGGGACTACTCGGTTTACATTATGGACGGTCATTATTTGTGTTTGCAACGACCGTAGAGCGTGATCTAATGTATACATGGCATTCCAATGTGGAAGACAAGAATAATTAAAAGACACTCTATTATTGATGAAGTACAAGATTTTATCCCGCGGGATTACATTGTCTAAGGAGGGTGCATCTACATCAGCAGAGATATATTCGCCAAGCTCCTCATCTGTAAGCACTGGGGTCGGATCAGGAGAATCCACCACAGCTTTGACTTTGGGGTCTGAGAGGGCGATGTGAGCCCTTTCTGGCATCTTGGATGACTGCGGGGGCTTGCCCTTAAGATGCACCTTCAAAGGTGCCTCAACTGCGCCTCCTGTGAGTGGTGCCTTCCCCTGTAATTTCGCCACCAGGGGAGCCGATGTTTGAGGCGGCTTTCCCTTGAGGCGTATCTTCAGGGGAGCCTCAGGAGTCGGTGCTTTCCCTGATAGCTTGATGCTCATTGGAGGCACCTTCTGGGGTGGTTTGCCCTTCAGTCGGATCTTCAGTGGGGCATCTGGATTCATCTCCGGCTCCGTGTCCGGCTCAGTTGCCATCTCTGCCTCATCATCAGCATCGTTGGCTTCCTCCTCGTCAAGTGGCTTGTACAAGTCGGAATCGGTGAAGTAAGCCTCAATCCCTTTGAAAGGATCGATGTCTGCGAACTCCGTCCGGATGACGCCGTTGGTGGATACATATTTCATGCATTGGTGGAGCGTGGAAGGCACCACCATGTACTCATGTAGCCATGGTCGGCCAAGCAGGATGTTGTAGTTGACCTCGACATCCACCACATAACAAGTCACCTCAGTTTTGAGGTTGCCGATGTGACACTTCAGTCGGATTTTGCCCAGTAGCTCACTTTTGCTAGCGTTGAAGCCACTGATGGTTGTGTTGGAGGGCGCCAGCCGGTACATTGGGATTCCCAGTTTTGATAGCAGCGCCTTCGGGATAATGCTGAGGGAAGACCCCGGATCGATCTGAATTCAGCTCACCTTGACTGAACCGATGTACTCTGTGTAATACAGCGGTCGGTTATGTCGGTGGTGCTTGAGCAGCATGTCTTGTTGGGTGAAAGTCATGTTTGGGATAACTTCATCCGCACAATGACAGTGCGCACAAGTAGTTGGGAGGTCTTCAGGCTGCTTGACCTGACTGAGAAAGGATTCAGCGTCCTTCAGAGCTTCGCAGAGAGCTTCTCGGGAGTCTTTGGAAACACGCAGGAGCTCAAACAAAGACAAGCGCGCAGGAGTACTGGCCAGTTGTGCCAGAATGTCAAAGTTGTGGGGCTTGGCTAGTCCCGAAGCATTCTCCTTCCGTAGAGGTCTGTCGAAACGAGCCTCCACCTGCTTCTGCTTATTGGCTGCTGAGGGTTTAGACGGGCCCTCCTCAGGGATTGTGCCAGGAGGCACCACCTCGGCGGCAGCTTCGCCGGGCTGAGCGTTCTGTTGTGCACGCGTCTGCACTGAAAGTGCCTCTTCTGTTGAAGAAGAGACCGTACGGCAAGACTTGATCTTCCTGCCTTTTGATTTGGAGGTAGAGCGTACCTCCGGTTGAGTCACCTCGGAGACGAGGTCGGGGTGAACCCAGAGGACCTCTCCTCGAGATGTGGTGAGTGGGATGAGTCCACTCACATTGTCACGGGTAGGTGGCAAGTTCACCACCTCCATTGTCGCCTTAGGGATGGGGACGACGCCATCTTGTGTGGTGGTCGGCGGCAAGGTGCCGAACTGAAGTGACACCACATTGGCTGCCACCGTCTTCTCTTCATAGTCGACAGAGATTACATCGGCATTGATCATGCGCTGGATGTAATTCTTGAGGACGTAGCAGTCCTTGGTCGGGTGTCCGACAAATCGATGGTAGTGACAGTACCTCGGGTTGTCCACTTTTCCAACTTCATCGGGCTGCTTCGGGTCCGGGAGCTTGATCTTGTCACCCTGCTTCAGTATTTCGAAGAGCTGCAGGGTGTCTTCGTCATTGAATGAATACACCTCCTTAGGTCTCAGTGCCAGTGGAGGCTTCTGAGTTGGCGCAGATGCGCCCTTCGAGGCATTAACAGTCAATGCCTGTTTCCCCTTTGTTTCTCGCCCGGAGTTGTTGGCTGCTGACCTTTTCTCCTTATCATCAAAGGCGGGGAAGCTGACACCCAGAAAACGTACATTGGTCGCCTTCTTTTCTGCGGCTTCAGCTTCGATGATCAGGGAGCTCCAGTCGGGAGGGGGAGTAGAGTTGAGCCAAAGCTTCACTGCGGGCAGCATGTTCATGCTGCAAGAGGAGAGGAGCGCATGTTCTGGCATGCCTGGAGGTAGCCTGAAGCAGGCTTGTCGGAAGTGTTCGATGAACACCCGAACCGTTTCTTTCTCCTTCTGGCGTATCTCTATGAGAGATGCCATCGTCATGTCCTTCCCGCCGTCGTAGAAGCGATCGAGGAAGAGGCGCGTCAAGTCGTCGAAGAACGATATAGAATTGTCGGGGAGGCTGCAGTACCAGTCATACGCCACCCCTTTTAGGGCCCCAATAAAGATGCTGGTGAGGAGCGCGTCCTCCTTTGGAAGATGCCCCGTTTGTGACTGGAAGTATGTCAGGTATCGACGCGGAGAGTCCTTCCCATCGTATGGTGTGAGTGTTTATGGTTTATATTTTGGAGGATAAACCACTTTGTTCCACTCGAGGAGATAAGGCTGGGGAATGCCCATCTTCTGGCGCTCCTCTTGCCTGTTTTTAGACTCGAAGTGCTCCCGCAGGTCCTTGATCATTTCGACCACATCCTCTGTGGAGCTAGGAGTCGGGGAAGGTGGCACTATCTGGAGTGGAGCGTTTGAGGGTTCCGACGTCCGAGGTGCTTCTGTGTCGGAAGGTGCCCGTTGAAGGGGTACACTCGACTCCCCATTAACTCCTGGGTCGGGACCGGTTAAAGGTGTTCTGGTCAAGGCCGACCGAATATCAAACACTGTTTGAGTCAGTGCTTGCATAGAGACGGAAAGGGTTTTGAGTCCTCCCTCTAATGAGTCTATGCGCTGAACAATGTCCTGCGGTGGTGCATCAGACTCGGCATCATCCCCAGCCATGTATACTGTCCTGACACGGCCAGGAGTGGATGGATTGGTTGAGGCTTCGCTCTCGGCCTCACTTTCATGTGGGGGAGTCACCTCTCCTTGGCCACCCCCAGCCACATTCTGGAGGTCATTCTCGACGGGCGCATCTGCCAGGGCCTGATTGTCCTCAGCTCCGTCTTGAAGGGCCTCTTCGTCTCTATCCCCAGCTGTGTCCTGGGGGACATCCTCGTTTCGAGGTGCTTCTGGGAGGCTGACTTCGCCTCGAGGATAAAGATCCGCCGCAGCTGTGCTTTGGACATCTTCGTCTTCGGAAGGAAGCTCAACAAGGGTCTGACTACCCCCAGCTTCCTCCAAGAACTTCTTCTTCGACCGAGTGCCTTCAAACACCCCAGAGGTCGAGACTGCTGCCTTGGTTCTCCTTGATTGGCTTTTGGACGAGGAATTACCGGTAGCCTTCCGGAGAGATGAGGAGTTGGAGACCACATTGCATGAAGCAACTCTTGGCTCCTCTTCTGTTGACACCTTATTCCCAAGGCGATGTCGTAGGGATGTCGATGACTGCAGTCGCTGGAAGACTGACTGCCTTGGTGGTACTGCCATCTTGCCACAGCAGTTGATAGTGACCACCGTACAAGTATGCCCCGTGGGAGGCTCATTGTGCTTGTTGGTCGACTCTCCTAACCGGCGCTTGTGAGTGATTATATTACGCAGGTCGTTGGAGGAGAGTGCTACCTTCACACCCCCTTCAGGCGCATGGCAAGGCCAAACGCCGGGGCGGACAGTAAGTGCTGCGCCCCCTGATCTAATACCAAGCAGGCATCATGATCAGTAGTGGGGGAACAACAACATTTGAAGTGACTTGAACGGACCTCAAACGCACAACCAGAGGAGGCGCGGGAGTTCAAGACCACTGAACTTGCCGTACTCGACTTGGTTATGCACGCAGTAGATGCGCCCAAGTGAGATGAGGACTTTGAAGATCGACTCGTCTTTGGTACCGAAGCACCTGAGTCGACCTTGTACAGCTTGCCATCGGCAGCGCGCATGATTGTGAGCACGTGCCTCTGGCCTGCTGCTGGCATAGCACGCTTGTGGCGCATGGCCGTACCGCCTTGGATTTCTTTGTACTAGACCGCTGGGGCGCATAGTACTCAGCATCCAAATTCTCCTCGCCATTACAGCGAGTGAGTCTGTCAAAGACAGAGACTTTTTGTGGCGTATCAGAGGTGATGCGCGGGGCTTTGGCTGCGTCCCTGCTCCGTCGACGTATCTTCCTCGCTTGAGAGGGAGATGGCTGGGGAACGTGGTCAGCCGCACGTTTCCCCGAGAGATGCACTGCATCAGCGGGCGCACCTTAGTTGCTGAGAACGTCAGCAGGAAGGGAGGGCTGGATTGGCGCATCCCCTTCAGTGGTGGTGCCCGAGGCGTCGACCTTGCACACCCAGACACGGCGGGTCTTCTTCGGCTTCGGCCGCCGCTTCGAAGGACTCGCGTTTCCTTCAGAAATGAACTCCTCGAACGCCTGTTGATTGAGGCGCACAACCAGCGTCTTGTGGGAGGAGCCCACCTTCACGTCGTCGGCCTGTGACACAACTTTCTCGGAAGAGGAGAAAGAAGTCCCCAGCAGAGTCGCCAGCTTGTTTGCCATTAAAATCGTTTGATTGCAAATCTTAATACAAACAGAACAGTGATACAGTATAGGACTTAGATGTAGTCCTAGGAGTATACTTTTGTTTAATCTGGGTCCTAAGTGCCAATGGAGCGAGTGGTAATGCGTTGACTCCGTTGACGGGCTGACGACGGTTATCGGTTCTCTGAAGGTGTAGATTGCTCTGGGTGCTAGAGCTGGCTGAGAGGAGGAAGACGTTGAGTGTCTGTATCTGCCTCTCTGGTGATATCTGTCTGGATTGTTCGTATATGTCTCTCTATCTGTGTCAGAAAGAAATGGTCCCTCTATTTATAGCTGGGCAGGTTGGCTGCTCATGCGCGCATATGTAGGATGCGCCGGTGCGTGGGGATGCCACGTGGAGATTGCTGATGGAGGCGCATGGATGATGCGCCCTACTCGCGGGGTTGAATTCTTCATACTGCTGTTGTGAGCCGGCACGTAGCAGAGGAGAAGATCTTTCTGTTGCTGAGATCTTGGATGAGTTGAGTCAAAGGACACGTGTCGTCGACCCATGGCTCGGAGATCTCTGATTTGGTGGGGGGATGATTTGGTGGGATGCGCCTTGGATTGGACGCATAATGAGATTTTGGCTCATGACCTTTATGAGTCACGAGCCGTTCTGGGCGTACGGCTTTTGAGGCGCATGCGAGCGACTTTCCTTCTGTCTTTCGGGATCAGAGATCAGTCTGGGGGGCATGGCTTTTGAGGCGCATGCAAAGCTTCAACTGGAGACTCTTCTTCTGTCTTTAGGGATCAGTGAAGGGTCTGAGGCACATGGCTTTTGAGGCGCATGCAGGTTTGGGCACATGGCCGCGGAGGCGCATGCGGGTGGTCGAGTGGCCACGTGGCAGTAGCCGTCGGGATAGAGTCATGATGATGCTGACATTGTGGACGCTTCATTTTTTGCAAAATCTGTCAGCCGTTCAGACTTGGGAAGGCGTGCTGCCAACTCTGTCAGTTCAGCATTTAATGTTGGTGACATTCGATGGACAGCTGAGTGGGCGCGTCGGTTGACGTTCCACTAGGCGTATGGGGACGTATGGGGGCACATCCCCTGTGATGCGCTCGGTACAGGGCGCATCTGTTTGATGTTTGAAGAGGTATGATGCGCTGTCCAGCCGGCGCATCCGACACGTCTTTGATGATACGGCTATTTCGCTTCTCGAGTGCTTTTAATAGCCGTTTGGCTGAAGTCGAGGCGTGTGGTTCATCCATTTAATGTGATTTCATTGCACGGAATTCGGAGAGCCATCCACTTGGCGCATGGGTTTGATCTGCCCGGCCTATAAATAGTGGCATAGAGAGAAGGTTGGCCTCTCATTCCCTCACGTCTTTCCAATATGAACTCGGGTTCTCGGGTGCATTCTGTTGACGAAGTACTCCCGAGGGTGAAGATAAGATGCCATGTCGTCGTTTAATGCTCCTGAAGGTGACTGTTACATCCAAAAGACGGAGTCGAGGGCTTCTGAGACAGGCGAAAGGTGCATGTTGCATCCAAAGATAGGGATGCTCGGACCTCGTCTCCGTTGTTCCGGAAGAGCCGTAGATCGGAATGGCGGTGCTAGGCTCTCTCTTCCTTCAAAGTGGGTGTCGCCCACTCTGAAAGCTGCTCCTTTAGCCGTATTTCGATCACGGTCTTCCTTGGCCTTTGGAGGCTCTTTCGAAGCCTCCCCTGGCCACGGATTTGTGGTGCTCTTCTCTTCCTTGGTTCCAGCCAGAGGGTTAAATGCTTTTGTGAAATCGAAGCACTTATCAGGTGAGCCTGGCTGGAAGAGTGGCACATAACTGGGCTCCTGCTCGGCCAGGTGAGCCTGGTTGGAAGAGTGGCACATAACTGGGCTGCTGAAGGGATGCACATAACTGAGCTGGATGCACATAACTGAGCTGCTGAAGAGATGGTGGGATGCGCCTGGTTGGAGGCGCATGGTATCTGCTGTGCTTAACTGGCAGCGCATGGTGACTGCTGCGCCTATCTTGAGGCGCATGGTGGCCGCTGGCTGTAGACTTAGGATCTTTCCTTTGTAGAAATTCTCCTTTGTACCACCTTTTCTAGACATGTAATAGACTTTTATATATAAATGAAAAGTCCTTCTTCAAATGCCTATTGGCTATTGACTTTGCTGTTTGAGTTCGGGCGCATGTAATGTCTGGCGCATGGTCTTTCTGGTTGTGAAATTCCATGCTTCTACAGTCGAGATTAACCTAGTCGCTAAACAAGAAAATGTCGCCATACGTCGCTATTGCGACGAGCTTTAGCGACGTGTCCACGTCGCTAATTTAGCGACTGCCAGCGACATAAAACGTCATAATTTACCGACGTAATCTAGCGACGTTGAGCGACTTGACATGCATCGATGCTGACCTGGCTTGAGAGCCATATGGCGACGTTCTGCGACTTTTCTATGTCGCTACAGTACCGACGTTTAGTGACGATCAGCGACGATATTCCTCACAGTTAACGACGTTGATAGCGATGTTTTTTCATCGCTGAACGTCGGTAATCGTCGCTGAATGTCGCTAATATTAAAAAAAATAAATAAAATACAGCATTTGTAGCATTCCCTGCAGCATTTACAGCATCCCCCACACCATTTGTTACAGCAACAACGGTGTGTATCACGAACACAGTATCAAACAACACAGATACACACAATCACGAACACGTTTGAAACACAATCTCATCAATCAACACAGATATATGAAAATTTGTAACAACAATGTCAAACATAATGGTCCACAACTTAATTGCCAAGTATGGGAACGAATGGCTCAGAACACAACCTAAAATTTATTCTAGCATACATTAGTGTGAATCATCTATGTTCTGTACATATGGTGTAGTATATGTTCTTATCGTATGTAGTATCTGAAGAATGTAACAGAATCAAGATGAACTCACATAATGTAATACTAAGACATCATCTACTACTATATATATAAGATATAGTGATAGGTTGTCGTATCATCATTGCCGAGAGATGAGGGTCGGAGGACAGTCAACTTTATCTACGGCTACATAGTTTCTGCCTTGCCAGTCGAATGGCTGCAGGGACCATGTCCTGATCACGATGTCGTACCGTAGATTAATGCAAATGGAGCTGGAGCCAAAATACATAAACCAAAATATGATATCCACCTGAAGTGTAGAGTCGGGGGAGAAGAACTTTTCCACCCTCTCCCTCTCTCGCGCTATCAACGTCACAACTTTTCCACCTCAAGTTCTGATCAAGCATCTTCCTTCTCCTCTCCTCCACCATGGCTCTGAACCCATCTGCTCCTCCCTACTTCCCTTCTTCTTATTTGACTCTCTCAGCCACATATGATATCCAGCTCAAGTGTAGAGTCGGGAGAGAAGAAGTGGACAGGAAAAAGAGGGGGAAGCAGCACAGCCGGCGGCATGACCCGGAGGAAGTACAGAGGTTTTCTTCAACATACGTAGGAAAATTATAAGGATATATCTTTTTACAACATATCACCTTGTCAAAGACCCTTAATGTGATATCCATGTTACCGCGGTGTCGGAAGACTAACATGTCATAATTTTCTAAGCCGTGTGTTTTGACATAATCCTCCAACCGGATTTCAGTTCTATGTAATAATGCAAGATTACTACATAGGAGGAAAGAGTTGGGAGGATTATGTCAAAACACACGGCTTAGAAAATTATGACATGTTAGTCTTCCGATACCGCGGTAACATGGTTGTCACATTAAGGGTCTTTGACAAGATGACATATTGTTAAAAGATATATATAGTTCTCCGACGGATTTGAAGAAAACATCTGTACTTCCTCCGGGTCATGCCGCCGGCTGTGCTGCTTCCCCCTCTTCTTCCTGTCCACTTCTTCTCCCCCGACTCTACACTTGAGCTGGATATCATATGCGGCTGAGAGAGTCAAATAAGAAGAAGGGAAGTAGGGAGGAGCAGATGGGTTCAGAGCCATGGTGGAGGAGAGGAGAAGGAAGATCATGCTTGATCAGAACGGATGGCTCAGAACACAACCCAAAATTCATTCTAGCATACATTAGTGTGAATCATCTATGTTCTGTACATATGGTGTAGTATATGTTCTTATCGAATGTAGTATCTGAAGAATGTAACAGAATCAAGATGAACTCACATAATGTAATACTAAAACGTCATCTACTACTATATAAGATATAGTGATAGGTTGTCGTATCATCATTGCCGAGGAGGAGCCACTTCCCCCGGCTCTACATAATCAATACCATCCAAGGAAGGCAAAACTGAATTAGCATTGTCTTCCGGATCGTCCTCATCAAGGCATAACGGGCTGCTCAGCGTGCCCAGTTTTTTCAACTTCTCGCTGGCTGCAGAGTCGAAATGGGAATGGGTCCTCTTTGCCGGCCCGGAGCTCTGACTCGCACTCGTCGCCTCGCTACCGGTTTTCTCTCCTCCTCTGACGCGGGTCATAAGAAAAGAAATTTCGTACCTCTTCTTCACATAAACATCATTGCCGCCTTGTACTCGAGCCTCCTCGTCTATGACGCTATCCAACTTCTCGGTGTCTACATTGTAGGTACCGAGAAGTTGGATAGCGTCACAGACGAGGAGGCTCGAGTACAAGGCGGCAATAATGTTTATGTGAAGAAGAGGTACGAAATTTCTTTTCTTATGACCCGTGTCAGAGGAGGAGAGGAAACCGGTAGCGAGGCGACGAGTACGAGTCAGAGCTCCGGGGCGGCAAAGAGGACCCATTCCCATTTCGACTCTGCAGCCAGCGAGAAGTTGAAAAAGCTGGGCACGCTGAGCAGCCTGTTATGCCTTGATGAGGACGATCTGGAAGACAATGCTGATTCAGTTTTGCCTTCCTCGGATGGCATTGATTCTGTAGATCCGTGTATAAAGAGGAAGAGATTGGGAGTAGAGTGGACCCGGAGGGAAATGAGAGATGAAGGATGGCTCAGGGAAGGGGGCAGATGAAGGATGGCTCAGAACACAACCTAAAATTTATTGTAGCGTACATTAGTGTGAATCATCTATGTTCCGTACATTTGGTGTAGTATATGTTCTTATCGTATGTAGTATCTGAAGAATGTAACAGAATCAAGATAAACTCACATAATGTAATACTAAGACATCATCTACTACTATATATATAAGATATAGTGATAGGTTGTCATATCATCATTGCCAAGGGATGAGGGTCGGAGGACAGTCAACTTTATCTACGGCTACATAGTTTCTGCCTCGCCAGTCAAATGGCTGCAGGGACCATGTCGTACCGTAGATTAATGCAAATGGAGCTGGAGCCAAAATACAGAAACCAAAATACAAAATTAAATTCCTGGTTTCCCCAAAAATATAAAACACAGTTCTAATTAATATGTATTTTAAGTGTAAGAACGGATGGCTCAGAACACAACCCAACCTGAGAGGATACTCTGCAGATCCATCTGAGTAGGACGTATACTTTGAGAGATCACCTTTACAAGAATGATATCAGTAGTGGGATTGAGTGTATACGTCCTACTCAGATGGGTCTCTCACCGTTACTATTTTTTCTGACAGCATGGTGGATGTGCTCCGTCAACAGATTCTTGCTCCGAGCCAAAACTTTGTCCTGGAGCTCAAGTGGACATCCTTGGTGTAGAGCTCGAGTGAGAGGTTCCTGACAGCATGGTGGTCTCCTTTGTTAAAGTATCCGTGCTCATCACAAATTGGTTGTGGGACGAGCACGGATACTTTGACAAAGAAGACCACCATGCTGTCAGGAACCTCTCACTCGAGCTCTACACCAAGGATGTCTACTTGAGCTCCGAGGCAAAGTTTTGGCTCGGAGCAAGAATCTGTTGACGGCGCACATCCACCATGCTGTCAGAAAAAAATAGTAATAGTGAGAGACCCATCTGAGTAGGACGTACACACTCAATCCCACTACTGATATCATACTTGTAAAGGTGATCTCTCAGAGTATACGTCCTACTCAGATGGATCTCTCAGAGTATCCTCTCTGGTTGGTTGTCGTATCATCATTGCCTAGGGATGAGAGTCGTAGTACCAATACAATCCAGAGATTGACATAGTACTAATTCATATATGTAGTCCAATACAAACAGTCTAATACAAAAACAACCCAATACAAATAGTCCAATACAAATAAGTACTAATAGCTAATGAGAACCACGCTGCTCACGCAAACGCTCAGTGATACGTTCACGCAACCACCTCGAAAAAGCGAGATTTTTGGCGCGAGGAGAGCTGTCGTCCCTTGCAAGGATTGCATGAAGAGTCCTCTCGGTCTCACTAGCTACCGGTGCAGGATGAATAGAACTCCCGGTCTCACTAGCAACCGGTGCCACTTCCTCCTTAACTGTAGGAGGAGCCACCTCAGCATTCACTGTTTCCCTCAAACGACGTGCCGCTCCTCGGGTCATGGGTGCCATCTGGTAAGCAAGCTAATATAATTGTAACATAAGCAAGCTAACTAAAGGAACCATCATGTAATTTGAGTACATTTTCGAAAGCAGATAAAGTATAATAAATTCGATTTTTTGCCAAGTAGCAGAACAGATGGCTCAGAACACAACTCTAAAATTCATTCTAGCATACATTAGTGTGAATCATCTATGTTCTGTACATATGGTGTAGTATATGTTCTTATCGTATGTAGTATCTGAAGAATGTAACAGAATCAAGATGAACTCACATAATGTAATACTAAGACGTCATCTACTACTATATATATAAGATATAGTGATAGGTTGTCGTATCATCATTGCCGAGGGATGAGGGTCGGAGGACAGTCAACTTTATCTACGGCTACATAGTTTCTGCCTTGCCAGTCGAATGGCTGCAGGGACTATGTCCTGATCACGATGTCGTGCCGTAGATTTAGGATTTAAAATATGGTATTCAGGTCAACTTAATTCGGTCAAAGGATACTGAACAGAAAGTCTAATTATCCCATATTTCAGTAATGTCAGTGAGCTAAATCATACTCAACTGTCGAGAATACTTAGGAGAAAACTCATTCACAGGATTAGTATATCCATCCTTCGTGACATAGCTAAAATTTTATAGGGCTCGATAATAATTATTAGTCAATTTATTCATCATTTCAAAACCCTGAAAATACCCAAAAAAACTCCCAATATCAGTAAATAGGGCTCGAACCCTAAATTAGAATTCGAATCCAAGCAAAACATCAAATTGACAGTTGATATGCCCAAAAAATGAGATTTTTCAGTATATAGGTGTCACACTGTGAATCTCGTGTCCACACAGTGGGACACGACGTGTCCAAACCAACAAAATAGGTGTCACACGAACTAGAAGCGAGTCCACGCTCTCGTGTCCCCCGCAGCGAGTCCACTGTCAGTCTCGTGTCCTCCGCAGCGAGTTCACGCTCTCGTGGACACGAACTAGAAGCGAGAGAGAGAGCTAGAAGACGAGGAGAAACTGGGAAGGAGCTACCAGAGGAAGGAGGAGGAGGAGAAGGAGGAGCTACCTGAGGAAGGAGGAGAAGGAGAAGGAGGAGGCCGGAGGAGGGAGATCGCCGGAGGAGCGCCGCGGAGGAGAAGGGAAATCGCCGGAGGAGCGTCGCGAAGGAGGAGCGCGCCCAAAATTGGGGGGAAAAATTGTGAAATGATCGAAAAGGAAACCCTCGCTGGCTATATGAAACGTTTAGCGACGTCCGTATAGGACGTCGCTAAACGTCGCTGATATATAATAAATAGCGACGCAACTTAAAATGCGTCGCGAAACGTCGCTATATCAGCGACGAGTACCGACGAACTTGCGACGCACTACCCCATTTAACAAAATGTAGACGCTAGACGTCGCTATTAGTCGCTGTTGGCGACAAACAACGACGTCTTATATTAACGTCGCTAAAACCCCAAACATTAGCGACGAAATTTCACGGAGTCGCTAAATACGTCGCTGATTTGACTTATTTTGGTAGTGATCAAGAGATCAACAGAGAGACAGGAGAGGAGAATCTGAGAAAACTCATACTTCCAGAGTGATATTCCCAGAAGCATTTCTTTAACTTTTTCTCAAGAACAGGGTGAAGCAAAGCAAGAAAGCATTCGACTGTGCCATCAGTACCGTTGTTCGATACCTTTCCGGTGACTTAGTTCTTCCGATTGTTCGTCTTCTTCAAGCAGTTTTCTTCATCATCATCGTATGGTCCAAGAAACAAAGTGATCGCTCTCAGATCATACTTCCATAGCAATACTTCCCAGAACAATTTGTATTTTTTCTCGTTTTCTTTCAAAAGCCAATTTTAGGCATTTTGTTAAGTGAAACAAAATGGCGACTCTGCTGGGGACGACCTTCTCCTCTGATGAGAAGGCAATTGCTCAATATGATGATGTGTCGGTCGGATCGACAAAGAAGACTCTGGTTGTGCACTTCGACCAGACTGTCTACGAAGAAATGCTCCGAACTGGGGGTAGTACTCGCTGCTCCAATGTTCAGAAATCACGGAAGGTGCGAAAAGTTTGGATTTTCAAGTCCAAAGCATCCTCGGATCTCCCTGCTGTCTCTGAAGGCAAATGAATCCTTCCTACTCCTGTGGTGGAGGCTCCCGTCTGTGACGAGGCAGTCTCCACTTTGGTGATACGCCTTGGGCGTAAAAATCAGTCTTCCGTCTGTGACGTGGCAGACTCTCCAGTTTTACGCTCCGAGCGTAAAAATTAAGTTTTACGCTCCACGCGTAAAAATCAGTCTCTCGTCTGTGACGTGGTAGACACACCAGCTTTATGCCCCGCACGTAAAAATATGTCTCCCGTCTGTGACATGGTAGACACACAAAATTTACGCTCCACGCGTAAAGGAAAATCTTCCGTCTGTGACGTGGCAGATACTCATGTTTTGTGCTCTACGCGTAAAGGTAAATCTTATGTCTGTGACAGTGTAGATAAAATTTACAACGATGCCTTTGCATCTAAAGTGACTTTACCTGTACGCAAGTAGCGTAAAAACATTGTTGGGAAAACTTCGGTTCTCCACCAACAACCTTCTTACACTGCATTACGCAAGGTACCAAACCTACAAATTATGCGTAATGCTGATGGAATCCTTTGTGCTAAAAAATCTCAAAATTTATGCATGCAACTCCAAGCGAGTAAAAATGTACAGTTTGGTTCTGCTAATGCAGCCAGTAATCTTCTTTATACACAAGGGACTAAACGTTTCTCTACTCCAAATGTAATAAAAAAGACTACTCCCTCTACTCCTTCTGATTTACGCGAATTGCTAATACAAAAGCGTAAAAACAGACAATCTCCTGTGACACCCCCCAAGAAAATTATCATTGTGAGTGTTACCTGATTGTCATCAAATATTGTTGTTCGGCTTCTAAACGGTCAATTTTTGATCGATTAAGCTACAATGTGCCTCAGCAGCAAACAGATGATCAAGAACAGAAATTGTCATATACGTCAGTCAATATGGCATCTCATACCAACAGAGGACGACGTCCAAAACGCAACTCATCCCAGACTCCTGGTCAACAACAGTTCAACAGACTTCTTGATTCCTTTGAAGGAGTATATCAGAATACTCGATCAAGAAGACAAAGACAATTGCAGACTTCTGATTCAGAAGCTGGGGGTACTCAGTCTTTTGAGTCCGAAACTGATAGTGTCGATTCATACCTCTATACCAATCCCTCTGCATCTTCAAGAGAGGCTGACTCCTACGCTATTAGAGATGAACCGGAGACGTCATCTGCTAATATAGAACAACGTCTCTCTGCCGTTGAGCAATCAAAAAAGGACATGCTTACCATGATGCAAAGCATGTACCAAATAATAATGACTCAGCAAACTGCTCAGCCGGCAGTAATAACACCGGTGCAGGTAGCAGCACAAACTCAAGATAGTCAAGGGGTTGATATACCTTTGAATAATCAAGAGCCTGCAGTCAATCAAAATTCTGCATCTCCAGATCCTATCATTCCAGAAGATGTGCCACCTCCGGTGGGGGTTACGGTGTCACCCCCAGTTTTTGAATTAGGGGTATTTTTGTCATTTTTCAAGTTTTATAATTTTTAGGAATTTTATTTTATTTTATGTGATTTTTTGGGATTTATTTGGATTGGTTTGGATTTTATCCAATTCGGACTCAAATTGGAGACCCGGGTAGCCTGGACCCTAGTGGAACCCCGATACTAGCTGGGCTTAGCCCACATACCATCATAATTAGGCTAGAAATCTTTAACCCATCTTCCATGGCTTAATTAGTCATTATAGAGGCTAATTTAGTTAGTTAGATCTAAACCGAAACGAACCGAACCAAACCGATTTCAAACCAAACCAAACTAAGCTTAATGGGTTGGGGGCTTAGTGGATCCCCAACCCAATAACCCCAAATGCCATGGCCGGCCATGTGAAGACCAAACCCCCCCTTTACTTCTTCATTAAGTCTCTCTCTCTCTCTCTCTTTCAAAAATCTTTTCTTTCCAAGCTCTCTCTCTCTCCAAGAACCTAACCTAGGTATGCATTTAAATTCCCTATTTATTGCTCTTTACTTTTAATGTCTTCACATTAATTGGAGAGGATGAAATCCTCTACACTTTGCCCCTAAATTTTGTAGGTTTCCTAATAATCTAGGTTAAGGTTTATTTAGGGGTTATTTATATATTAGGTGATATATATATATATGTAAGTATTGTATATATGGTATTTGTGTGTGTGTGTAGAGAAATGATGGTGGTGGTGGTGTTGTGTCATGAGTGTGGTGTGAGAGTGTGAGTGTGCTTGTGTGAGTGTGTGAGAGTGTGAGTGTGTGTTTGTGGGAGGGTGTGTATGTATTTATATATATGTGTGAGTATGTATATATATATATATATGTGTGTATGTGTGTTTATATATATATACATATATATATATATATATATATATATATATATATATATATATATATATATATATATATATATATATATATATATATATATATATATATCTGTGTGTGTGTGTGTGTGTGTGTGTGTGTGTGTGTGTGTATATGTATATGGAGATGAGGGTGTGTGTGTATGTATATGTATATATAGAGAAGTGTGTGTGTTTGTGGAGTTGAATGGATAATGGATTATATATATATATATATATATATATATATATATATATATATATATATATAGGTAGATATATATAGAGGAAGGAGGAAGAGATGAAGTAGAAGGAGAAGAAAAAGATAGGCAGCAGCTGCAGCAGCTATAGGGGCAGCAGTAGCAGCAGCTGTTTGCAGCAGCAGCAGCATATGCAGCAACAGGAGCAGCAGCAAGCAGTGGCAAAACCCCCCCTCATTTGCCTATATACCCCATTGACCCCCCCTATATGTATATATGTATGTATATATATAGATGTATATCTATACATATATATAGATAGATATATGAAGATTAAGAATTTAGAAGAAGTTAAAGAAAATGAGAAGAAGTAGAAGAAAAGAAGTTAGAAGAAGTAAGGAGATTAGAAGAAATAGGAGAAGGAGAATAGGAGGAGAGAAGGAAAAATAGAATAGAAAATTTAGCGATTGAAGAGGATAGGAAAAGAATGAGAAGAGAAAATTAGAATAGGAAAATAGAAGAAGTTAGATTAGGAAGAGAATTTAAAAGAGGAAGGAAGGAAGGAAGAGGAATTAGAAGAATAGGTTTTTAGGAGAAATCGAGTTAGAGGACGAATTTGAGCCCAGAGTATCGGATCGCGATGAAACTTGACGTAGGCCTAGGATACGTGATTTAGATTTTGCGGGTAGGCTCCCGAGTAGAAATCGGGGTCGTAGGGCGCCGGTATCGCGCCGTATCAGTGCGTATCTTGAAATATTCAAGATTTTGGCAACGGGCCGTAAGGTGGACTAGACGTCCACTTTACCTAGGTATTATGGTAGGTAATATACCTATAGGCTAGTATCATACTACCCTGGGGAGATCGGGTCAAAATATCAAGCGTAGGTAGGCTAACTAGATAATCGCCGAAGTTGGAATTTTGCCCTTTTTAAGGGTAAAATAGGAATTTGGCCTATGGCCAAGAAATGAGTTTCGAAGTCCAAAATGGACTTGGATATGGGTTGTAGAGGTTGGTAATGGATAGAAATAGTCGTCTAGACTTAGTCTTGATCCCGGTTGACCACGGTTGACTTTTTGGACCAAAAGTCAACTATGGGTCAACGCTTTACCCAATTTAGTCCCAAATTCCATTAGACTTGTGCAGTTGACCGAAAGTCAACTGTTAGTCACCAGTGACCTAGAGTTGACCTAGGGTTGACCACAGTTGACCACGGTTGACCAGAGTTGACCGATTGACCAAAAAGTCAACTGTTGACTCAAAGCGATCCCGATTGATTCCGTGTGACTTGCATTGACCCAGTTAGACCTAATATGACTTAGTTTGACCCCGTACAACCTAGTTTGACATGCCTTGACCTAGAATGACTTAATAGGATTCAAATTGATTTGATTTCATTTCCTAAACATAGTATTGATACGTCTTATTCTCTATAGGTCCTCGAGACGCTGCATTTGCTCCGGTTGACATACCATATTATACTACAGGCGAGTACATTCTCTGACACTTTTCCAATTTATAATGATTGTTGTAATTCATGTAATTAGTGTAGATATGCTTGTTCTTGACACATTGGTCACACGGATTGGTATTCATGGATCCCGACATGAGATGTTAGTCCTCGTTATCTTGGTATATCTTGTGCAAGCTCCCTTGTAGTTCTTGTGCAGTATATGGATACCGATTCTCGAGGAGACTTGCTCCCTTCTCGTAGAATCCCGTGTCGTAACGTGTCTTGCTTGGATCCACTATACCAGTCGGGGACGGGGAGTACTAGTGTAGATGTGTGGTCATTATCCACCTTGTTTATTCTTGTAGACCGTAAATGCTACCAATCCTACACTCCATGTGGGATTGGCTGATCATAACCTTGTGCAGACCCAAGCCGGCCACATATTGTAGCTAGTACTCACACACCTAGAGATATGATTCTTGATTCTTGTACATGCCATGATCAGTTTACTTGCCTTGTTCTAGCTCTAGTTTTACAGCTTACCTTGCCATGATGCTCACATGTACATTTTATGATTTTCTTGTATATACTCTCTATTTACAGTCTTATAGCTTTTGTCATATCTTGTGAACTGTTGTTAGTAGATTGTACTCATTCCATCCTGACAGGATATATTAAAAATATTACAGATGCTGATGAGGGGGATTACTGTACCTACTACGGTCTGGATTACGTAGTGGGCCTAGACCTGGAGACTTTGGTCCAGCAGGGCTTAGCTCCGCCTGACGAGACCTTACCCCTTGCTTAGTTAGAGTAGGTCTTTTGTACTGGACTTTGTCTCCAGCTACTTTTGAGACTGTTATTACTATGGATTGTATTAGAGACTTGGACTTGTATATTATTTGGTGTTTGGACTTGACAGGTTATTTTATTATCGTCTTGTTGTCTTTATCTTTCAGTCTTTACTTTGTTATCTTAGAGTCGTGATTGAGTACTCATATATATATTCATTGCTTGTCCTCCGTTCGGAGTTGACCATATTCTCGACAGGTTTTTGTTATATATATAAACTGTTTAGAGTAGAAAAATCTACAGCGTTCTACGCCGATTTTTCGGTGAGGGCTGGACGTTGTCGCGTCACGTGCCCTTTTAGCGGGTGTGGGTCGTGACACGTTTTAGTGCTGGCCCACGCAGTCCTGAAGTCGTAATTAGTGCGATGTCGTAGTGGCGCTCGACTTAGAGTGCTATTACGAGCCTGCGGTACGTATCTAGGATAGGCTATAGGCTAAGAGTACTCAATCACTGTAGGATCTTTCCTTGCTTATCTTGCTTACCGTCTTTGATATCGATTTACTGCATTCTAGCTGTCCTCCTTTGATATTGCCTTCATGTGCCATATTGATATCTTCTTTTCAATTTGTCTCCAGGATAGTGATGACTCATTCTCCTGGCGAGGAGCACGGGAAGACGGAGAGGTCTGCCACCTCTGGCGGACAGGCTCCGGTCACTTCTCCTGCTGATGGGACGTCAGTTAGGATTCTCGGGGGTACTCCTCCAGCTACCTCGATGACATTCCCTGGGGTTGCGGGTGCTCTTCCCGTAGTGCCGGAAGCTGTCGGGGGCGCTCTTCCTCCTCCTGCGCAGCGAATTCTTCCGCCAGTTGCAGGCGTACTTCCACCTCCACCTCCTCTGCCTACAGATATGGGGAAGATGCTTACCTTCCTCCAGCAGATACTGGAGACTCAGAGAGCCCAGACCGAGGCTCAGCAGAGGCAGACAGACGCGATGCGTCAGGGCATGGAGGATGCCCATCAGTTGGCCCTTACAGCCGGGGAGCAGAGGGCTCATCATCCGGGGACGCGTACTAGGTACGGAGATATCCAGGACTTCAAGAAGCTCGGGCCCCGTGACTTTAGCGGGACCGAGGGTGTAGTCTATGCAGATGATTGGCTCGAGGATATCGAGCGGCAGATGAGGGCCTCCCGTCTGGCAGACGACCTGAAGGTCGAGGCGGTAGGTTTGCAGTTGCTAGACATTGTGTGCACCTGGTTCAGAAATGAGCCAGCCCTAGCTGGAGAGGGCCGTACTTGGGCAGAGTTCAAGCTCCTCTTCAAGGAGAAGTTCTTTTCCCCTACGGACAAGATTGACCTGGTGCGACAGTTCCAGGATCTGCAGCAGGACAGTCTATCTGTGGAGGAGTATGCAGCGGAGTTCGGCCGTCTGAGCCGATACGCAGAGTACACGATTCGAGACCCGGAGATCAGGGCGAGCGGTTTCAGGGAGGGGCTGACTTGGGATATCAAGATCCACATTCCCTCCTTCTATGAGACTTATACCCAGATCTACGCGGAGGCCCGCAAGGTTGAGCGGGAGTGGGGCTTAAAGCCCAAGAGGGAGCGTGATCTTTTCTCGGGGGCAAGTAGCAGTGCAGGGGCTGCTAAGCGCCCTCAGCTTCAGCATCGTTCTTTCTAGCATCACCAGCCGCAGGTGCAGGCCAGAGCACCGGTTCAGCAGCAGGTGCAACACACTCAGCAGAGGCAGGCACAGCATGGGGCTCCTTGCAACTTCTGCAAGAAGCCCGGTCATATCTGGGAGGTCTGTCGGAAGAGGCTGGGCTTGTGCCTCTATTGCGGGAAGGCTGGACACCAGTTGAGAGATTGTCCTACGAACCATCGCCGTGCAGCTCAGGAAGCACAGGACAGGCCACCTATGGCACCGCATCACGCCCTCCACCAGTAGCGGGATATACCCCGCCAGGATAGGGCTTTTGCGATGACAGTTGAGGATCCTGCACGCATTGGACTAGGAGGTAGGGTCTTGCTCTTTCTTTTACCTGTTCTCTCCGTCCATTGATTGATGATTGCTTTCTTAGTACCTTTAGTTGCATATGTGATGATCATGCTAGATTAAATAGAACACCCCAATGAAGACTCCGGCGAGCCGCGCCGTCCGCGCCCCTCCTGCGGGCCGACATCCCTCCGGCGCACCCTTAGCCCCGCCGCCGTCCAGGTTCGCGCCACCCCGCGCTGTCCCCGCGGGTTAACTCCGACCGACCACAGCGGAACCCCGCTGTCCAGATCCGCTTTTCCGTCGTCTCTCCGGCGATCCGCTTCCTCGACGCTGCCGACAGCGTCGCTGTCCGCCAACAGCGCTGTCTCTTCGCGGCGTTTCTTTATTCTGGCCAGCGTGCCCTAGTTCCGTTCTCGGCAGCGCCTCTGGTACTATCTCTAGCCGAGCTCATTTCTCTTTGGGCGAGTGTTCTCTGGATTTGTTCTGCTGTGCCTATTTCGGAGTTTTCGACGTTCGACGTCGACGACGTTGGGTCAGCATCATTTCGGAACGTCGCTGCTGGATTATTCTTCTATTTTATCATCTGAGAGCTCTAGCCGAGCACCCGAGGTATAAATTCTCTGCCCCGTCGCGTTATTTTCGGTAGTCTATGATGATATCGGTCCCCGGTTTCCCTTTCGAAAATCCGGTTAGCTACGTGGTAGTTTCGGTTAGCAACGTTAGCATTTTCTGTGATATTGTCTGCTGAGATTTGTATGTTGTTGGTTTGATTGTGGGATCTCGAGTATTTCGGGAAGGTTCTGGTGGTTGAGAAATTATTTCTGTGGTTATATTTTCGGGTTATTCTTTGGTTGGAACAATTGCAGGATTTTGTTGGCGCATTTCCCAGTTTTGGGTTGCCCCGAAATAGAGGAAATGCTGCCCAAATTTTTACAAAACTTTATTTATTTGGATTTCAAATTGGTTTTCGGAAAATGAATTTAAAACTGATTTTCGGGCGACGACCGTACCGGTCTGTGGGCCCTAGCGAAATACAAACGCACCGGTCCGACCGGGCGTTGAGGTATTAGCTAGATTTGATGATGGACCGAGTCTGAGATTCCAATTTTTAATTTAAATTATTTTATTTAATGTTTAAGTTATTTATTATAGTTATTTATTTACGGCACATTTTATTTAGTAACTAAATCATTTTCTCTTATTTTATGTAAAAAAGAATTGTACAGGGCATAAGCCCATAACTCTAGGATGATTAGCTGTGCCCATGTATTGCATAGTGTAGATTTTACTTTCTTTTCTGGATTGATGTTGATTTTTGGGTGGTTTTGGATTGGATGTATAATCGTAGTTAGAGCGTAATCATATATTTAATTAAGAATTAATTAAATGGATAAAATATTAGTAAGATAACTAGTTTATGATTTGTCACTGCAAGAAACTATATTTTTATAGATATATTACATAAACATAAAGTTTTCCAAAGATAATTGGTTCTTGTTATTATTTTCCAATAATCAAATTAACCGGTTTAATCAACGCACGTAGTTGCGACGTAATCGTTAGTTGTAGCTTAATAACAACTAAAACCTGACTAGGACTTGCTACTAGAGATTGCAACAAGCACACTTAGCCTGGTTATACAACGGTTCTAAGTCGAGTTCTCAACTATAGAAACTCGAAGACATACCTGACGTTCCTCCTCGGTACCAACTCATCTCTCCAGTCATTTTCCTGAGGCAAGTATAGTTTGTGTTAGTTTTACAGTTATTTCTATAATCGTTTTACTGTATGTTTAAACCACGATGCAAACACGAAACTCTCTCGGAGAGTACTGATTGTGACTACTGTACTGATTGGGACTGGGGGAATAGAGTAATGATTATGACCAAAGCCAACTGTAACTACTGACTGTATTAGCTTTCCCCTCTTCACACGGGGACAAGCCATATCGTATCGCTAGGATACTACTGTACATCCCAAGCCGGTCATAATTCATTGCCTGTTCAAATCACACTGTTTTACCGCTGAAAACTATTCTTTTTTCAAACTGTTTAAAACTGCATGATTCTATTATTTACTTTAACTGTTTTGAATTAGCATGAATTGTACTTTGCTTCCTCCTGACTGGAGACCCAACATTTTAGGTATCACTGATGAGGCTTTGTTCCGCGATCCCAAGACGAGGATTTCGAGACTGATGAGCTGTTTGCCTAGAGTTTCTTTTCTTCTTGATGTATGTAGAAAATGGTTTAAGTTGTATCTTTCATTTCATTATAAAAGTTTAATAAAGTTTTAAATTTCCGAATGTTGAGTTGTGACAAATATAGTGTTGTTGTATGGTTACCTGCTACTGAACAGCTTACTGTCGCCGTCTCAACAACGGTGCAGGCTGGGCATGATCCGATTCGACCCAAGAAATTGGGACCGGGTCGTGACATGTTTTTAGTGGTGGCCCATGCAGGTCAATCAGAACAATAACTTAGGAAAACATACCTAAAAACAATTAGAACACTAGAACATTGATTTGTCACAACATAGGTCCGATTTATATATAAATAAATATTTTTGCTTGATTATAGACCGGTAGGCTACCTAGCTTATGTGTGCGTCCTAAACCTTCCAGAGAATGACCATTGACAAGACCAATCCTGCTGGCGATGAGGTGTCATCTCCGGATCATATCCCATCTCCTCAACCAAATCCAGGGTCTTTTCCCTCGCGGCTGATTGACCGTCCCCATAATGCATCCAGTGAAGTTTTCACTACACTGGCGATTCCTACCTCTTCTCAAACTTGTATTTCCTTGGTGGAGTATCCATTCTTGTTGCTCCACCAGTACCAGAATATACCTCCCAAATGGTTGCCCTATTTCAAGAAATCCTAGAGTTCCAGAAAGCTCAAGATGAAGCCCAGCAGGAACAGATGAATATCACGAGAGAAGACATGAAGAACGTCAATGATGTAGCCTTAGCTATCTTAAAACGAGTTGGAGTGGAACCTCGTCCTAGGAGGGATACCCCTGAATCTAGAAGATATTTGAGCCCTATCCGGCAGTCATATCGTAAGAAGCTATTGGTTTGTGACTACTGTAAAAGGACTGATCACCAAGCCAATATTTGTCGTAAGAGATTGGGAAATGTTTGGCATGTGGATCTGCTGAACATCGGGTAAAGGATTGCCCCTTATCTTTCCATCATACCAGAATACCTATCCCAGCAACACCTGTTAGGCCACAACCTAGGGACTCTCTTTCTATCCAGCAGACCCTGCCTCCTACTATAAGGCATGATGCATACTCGAGGTTCATAGAAGATGAAGCAGTTGGAGACTGCTCATGCACGAGCCAGAACTATGAAGAATAGTACCTAGGACTGCTGAATAGCATTATCTATCTTTGGAAGTTGTAACAGGATGTCCTTAGATCAATCATGATAATTTTTGCTGTAATTCTCCACATGAATAAAATTCTTAGTTACACCTTTATGGCAGATGTTTTTTCTGATAGTCTTCCCGGATTATCCCAGACCTAGACATAGGATTCACCATTGACCTAGTCCCCGGCTCTTTCCCTATTTCTAAAGGATGTTACAGAGTCAACCCGAAGGAGGCCAAGAAAATAAAGGACCAGATCAATGAAGGCTCTAGAATTTATCCAAGATGGAACTTCACCTTAGGGAACACCGATCTTGTTTGTGCCCAAGAAGGATGGAACAACGGATGTGCATCAATTACCAGATACTAAAGAACAAGTACCCTCTGCCCGGATCGAGGATCTGTTTGATCTGTTTGTGTGGAGTTAGGGTGTTTCGAAGTTTGACTTAAGATCTGACTACCAACAAATCAAAGTCAGAAAGGAGGACATATTTCTAAGACGGCGTTCAAACACCAAGTATGGGTAGTTTTCTTTGGTCATAAAGTTGGACTGACAAATGCTCCTGCTGTGTTCATGAATCTCATGAACAGAGTTTTTCCATGAGTATTTGAATCAGATTATCTTCTCTATAGATAACATTCTGATATATTCGAAGACTGAAGAAGAGACTTACCACTACACCAATCCTTGTGCTACCCGCAGGAACCGGTGGTTTCTCAATTTACAGTAATGCCTCTGGAAAAGGACTGGGTTGCGTTCTTCAACAACATGGGAAAGTAATTGCTTACACATCTAGGCAACTACAGACTCATGAGAAGAATTATCCCACACCTAATTTGGAATTTGCTGCAATTATCTTTACTTTGAAGCTATGGAAGCATAATTTTTATGGAAAGGGAGTGAAAATATATACGGACTACAAAAGTCTAAAATATGTCTCCACTCAGAAAGAGTTGAATGTTAGACAAATAAGATGGCTGGAGTTGATGAAGGATTTCAACATCGACTTGCAGTACCATTCAGGTAAGGCTAATATGGTCGCTGATGCACTTGGTCGATACTGATGGCGGAGTTCTTAGCCAAGGACTAGCACCTGCTAGAAGACATCGAGAAGTTTGGACTAGAGGTTATACTACCTGGAGATAGACGGACGGAACTGGATGCTGATTCAGTATTGATGAAGTTCGAGGCTGATGGACAAGAGGACGTAGTTTCAAAACGAGGCACTTTGCAGGCTTAGAGATCAAGTGTTGGCAGGAACACTTAAGGGTTTCTAAATTGATTAGCAGTGGAACTCTGAAGAATGGTACGAGACTTTACGTATTGGCTGACAAACGGAGGAACGAGTTGATGGAAGAAATGCACCAGTCGCAGTATTCCATATATTCAGGAGATAATAAGATGTATCGGAATATGCCTCAATTGATTGGTGCTGTGGAATGAAGAAGGACAATTCTAGGTATGGGATTAGATGTGAATTTGTCAACATGAGGAATTTAGCAAGAGAACAACAAGTTTGTTGCAGCCGCTGGACAATTCGGAGTGGAAGTAGAAGCATATAACAATGAACTTTGAGTAAGGATTGCCTTGTTCCCAAGGAGGGAAGGGCACCAATTGGATTATAGTGGACTGACTAACTAAGTTAGCATACTTTATTCCCTTCAAGGTTAGTTTATTCACCGAGAAGTTGGCAACATTGTACGAGAGGCACCCCTACCGGATTTATGGAGTACAAATCAGCGGACAATCAAAGAAGATAATCCAGACGCTTGAAGATATGTTAGATCTTGTGTTTTGGAAATTGGAGGATCTTGGAGAAGATCATTTAAAATTGGTAGAGTTTCCTTACAACAACTACCAAGTTAGCATCGTCAATCAGTGGAGTTTGAAGAAGGTGATAGCATCTTTTGTGAAGATTTTCTCCTACCAGAGGAACGATCAGTGTTAGCAGAGCAGGAAAGTTGAGCCAGGTACATCAGGCCATTTGAAATTTTAAGACGAGTTGGAAGTAACGTACCGGTTAGCTCTACCAGCTAAACTTGAGAGTGTGCAACGTCTTCTACGTCACAGCTCAGACGCTACATTCCGGATCTGAGTCCCATATTGGATAATTCAGAGCTGAAGATTGGACTCAACCTTTCAGAGCCAGAGAAACCAGTTGCAAGCGTAGTCAGAGGTGAGAAGAAGATCAGATTTTGAGCCATCATTTAAACTCCTACTTCTTATCTTTTCGTTCTAAACTTGACTGATGCTGCTAAATTAGCCTAGTTTTGCAAGCTATTTTTTATCAAGTTTGATCATGACAGTATTTTATTGGATGCACCCACTAATATATTGTCTAATCAGGACCGGTGCATGATGGTCTGATCAACCTTGTGTACTTTGGTTCGCTTTTGTATTTTTTTCTACATGGATGATATCATAAATAAAACTTGTCCCTAAACCGTCTCATCCACGACTGCCTTGGAAATTCTTATTGTTGGACCTGAGTTACGGGCGTAGTACCCGTAGCTGTTTGATTCTCCTACCCTACTCTTTAAATTTCGAGGACGAAATTTTCTAAGGAGGAAAGATTGTGAAACCCATAGTTTGTAATTAAATTATTAAATAATGTTTTGGTATTATTATTACTAGTATTTCAAAACTATTATTATTATTAATATTATAAAATATTTTCGAGTGAAAAAGAATTTCAAAAATTATAATAACAAGGCTTTTTGATTTTCGAGCCCAGACCCAGGCCTGAGCCCAAATCCATTCTTTTTCCAAATCTTGTTTTGACTTGGTTATTTAAAAAATAAAATAAATAAATAAATAAATAAATTTATGGGCTGGTCCCGTAGGACCAACACCCCACTCACGAATTAGTAACCCCAACCCATCAACTCCCCAACTCTCCATCTCCCTCTATTTACTCACCCCACTTCCCCACGTTCATTTACTACCACCTCCCCTTATTTACTACCACCTCACCCATTCTCCTCTCTTCACCTACTCTGAAGAGCAAACTCTCCATTTCATTTTCTCACAGAGAGTATCAACTCCTCTCTGGAGCCAACTCTCCCCTTTTCCCAACTTCACTCACCAAAACCCCCCTCTTCCTCTCCCCCAAACTCTCACCCGACCACCGGAGCCCCGCCCGTAGCCGCGAGCTCCGCCGACCCGAGCTCGGCCGAATATCCACCGCCGAGTTCCCTCCAGCGTGCCCCCTCTGCGCCCTCGCGCCCACTCCGGCGAGCCGCGCCGTCCGCGTCCCTCCTGCGGGCCGACAGCCCTCCGGCGTACCCTTAGCCCCGCCGCCGTCCAGGTTCGCGCCACCCCGCGCTGTCCCCGCGGGTTAACTCCGGCCGACCACAGCGGAACCCCGCTGTCCAGATCCGCTTTTCCGTCGTCTCTCCGGCGATCCGCTTCCTCGACGCTGCCGACAGCGTCGCTGTCCGCCAACAGCGCTGTCTCTTCGCGGCGTTTCTTTATTCTGTCCAGCGTGCCCTAGTTCCGTTCTCGGCAGTGCCTCTGGTACTATCTCTAGCCGAGCTCATTTCTCTTTGGGCGAGTGTTCTCTGGATTTGTTCTGCTGTGCCTATTTCGGAGTTTTCGACGTTCGACGTCGACGACGTTGGGTCAGCATCATTTCGGAACGTCACTGCTGGATTATTCTTCTATTTTATCATCTGAGAGCTCTAGCAGAGCACCCAAGATATAAATTCTCTGCCCCGTCGCGTTATTTTCGGTAGTCTATGATGATATCGGTCCCCGGTTTCCCCTTCGAAAATTCGGTTAGCTACGTGGTAGTTTCGGTTAGCTACGTTAGCATTTTTTGTGATATTGTCTGCTGAGATTTGTATGTTGTTGGTTTGATTGCGGGATCTCGAGTATTTCGGGAAGGTTCTGGTGGTTGAGAAATTATTTTTGTGATTATATTTTCGGGTTATTCTTTGGTTGGAACAATTGCAGGATTTTGTTGGCGCATTTTCCAGTTTTGGGTTGCCCCGAAATAGAGGAAATGCTGCCCAAATTTTTACAAAACTTTATTTATTTGGATTTCAAATTGGTTTTCGGAAAATGAATTTAAAACTGATTTTCGGGCGATGACCGTACCGGTCTGTGGGCCCTAGCGAAATGCAAACGCACCGGTCCGACCGGGCGTTGAGGTATTAGCTAGATTTGATGATGAACCGAGTCTGAGACTCCAATTTTTAATTTAAATTATTTTATTTAATGTTTAAGTTATTTATTATAGTTATTTATTTACGGCACATTTTATTTAGTAACTAAATCATTTTCTCTTATTTTATGTAAAAAAATTGTACAGGGCATAAGCCCATAACTCTAGGATGATTAGCTGTGCCCATGTATTGCATAGTGTAGATTTTACTTTCTTTTCTAGGTTGATGTTGATTTTTGGGTGGTTTTGGATTGGATGTATAATCGTAGTTAGAGCGTAATCATATATTTAATTAAGAATTAATTAAATAGATAAAATATTAGTAAGATAACTAGTTCATGATTTGTCACTGCAAGAAACTATATTTTTATAGATATATTACAAAAACACAAAGTTTTCCAAAGATAATTGGTTCTTGTTATTATTGTCCAATAATCAAATTAACCGGTTTAATCAACGCACGTAGTTGCGACGTAATCGTTAGTTGTAGCTTAATAACAACTAAAGCCTGACTAGGACTTGCTACTAGAGATTGCAACAAGCACACTTAGCCTGGTTATACAACGGTTCTAAGTCGAGTACTCAACTGTAGGAAATCGAAGACATACCTGACGTTCCTCCTCGGTACCAACTCATCTCTCCAGTCATTTTCCTGAGGCAAGTATAGTTTGTGTTAGTTTTACAGTTATTTCTATAATCGTTTTATTGCATGTTTAAACCACGATGCAAACACGAAACTCTCTCGGAGAGTACTGATTGTGACTACTGTACTGATTGGGACTGGGGAAATAGAGTAATGATTATGACCAAAGCCAACTGTAACTACTGACTGTATTAGCTTTCCCCTCTTCACACGGGGGCAAGCCATATCGTATCGCTAGGATACTACTGTACATCCCAAGCCGGTCATAATTTATTGCCTGTTCAAATCACACAGTTTTACCGCTGAAAACTATTCTTTCTTCAAACTGTTTAAAACTGCATGATTCTATTATTTACTTTAACTGTTTTAAATTAGCATGAATTGTACTTTGCTCCCTCCTGATTGGAGACCCAACATTTTAGGTATCACTGATGAGACTTTGTTCCGCGATCCCAAGACGAGAATTTCGAGACTGATGAGCTGTTTGCCTAGAGTTTCTTTTCTTCTTGATGTATGTAGAAAATGGTTTAAGTTGTATCTTTTATTTCATTGTAAAAGTTTAATAAAGTTTTAAATTTTTGAATGTTGAGTTGTGACAAATATAGTGTTATTGTATGGTTACCTGCTACTGAACAGCTTACTGCCACCGTCTTAACAACGGTGCAGGCTGGGCATGATCCGATTCGACCCAAGAAATTGGGACCGGGTCGTGACAGCTTTCTTAGTACCTTTAGTTGCATATGTGATGATCATGCTAGATTAAATAGAACACCCCAATGAAGACTGCAATAACATGATACTCTAGAGATTTAAAACCATGCATGTGTTCTGATTTCCTGGGTTACATGTTATATAACTTAGGATAAAATTTAGTAGACCTTGATTGTTGCGTGCTTGACCTAGAGAAGAGTACGACCGTTGAATTTCGAGGACGAAATTTTTTAAGAAGGGTAGATTTGTCACCCCCAGTTTTCGAATTAGGGGTATTTTCGTCATTTTTCAAGTTTTATAATTTTTAGGAATTTTATTTGATTTTATGTGATTTTTTGGGATTTATTTGGATTGGTTTGGATTTTATCCAATTCGGACTCAAATTGGAGACCCGGGTAGCCTGGACCCTAGTGGAACCCCCATACTAGCTGGGCTTAGCCCACATACCATCATAATTAGGCTAAAAATCTTTAACCCATCTTCCATGGCTTAATTAGTCATTATAGAGGCTAATTTAGTTAGTTAGATCTAAACTGAAACGAACCGAACCAAATCGATTTCAAACCAAACCAAACTAAGCTTAATGGGTTGGGGGCTTAGTGGATCCCCAACCCAATAACCCCAAATGCCATGGCCGGCCATGTGAAGACCAAACCCCCCCCCCCCTTTACTTTTTCATTAAGTCTCTCTCTCTCTCTCTTTCAAAAATCTTTTCTTTCCAAGCTCTCTCTCTCTCCAAGAACCTAACCTAGGTATGCATTTAAATTCCCTATTTATTGCTCTTTGCTTTTAATGTCTTCACATTAATTGGAGAGGATGAAATTCTCTACACTTTGCCCCTAAATTTTGTAGGTTTCCTAATAATCTAGGTTAAGGTTTATTTAGGGGTTATTCATATATTAGGTGATATATATATATATATATATATATATATATATATGTATATATATATATATATGTATATATATATATATATATATATATATATATATATATATATATATGTATATATATATATATTATATATATATATATATATATATATATATATGTATATATATATATATATATATATATATATATATATATATATAAATATATATATATATATATATATATATATATATATATATATATATATATATATATATATATATATATATATATATATATATATATATATGTAAGTATTGTATATATGGTATTTGTGTGTGTGTGTGTAGAGAAATGATGGTGGTGGTGGTGTTGTGTCATGAGAGTGGTGTGAGAGTGTGAGTGTGCTTGTGTGAGTGTGTGAGAGTGTGAGTGTGTGTTTGTGGGAGGGTGTGTATGTATTTATATATATGTGTGAGTATGTATATATATATATGTGTATGTGTGTTTATATATATATATATATATATGGGAGCGGATCGGGAGCCCCGCCCACGGAGCCCCGCCGAAGCCCCGCCCCCCCTTAGCCGTTGGATCGCGCGGGCTTGCGCGGGCCCCACGCGGGCCCCGCACGATCCGATGGTGCAGGGGGGGCGGGGCTTCGACGGGGCTCCGCGGGCGGGGCCTTTGATCCGCTCCCTATATATATATATATATATATATATATATATATATATATATATATATATATATATATATATATATATGTGTGTGTGTGTGTGTGTGTGTGTGTGTGTGTGTGTGTGTGTGTGTATGTATATGTATATATAGAGAAGTGTGTGTGTTTGTGGAGTTGAATGGATAATGGATAATGGATTATATATATATGTGTGTGTATATATATATATATATATATATATATATATATATATATATATATATATATATATATATAGAGGAAGGAGGAAGAGATGAAGTAGAAGGAGAAGAAGAAGATAGGCAGCAGTTGCAGCAGCTATAGGGGCAGCAGCAGCAGCTGTTTGCAGCAGCAGCAGCAGCATATGCAGCAGCAGGAGCAGCAGCAAGCAGTGGCAAACCCCCCCCTCATTTGCCTATATACCCCATTGACCCCCCCTATATGTATATATGTATGTATATATATAGATGTATATCTATACATATATATAGATAGATATATGAAGATTAAGAAGTTAGAAGAAGTTAAAGAAAATGAGAAGAAGTAGAAGAAAAGAAGTTAGAAGAAGTAAGGAGATTAGAAGAAATAGGAGAAGGAGAATAGGAGGAGAGGAGGAAAAAGAGAATAGAAAATTTAGCGATTGAAGAGGATAGGAAAAGAATGAGAAGAGAAAATTAGAATAGGAAAATGGAAGAAGTTAGATTAGGAAGAAAATTTAAAAGAGGAAGGAAGGAAGGAAGAGGAATTAGAAGAATAGGTTTTTAGGAGAAATCGAGTTAGAGGGCGAATTTGAGCCCGGAGTATCGGATCGCGATGAAACTTGACGTAGGCCTAGGATACGTGATTTAGATTTTGCGGGTAGGCTTCCGAGTAGAAATCGGGGTCGTAGGGCGCCGGTATCGCGCCGTATCAGTGCGTATCTTGAAATATTCAAGATTTTGGCAACGGGCCGTAAGGTGGACTAGACGTCCACTTTACCTAGGTATTATGGTAGGTAATATACCTATAGGCTAGTATCATACTACCCTGGGGAGATCGGGTCAAAATATCAAGCGTAGGTAGGCTAACTAGATAATCGCCGAAGTTAGAATTTTGCCCTTTTTAAGGGTAAAATAGGAATTTGGCCTATGGCCAAGAAATGAGTTTCGAAGTCCAAGATGGACTTGGATATGGGTTGTAGAGGTTGGTAATGGGTAGAAATAGCCGTCTATACTTAGTCTTGACCCCGGTTGACCACGGTTGATTTTTTGGACCAAAAGTCAACTATGGGTCAACACTTTACCCAATTTAGTCCTAAATTCCATTAGACTTGTGTAGTTGACCGAAAGTCAACTGTTAGTCACCAGTGACCTAGAGTTGACCTAGGGTTGACCACAGTTGACCATGGTTGACCAGAGTTGACCGGTTGACCAAAAAGTCAACTGTTGACTCAAAGCGATCCCGATTGATTTCGTTTGACTTGCATTGACCCAGTTTGACCTAGTTAGACCTAATATAACTTAGTTTGACCCCGTACAACCTAGTTTGACATGCCTTGACCTAGAATGACTTAATAGAATTCAAATTGATTTTATTTTATTTCCTAAACATAGTATTGATACGTCTTGTTCTCTATAGGTCCTCGAGACGCTGCATTTGCTCCGGTTGACATACCATATTATACTACAGGTGAGTATATTCTCTGACACTTTTCCAATTTATAATGATTGTTATAATTCATGTAATTAGTGTAGATATGCTTGTTCTCGACATATTGGTCACACGGATTGGTATTCATGGATCCCGACATGAGATGTTATTCCTCGTTATCTTGGTATATCTTGTGCAAGCCCCCTTGTAGTTCTTGTGCAGTATATGGACACCGATTATCGAGAAGACTTGCTCCCTTCTCGTAGAATCCCGTGTCATAACGTGTCTTGCTTGGATCCACTCTACCAGTCGGGGACGGGGAGTACTAGTGTAGATGTGTGGTCATTATCCACCTTGTTTATTCTTGTAGACCGTGAATGCTACCAATCCTACACTCCACGTGAGATTGGCTGATCATAACCTTGTGCAGACCCAAGCCGGCCACATATTGTAGCTAGTACTCACACACCTAGAGATATGATTCTTGATTCTTGTACATGCCATGATCAGTTTACTTGTCTTGTTCTAGCTCTAGTTTTACAGCTTACCTTGCCATGATACTCACATGTACATTTCATGATTTTCTTGTATATACTCTCTATTTACAGTCTTATAGCTTTTGTCATATCTTGTGAACTGTTGTTAGTAGATTGTACTGTTCCATCCTGACAGGATATGTTAAAAATATTACAGATGCTGACGAGGGGGATTACTGTACCTACTACGGTCTGGATGACGTAGTGGGCCTAGACCTGGAGACTTTGGTCCAGCAGGGCTTAGCTCCGCCTGACGAGACCTTACCCCTTGCTTAGTTAGAGTAGGTCTTTTGTACTGGACTTTGTCTCCAGCTACTTTTGAGACTGTTATTACTATGGATTGTATTAGAGACTTGGACTTGTATATTATTTGGTGTTTGGACTTGACAGGTTATTTTATTATCGTCTTGTTGTCTTTATCTTTCAGTCTTTGCTTTGTTATCTTAGAGTCGTGATTGAGTACTCATATATATATTCATTGCTTGTCCTCCGTTCGGAGTTGACCATATTCTCGACAGGTTTTTGTTATATATATAAACTGTTTAGAGTAGAAAAATCTACAGCATTCCACGCCGATTTTTCGGTGAGGGCTGGGCATTGTCGCGTCACGTGCCCTTTTAGCGGGTACGGGTCGTGACATACGGTACATCCAACAACTATTCAATCGAATATGCTTCCTCATACTAGTGAAGCTATTCAAGCAGTACGTGAGCTTAAAGTACAGTTTGAAGTTCTGAAGCACAAGGATCAGCTCCAGAGGTTAGGGATTAAGCAACCTTATCCTCCTCATTGGAATGATGTACCCTTTTCTCCGAAATTCAAGCCACAATCAATGGTGTTATTTGATGGAAAGGCTTCCCCTAGTCAGTACATCAATTACTTTGATATTATGACTGTACATCTACAGAAGAATGATGCTCTTCTTACTCGAGTTTTTATCGGGTGTTTGACGGGTTCAGCCTACGACTGGTATCGTAGTCTACCCGACAATTGCATTTCGTCTTTTGACGAATTCAAAGCAATGTTTCTTTTCCGCTTCTATGAAGGAGGCATGGACATGAACATGTCATCCTTAATAGAAATCAAACAAAAGGAGAAGGAAGATACTCGGACGTTCATTGAACGTTCCGATAGGCAACTTTGAAGATGCCTCCTGGTATGCCAGATTCAGCATTGATTGATACATGTAAAATGAATCTGCGACCATCCATTGCTGTCTTCACGGGTTCCTAATTCACAGATTGGGCCTCGTTTATTATAGCAGCATTTTCTGCCGAGACCAATGGTAGGTTGGCTCGTGAACATGGGATAATCTTTGCTTCAGAGGATAAAGGAAAGAAAGGCTCTTCTGTAATAATTTCGGCAATCGTAATGGAAAAGGGAAGGAAACCCTTGTGGTTAATCTTTCAAAACCTAAAACGATGCCGAATAATCAAGAGTCTTCCAAGCCAAAAGAATACTCTTTCGATGACAGTGATATCCCAGGGATATTCCAATGTCTGGTAAAGAGTGGCAAACTCCAGATTCCAGAGCCGAAAAGACCTAATGAGGTAAATCTGACCGACAATCCCAAGTATTGTATCTATCACAAATACATAAATCATCCTACCAATGCTTGTTATGTCTTGAAGAAGAAAATCCAGGAGCTGATAAATGCCAATGCCATCGCTTTAACCAACGATGGGCATACGGTCACCACCAATATGATTTCTCTTCAATTTGGAGGTTTTTCTCCATAGCAAGTCCCAGATGGAATTATCCCAATTCCAAAGGCGACGATGAAGATTGTGAATATTCCGTCTGCCAGAGAGCAAAATGAAGGACTTTTGCCTCTTACACTAAAAAATGGTGAAATCATGTGGGTGCACCCTGATTTAGTACCTGAAATGGAGAATGAAAGTAAAACTTCAAAGTCCAAGAAAGGTAAAAAGTCAAAACCTACAACATGATCTCTCATGTTTTAACCCCAGACTATGATGATTTGGATCATTTATGGGGTGACATTCCTTTGGAGGATAGACTGAAGGGTTTGAATATATGTCCTCCAAGCTTGGCTCCTCCTACCAAACTCAAGCTTACTCATCGACAATGGTTAGCAATGAATAGTGTCCCCTTATACAGGGCACAACAGGTCTTTACTGCTTATGAGAAAGCTCCTACAGGGATTTTTCCTTCTATCCCGAGTATTCTTCCTTCTCCTGTGGATACAAAGGTTTCTATTCCTCCTTCTACAGAAGTTCCTATGCCTCCTTCTCCTGTGGTTACAGAGGTTTCTGTCTCTTCTTCCTCTGTTAAACCATCTATTGAAAGTCCGCTACCTACTCATTTGTATAGTCAGCAAGCAGTCCATCTCATAAAAAAGATGGGCTATGACTTTCAAAAGGCGGAAGGCTTGAATTATGATAAAGGAATACGACTTCCTTTACAACTTCAAAGTCAGAAATCCACTTTCGGATTGGGTTTTGAGGTTCCTCATAAAAATCCTCGCAAGAAGAAGACTAAGGGAAAGAAGACTAAATCCTGCAATATGGTACTTCATTCTCCTGAGTCTGAAGAAGAAACCTTTGCTGGTACGAGATCTGGGAATGAGTACCACAGATTATGAGGGATCTTCCAAAGAAGCAGAGGACGTTGTTGAAACAATACCAGCTCAACCATCTCCTGTTCCTGCTAAACCATCTGTGGTTAAAAAGGGAAAACAGAAAGCAGTACGCTTTGACGTCCCATTGAAATCTGCTTCAAACCAAGGGGTGGTGATGAAACCCTATAAGTTCGATATTCTAGCCCAGTTAGCTAATACTCCAGCTAGACTTTCGATCTTTGAGCTGCTTCGCCTTTCGAAAGAAAGTCGTGAAACTTTGAGTGAAGCTTTGCTACAAGCTGATTCATGCTTAGCTCAACTCAAGACTCCTGACAATATGCCAGTGTCATGCCCACAATGTCATAGTGTGATGGAGGCAATTTCCAATATGACCTTCATACAAGAAGATATGTTGTTGAAGCATAATAAGCACGACAGGCCTTTGTGCTACACTGGGTATATTGAATCCACAAAAATTGACAGGATTTATATTGATCCTGGGTCTTCTATTAGCATTATTATTCAGAGTATGTTAAGACCCTTGAGGATTCCTACTAGTGATATGACTTACACTAGTACCACAATAGTTGGTTTTAACTCTGGCAAGAGTAAACCACTGGGGAAGATTCGTCTGAAGATTTAAATTGGTGATCTTCGAACTATGGCGATATTTTATGTTATCAACTCAGATGTATCTTACAACATCTTTCTCGGAAGACCGTGGATACATGAGCATAATATAGTGCCTTCAACTCTCCACCAATGCCTTAAGTACGTGGATTCCCAAGGGATTGTGAAGACGAAATTTGCTGATATCAATCCTTTCAAGGGTGTCGAAGCCTATTTCTCGGATTCAATCCTCTATAAACAGGAGCATATGAAGGAGATATCGGATATAGCCGAAGTTCGATCACTTGCTGAAGATCAATCTGTCAATAAAGATCCTCCAGAAGAGCAACCTTTGAAGATCAAAGTCAAAGGTCGAATCCAACCCCAACCTGTCAATGACCAACCTCTGATGATCAAGGTCAAAGGAAAAACTCGAGCTTCGTCTGAGGAATCGGTGAGTATTCCTGCCAAGAGCCAAGTTCAACCTCTCATGATCAAAGTCAAGGGACGCACTTCTCGTACGAATGATCCAGAACTACCACTGATCATCAACCTTGGCAAGTCTACGCAGAAGACGGATGACTGTCCGTTAATGATCAATCCGAAACGTAGTACTCAACTTATAAATGATGTAAATATTAATCATTATGTACTTTCTAATATCAATGAAGATTTCCTTTTGGAGTACCTGGCTGTCAAATTTATTGAGAGAATGACTTTATCTGATGATAATCAAGGTCATCAACATAAAAATAACATAAACACAGAGGAAACTTTATACATTGATCATAAGGAAAATTCTTTTCCTCCTCATGTTGATGTTGGACCTTATGCTCAAAGGTTCCTAACATCTTCTCCCTATCTTCTTCCTGTAGCCTCATCATCACAAGCTTGTGTAACTTATAGACGTCACGAAGAATCCTGTTTTGTGGTTCCGTCTAATAAGAAAAACAAGCGCCAAATTGTGTTTGGTCTGGCCAAAAATATCCATGTTATTCAGACCGATGATCTTAGAGATAAAGATAAAGGAAGAAGCTGAATTGACAAATATAGTCAACAATCTCTTAAGATTATTCAGAATATGGGATATAATTTGAAGACTATGCAAGGTCTCAATCAAAGCAAAGGTAGACGATTACCATTATGTGGTGATCCGTTTTACCAGAAAACTCGACATGGATTGGGATATGATCCGTCCCACATGTTTAATGAAGATATACAAGAAGAATTCTCTTCTAGTTCTTCACAATCCTCAGATTCAGAAGAAATCCAATTCATCGAATCAGATATATCCCCCATGTATAAAGAAAATATAGAAGAATGTTCTTCCAGTCTTTTACAATCCTCATATTCTGGAGGAGATTATTATGATGAATCTGAATGTGTCTTCTCAGTCAACATGGTTCAAACTGATGGTGAATCTGAACCATTTGAGAATGACCCTTGGGCACAGCAAATGGACACTCAATGGGAGCTTCGTTTTGAACAACGACAGCCACCTACAGAGGATAAGATTGCCCAGATTGATGTTGGAGACGGAACTACGTCCAAGCCAATATTCATCAGTAAAAACCTATCCGAAGATGAAAAGGAAGAGTTGATAAAATTAATTAAAGAATATATTAATATCTTTGCATGGAGTTATGAGGATATGCCGGGTCTAGATCCTAAAGTAGCTACTCATAAACTCAATATTCTTCCTAATGCCAAACCTGTAAAACAATAGCAGCGACGTTTTCGACCAAATATGATGGAGGCAATTGAAGTAGAAGTCAAAAAGCTGATTATATGTGGCTTTGTTCGTGAACAACACCCAGACTGGGTTGACAACATTGTTCCTGTTATGAAGAAGAACGAAAAAGTTCGAGTTTGCATAGATTTTCGGGATCTTAAAGCAGCTTGTCCAAAGGACGAATTTCCACTTCTGATTACCGATGTCATGATAGAAAATACATGTGGTTTTGAACGCATGTCTTTCATGGATGGATTTTCAGGATACAATCAAATTAAAATGCATCCGGACGATGAAAAGCATACTACTTTTCGTACACCCCTTGGGGTTTACTGCTATACGGTTATGCCGTTTGGTCTAAAAAATGCCGGTGCTACGTATCAACGGGCTATGAGCAATATCTTTCAAGAACATTTATGGAAGACAGTTGAATGTTACGTAGATGACATTGCTGTCAAAAGTCGATTAAAAGATGATCATATTCAAGACTTAAAGACGGTATTCGAGTTGATGCGCCAACATCAATTGAAGATGAATCCTACTAAGTCTTTCCTAGGGGTGTCCAGTGGCAAATTTTTGGGATTTGTTATCACTTCTCAGGGTATCCATGTTGATCCTGATAAAATTAAAGCAATTCTTGAAATGCGTCCTCCACGCAATTTAAAAGAACTCCGCGGCTTCCAAAGTCGCATTGCTTATATCAGGAGATTTATATCCAATCTTTCTGGGAGATGTCAACCTTTCTCCCGTTTATTAAAGAAAGGGGTATCATTTGTCTGGGATGAAGCATGTCAGAAAGCCTTCAATGACATCAAGCAATACCTTAAAAATCTACCGATTTTGGTACCTCCAGTGGTAGGAAGACCATTTTTGCTATATGTTCCAGCCTTGGATCATTCACTTGGTACTTTTCTTGCACAGAAAAGTGACAAGGGTCATGAACAAGCAATTTATTATCTTAGCTGAATGATGGTTGGAGCTGAACACAGGTATACTCCTGTGGAGAAGGAATGTCTGGCCTTGGTTTTTGCTGTTCAAAAGATAAGATATTATGTGTCAGGACAGACTATCCATGTTATCTCCAGAATAAATCCTATTTGGATATTGATGAGAAAACCAAGCATTCTTAACTCCAGGTTAGCCACCTGGGCGATGTTGCTTACTCCTTATGATATGGTCTATGTACCTCAAAAATCAGTGAAGGGTCAAGCATTAGCTAATTTTTTAGCAGCTCACCCTATACCTGAAATATCGAAGCTATATGAAGACCTTCCAGATGAAGTCGTGGATTGCAACATAATTTTAAAGGATGATATTTGGCAACTATATTTTGATGGAGCATCGCGGGTTGGACCTAAAGGCAATATTATCTATGGAGTAGGAATCGTCTTGGTTTCTCCTGACAAAATGGTCATATACCGTGCTTATTCTCTCAATGAACCCTGCTCCAATAATGTGGCAGAATATAATGCTCTGCTGATTGGTCTCCAAGTAGCAAAACAATTGGACATCGAGTTCCTGGAAGCTTATGGAGATTCTCAACTGATTGTTAATCAGGTTAGAGGGACATATGAAGTCAGAAATCCTGACCTCATTCCTTATCATCAAGTGGTTATCGAATTGGTCCTTTCATTCAAAGGATTCTTCATCGAATTCGTACCACGTTCTCAAAATTTGGAAGCTGATGCTCTTGCTAGTTTAACTGCAGACTTAGCTGTTCCAATTAGAAGACAAAATACCATCACTTTATTGGATCGAGACTTATTCTGTGTCAGGAATAATCTGTATATTGAACAGAGTTATACTACAGAATCAAGTTCCCAGTAGAGGAATTAGAGAAATCCATTCATTGATTATGCGGTTCATGGGATTTTACCTGAAGATCCAAAAGAAGCTGCATCAATTAAGAGACGATCATTTCGATTTTACTATAATTCTTCCTTACATATGTTATATCGTCGTTCATATGACGGACTGTTGCTACGCTGTCTCTCAGAGAATGAAGCTAAGCAAACACTTCGTGAAGCTCATAATAGTGTCTGTGGTGCCCATAAACCTGGTCCAAAATTACAGGATCGCATTCGAAGAATGGGGTATTATTGGCCATCCATGATAGCAGATGCTGTGGATTATGCCAGACGGTGTAAAGCATGTCAGATTTATGCTGATTTTATTCATCAACCATCGAAGTTCTTACATCCTACAACAGCTTTTTGGCCTTTCGAAGCCTGGGGCATGGATATTATTGGTTCGATTAACCCTCCTTCTGTCAAGGAACATCAGTTTATACTGGCTATAATCGATTATTTTTCAAAATGGGCGGAAGCAGTTCCCCTTGTTGAAGTAAAAACATCCAATATGGTTAGCTTCATCAAACACCATGTCATTTATCGTTTTGGGATTCTCCGACGGATAATTTATGATAATGGACCACAATTTGCCAGTCAGGCATTTTATCGATTCTGTGATAAGAATCGGATTCAAAATCTGGCTTCTACGGCTTATAATCCAGCTGCTAATGGTTTGGCCGAAGCTTTCAACAAGACAATCATCAAACTTCTCAAAAAGTTCGTCTCTTCTAATAAACGTGATTGGAATGAGAAACTTGGAGAATGTTTATGGGCTTACCGAACGACAGTCCGAACTCCTACTAGTTTTATACCGTTTTCACTAGTCTACGGATGTGAGGCTGTTCTTCCACTGAAAATCCAGATTCCATCTTTTAGAATAGCCATTGCTAATGAACTAACTACAGAGAATAACGATCGCTTACGACTCCAAGAACTTGAAGGATTGGACGAGAAGCGTCTTCAAGCGCAACAGCACATTGAGTTATATCAAGCCCGCATATCTCGAACTTTCAATCGTAAAGTTAAAAAGAGGGTATTCAAAGTCGGTGAGCTAGTTTTAGCTGTTCAAAGACCGATGGTGATGACTCATAAGAGCAAAGGAAAATTCCAAGCAAAATGGAAAGGCCCTTATATCGTCGAGACAGTCTTCTCTAATGGTGCCTATAGGTTGTCTAAACCTAATGGAGATTTGCTCATGATGCCGACCAATGGCAAATTCTTGAAGAAATACTATGTTTAAATTTCTTCTTTATTCCCCAGCTACCAATATTTGGTTAAGCTGATTACTTGTCTCCTTGAAGAGAATTTTGATCTTCTATCTTACCAGTTGATTAAAAAGTGAGATTTATTATATATCATGTTCTCATGACCTCTGAATAAATATTAAGTCTACTTCTTTTCCTATCTATCATACCCATTTGGCCTCTGAATAGGTATTAATCTATTTTTCTTTGAGTTGTTACGATCTGTCATGTTCATATTACCTCTGATAGTGTCATATACTCTAAATAGAGAAAGAGATTCATTATCTATCATGTCCATATTACCTCTGGATAGATACAATTTATTGAGTTTAGAAAACTTGTCATGTCCATACTACCTCTGATAAGTGTTTTCTATCTCATAGCTATTGTTTAATTTCAAAATAAATGATAGGATCACAAATAAACATTTTTATTCATTTCTTGTAAAAAAATTACAGAGTGAAAAAGATAGAAGATTACAAAAGCCCTTTATTTGCCTAAGGCGGAGCAGATAAGTCTCCTAGCATTTTCTGCAGCTCTGCTAGACGCTTGTCACGAGAGCTCAATACAGTTTTAGCAGCTACGGAGCGTCGAGGTTCGGGAGTACAGATGTGAGAAAGTCCAACAAAAGTAACTATAAGCTTGTCCTTGGCTTCGTCAAGGGTTTTGATGGTAGATTCAGCTCCGAAGACCTGTTCTTCTAAAATTGAGCTCTGAGTTAGGTGATGGTCCCGGGCCATGATCATCTGCTCTCTCTCTGCCTTCAAGCGAGCCAGCTCAGCCTCGACTTCGCGAATTCTATCACTTTGTTGATGAATTCTTATATTCGAAGTTTCATAGGCTTCTCTCTGGCTATCCAGCTCGGGCTTCGCTCTAGCCAAAAAAGTTTTTTTCTTTGGCGACCTTTATGCTGTATTCATGGAGGGCTTCATTGAAAGTAGTCTCCCGAGCGAGGTATTCAGCAGATAAAGCGTCATACTCTTTTTGGATGAGACTTTCAATAGTTTCACTTGACAGCTTTAGATATTCTTTGATGGGCTGTTCAAGTCCCTCCACGATTTTCTCCAACGCCGCTGCTCTTGTCGCATCATTGAACATGGCGACATTTCTGATAGTAAGAGGGATCGCCGCCTTCAAGCTCTCATAATTGAGGCCCTTATTCAGGACCATTTTGATTAGAGCCGCCAGAGTCTTGTAAAAGGTATCAGTATGAATCTCAACTAAGAGATTCATTTCTATACTTGAACTCGCCGTTGCGGCGATGTCTACCAAATCTCTTCTCTGAAGACTAGGAGCAGATGTTGTTGCCTTGGTGGCAGGCTGAGATGAAGCCATTGTTGTCACTGCTACCATAGCCAACTGGTTCCCAGGAGCTTCAAGAACAGTGTCTTCAGTATTTGTTACTCCAGTCATCTCTGGAGCTGAAACTACTATAGTTTCGGTGGTGGTGATTGGTGTGGATGGAACGATAGTTGTGGCAGTTGACTTCGGTTCAGGCATTGCCTCTTCAGGAATTTGTACTGGATCGGTAGTAATAACAGAGGATGCTATTACAACTTCTCCAGCTTCAGTTGGTGACTTGAGTATGCCTTCATCACCTTCTTCAGCTATTGGCTCTGTGGGATCTTCAAGTATTTCAGTTGTAGTGAGTCCTTCTACAACTGATTCTTCATTGAAGTCTAATTCTTCTTCCGCAGCCTCTTCATCATCTACAGTAAGTTCTACTGTAGTTTCTTCTTTATCTCTGCCCTTAGCAGGAGGGGACACTTCTGGCTGAGCCTGCATTTCTGGCTCTTGTTGTACCTCCAGAGATTGAGGACATTCTTCCTGAGTCTCCACTTCGGACTCTCGTAGTACTTCCTCTTGAGCATCTTCTTTTTCTGAAGATGAAGCCTCCTCCTCAGATTCCTCGTTTTCTTCATAAATATCTTCTTGAGGAGGAGGAGGAGCCACAAGCTTTGGAGCAATGATAACACCTACAAAAATTAAACAAAATAAGTTAATATACAAAAATCATAGTTTTGTATAGATTTTGTATAAATTATATTTACCTGGAGTATGTGTAGGACGTGCCAAGTACGCGTCATAATCTCCAGTCCAATCCTCATCATCAAAATTAATAGCTGGTTCATCGGATGGGATGGGCTCTTGATCAATAGTATGTACTGGGGCGACGTCTTCAACAACTTGTGCCTTTTGTGGTAAAGTTAAATGAAGCGACGAGCTGAGACTTCCCGGAGATAGGACTACCGCGGGTGCTGCTAGTTGAGATGCTGAAGATCCTTCTCCAGGGTGAACTGAAAAAGATGCAACATGTTACGGCTCATCCACCTGAGTGTCACTCTCCGGGGTAGGGGCTCTTGATCTAGAAGGTCTTTTGGTGGTAACCTTCTTCTTCTTTTTCGGGGTCTTCTCTGGAAGAGTGACAGCTGCACTCTGTTTTCGTTTACGGGACTTACCAATAATGATTGGTTCTGCAACTTTTCCCCAATTTCTGTAGGGATAACTTCCAGATACTGATCTGGAACAGATGTGTCGTCAGGGATGTCTGATGGTACTTTGATTGGTTCCTCAACATTCCCTTCCTTGGGCCATCTTAGACTACCTCTCATGTTGTAGCCACGGGCGAAGGAGCGGATGGAAGCATAAAAGTGAGCATACGTATGAAGTATATGTAGCTCGGTGGTGCTGGTAGCGGTTGATACTTTGAATTTGGTACCAGTACGGGCAGTAGTAAAATATCTCCAACCTCTTGCACCATCAATCAGTTTCCCATAGTGACGAAAACTGGTAGAGAGATTACCAACATGAAGTTGGTCATATCCAAATTGGCGAGCGAACCTACTTGGTAGATATGGTTCGAACGCACAACTGTTTTTATTTCTGTACATTAGATGGGAGGGTCTGATGCACTGTAGCTACCTGAAGACTGGTGCTGAAAATAAAGTTCTTCCTTCAATTTCATCTTCAAATTGAACGCCGAAGCAGTCTGCTGGAACTTGTGGCCTCGTACAGAAAAAGTTCCAACCATAAGAATAATTCAAGACTGTTCGGGTATCTGCCACTGTCATGGCAATCCATGTAGCTTTGCTGAACTTTTGGAGGAAGACCTCCACATCATCTCCCGGGCCTGGTGGCAATAAGTTGCAGTTGTGATGCAACAGCCAGCCCATCAAGTAAGTGTAGGGCATTTCTACCCTAGGAAATACGTTTCGATGAGGAGCGTTGTTGATTAACTCCTCACCAAAAGTCCTCAAACCTGCATTTACTCGGCACACCATTGCCGATAGCAGGTTGATTCTGGCTTTAAACACCAAACGTACCGCTGGCCATAGCACGCTTCGGTGGATTCTATCAACTGTACCGGTCCCCGGTACAACCCATCTTCTCAACCACAAATAAAGAAAGCCTGCCAGCAAGGCTCTCTTGGAGATCTTCTGGCTGCCATATCTGAGGAAGCTCAAGGCTTCGGTTCCAGCAGAGAACTCCCCAGTCTTGGTGGACAAATATTTGTTCGAGAATTTGTAGCTGATCATCATATCCCGTATTTTATCAGCAGGGATTGTTGAACCAGTGTTGACAGTTGGAGCTTTGATCTCCTGGAATCTTTCTTTATCATCTTTGGATATTTTATCCTTATGGAAAAAGAGATATGTTGTCCACTTATTGATGTATGCTAGATGAGATCCACTCTCATGCATAGTAGTGCATATCATGTAATGGCACATCAACTCTTCATATACCTCAACCAATTGAGGGTTTTTCTCCCTGATTTCAGCAAGTTCTCGATTGGAGGGAACATATTCTTCATATGGGGCTTCCCCCATTGGCAGTTTTGCGATGAATTGCATCTCATGGAGTGCGAGACCCATTTCACCTTTTGGGGTCGCAAAAGTTCGTGTTGAACTTATATATATCTTCATCAGAGCCATGAACAAATTGCTATTTGGTGGTATACCCTGACTAGTTGAGGCCACTGCTTCATACAGGCCGATGTCTTTCAGCTCCGTCTGGAAGTTCTTCATCATCCAAACACTAATTTGGATCCAGTTCTGGTTGAAAGGAGTTAGCCACCTTGGCAATCTGGGGTTGGCTTGCGGATATAACACTGTAGCCCTTATGAACTTATTGATGAACATCTGGGTCTGCACCGGTTGGATTAAAGCCGAATCTTCACTCGGAGTAAATCCTGGCAAGAGACCAAAGAAAGGAACAACACCACCATTGGGAATACTGGTGTAGTAGCCCATGTCATGGGCTCTCTCCCTCTTAAAAATGATCTTTCCTGGTCTTCCGTGACTGCTGGGAGTCAGATTCCACAACATCTGTCGGGGATGGGTGGCATGGATGAATGCGGACAGGGGATAATCTCTATCCATGTCAGGGAGATACATTGCTCTATCTCCAGACTTGAACACCCAAGACTCCTTCTTGGGGTGTGTTTGAGACTTGCAGTCTATTGTATCCCCAAATAAGAAAGCTGGTTTTGCAATTGTTGGCCATCCAGCGAGGTCAACAGTTCTCCATTAATCATGGATAGCAGCATTCTATCCCCTTGGGCAGCTATCAACTGTGTTCTCTCTACAGGGTACTCCAGATTCGATTGGGAAAACTCTATATGAGACAGATTTTCCAAATAATTCGAGCCCACCATACCAACTGATGAACCAAATACTTCTGCAAGAGGGTGAATTTGCAAATCCACTGCCAAAAGAAAAAGAAAAATCAAGTTAGTGAAAAACTAATTTGAAATTTTTACGCAGATAAATTAGTCTAAGTTTTTACACATAAAGGTTAAAGACTTTGACTATGTAAACTTTACGCTTATTGAAGTTGATAAAAAATTTTAAAGTGTAAAAGGTCTTTATTTTACACAAAGTCTTTCACTTGTGAAATTTTACGCTAGCACATGTTTATGTGAGCGTATTGTGAATTTTACGTTGGCATGTGTTGACATGAACGTATCCTAAATTTTATGCTGGCATGTGTTGACATGAGCATATTATAAATTTTATGCTGGCATGTGTTGACATGAGCGTATTCTAAATTTTACGCTGGCATGTGTTGACATGAGCGTATTCTAAATTTTACGCTAGCACATATTGATGTGAGCGTATTGTGAATTTTACGCTGGCATGTGTAGATATGAGCGTATTTTAGATTTTACGCTGGCACGTATAGACGTGGGCGTATTTTCTTAATTTTACGCTGACACGAATAAACGTGGGCGTATGTTCTTAACTTTGCGCTGACATGTATAAACGTGGGCGTATTTTGTTATTTCAGTTTCTACGCTGACACGTATGACGTGGGCGTGAAATCTGAAGGTTCGGGTTTTCTTCTTCTTCTCCGGCGAACTCATAGTCGATATTAAGTAGGGCTTTACCCTTCATTGCCGGAGCCACAGCGGGGTTGCTCTGTTGGGGCGTCGTGGATGATTGGATGGGAGTTTTCGTACGGTCGACCGACGATGAACCGACGGGCTTCTTGCCCTTGCTGCCGGCGGTGGACGACTTCTTAGGAGCCATCGGATTGAAAGCAAGAGAATGAAAGAGGCAAAAGAAGAAGGGATATTGAGATTATAGAAGACAAGTAAAGTTTTTCTCTCTTCAAAGAGCTCTATTTATAGAATTTTTGAATCGGTTCAAATTCTCGACTTTTACGCTGACTGTTGGATATCCCAACTTTTACGCGGATGACCGTTGGATATCCCGAATTTTAGCTGACTGTTGAAATTCTGAATTTTACGCTTCTCTTCAAAGTATTTCAAATTTTGAAAATATTTGAAAACTTTGAAGGGGGTCTTGTAGGAGCGTAAAAGGTGCTTTATGGACTAAGTCAAAGAAGTTGAGAACGTTACGCAAGCTACTCTCTACGCAAGCTACTCTCTACGCGAGCTACTATCTACACGAGCTACTTTACGCCAGGACTATTCATTGAATTTTACGTCGGGGACAGACTGTCAGGCCGCATTTAATGCAAGAGATTTGATCTGACATAATAATTTTCTTACAGCAGGATTACACAGAAGCCGAGGAGATTTTTTCCACCAAATCCAATGCTCGTCGTATAGTGTGCAAATAGGGCTATTTTACGCTCAATAAAACTGCTTCTTTTACGCACGATAGTTATTCGAGCTTTTACGCTCAAGGCTATTGTGGGCGTAAAGTCTATTTGGGCTACTTTTTACGCTCAAGGCTATTTTTCTAGCCACTTTACGCTGGGAAGTTTATTTTGCGCTTTTTTTACGCCCAGTTTGCCACTTTACGCTAGGAGTGTATTTTGGGTCATTTTTACGCCCGATCTTTCCTGACCACTTAAGAACGTGGTTTGCCCACGTGGCTTTCATGCCATACTTCTCGAGGAACGTGTGTACGTGCTCGCTCCATTTTGTTGAAGTAGTGGGACACGTGTCACCATTCGTAGAGATCAAACTCTATATGGGACACATGTCAACGTGCGTAGAGGATGATTGGATCGTGGGTGACAGTTACTAGCGTAGAGACCCGATTTTGTTGCTTTTTACGCACAAAGGGTTAAATCTATAAATAGACTTGTTTTTACATATCATGCATCAAGAGATCAACAGAGAGACAGGAGAGGAGATTCTGAGAAAACTCATACTTCCAGAGTGATATTCCCAGAAGCATTTCTTCAACTTTTTCTCAAGAACAGGGTGAAGCAAAGCAAGAAAGCATTCGACAGTGCCATCAGTGCCGTTGCTCGATACCTTTTCGGTGACTTAGTTCTTCCGATTGTTCGTCTTCTTTAAGCAGTTTTCTTCATCATCATCGTATGGTCCAAGGAACAAAGTGATCGCTCTCAGATCAGACTTCCATAGCAATACTTCCCAGAACAATTTGTACTTTTTGTACTTTTTCTCGTTTTCTTTCAAAAGCCAATTTTAGGCATTTTGTTAAGTGAAACAGTGCAACGCATATCAAAGTGAAATCGCTACACGAAGTGCAAAAGATATCGAGAATGAATTGTTGCATAAGATGCAACGGAAGAAAACAAAAGTTATAAATTGAGAAACGAAATCGGTTCGATTGCACACCGATCTTGTTTTGGCAAACGAAAACATTGGCCGAGTTGTGTCGGATTTGATTTAATCAAAGTTACGGTTGTGATCAAGCACGATTACTGCGGAAATCGTAAGTCGAAATAAAATGTTGGTTCATACGGAGTATGTTGCGACGGAAGTAACTTGATATCCGGGTGGTATATGGCATACCACCGATGTAATGAATGGCTCGATTCCGAGTGGTATATGGTATACCACTTGTACGATGAATTGCATCGACGCATTATGAGAATTACGGAAGATTTGTCCGCAACGGACGGGATAGCACCGAGACTCGATTGAGAATTTATATGATGGCATGTTGATGCAAGTGTTCTTCGATGATCGATTAGAATGGTAAGGCGGGAATTGTATCATGGAATGATACGTCGATTGAAAATTTATTTGTCGGTCAAATGACGGGAACTAGCGAAACGCTTATGCCTTGAGGCAACAATCGGATCGGCGGGATAGAAAACTTGTAACGTTGTAATCGAACTGCCCAACTTGCGAGCTCGATAAAAATGTTCGATGATACGAATTATAATCGAATCGTATGACTTGTAATCTCAAAAAAATGTTAGAATATGCGAATGGTAATCGAATCGCATGACTTGCGATCTCGATAGAAATGTTGGACGAGGCAAAATATAATCGGATCGCACGATATGCGACTACGGTGAAGAGTTGGTTGATGCGGATAAATAGTGCCCAAGAGACAGTTGGTTATGTTACGGCGAAACTTTTTTGAGTACAACTGAAAAACACGCGAAACTTAGAGGGCGAGATCGTATGACTTGAGGGTTCGATGTTGGATAATCGGTAACTAAGTTATGCGATCAAAGTATAGCGAGATGCGGCGAATCGGAGAACGAGTTGATGAGTATAGAAAAGTTTATTGCGAACTTGGATGTATGCGATGCGAGTTAAGTTAACATTGAAACGTATTCAAAGTTGACCCTTACGCTATCGAAATTGATACGACGTATCGAGATCGATACGTAAGGAAACGTAAGCACGATGTGAGAATACAAAATGGAGTGCGCCTTGTGCTATCAAAATTTTGTAAGTAACAATACGAGAAGGAACGAACTGGTTGATCATGAACTTCGTGATTGATCAAGACGAGACTGTAAGTCATCGACGATTGCTCGATGCGTATATCATCTCGTGTGTCGACCGCAAATAAGATAGACTCGAACTCGATATGAGTAGATGTTTAGTAAATTGCGGAAATCACCGACGGTAGTGCATGAATTTACTCAGAGGATAGTTGTGCATCAGTTACGCCGATAGAAATGGTTGTGTATGGATTTGGGTTAGTCCGATAAAAATCGTCGGAACGTGATTTGGCTCCGAAATAAGATATAGCATGGTTCGTAGTAAACTGTCCTTCGGTGATGATCCACAATTATCGAGCGTAGCTTCGGGGTAGCTGAACCTAGAAGACTTGACCGCCAAATCAAATTGAATGTTGCAGACCGTAAGATGACCTATGCGATGTCGCATATGAAATTGTATCGATAACAAATACAATGTAGTGCATGTTGACGATAAGTCTAGGCGATCAAAAATTGTTGGAACAACTTTCAATTGAGAATGATATAGCTAGTTTTTGAGTATTCGTTGGATGAATGCTTGAATGATTATGTTGATCGACGCTAGAAATTCACCAACGAACTTGGTGATTCGAAAAGGCGATTATGAGAAACGTGCTATGCACGAGAGAGAACGATAAGGAAATAACTTACGAGTTGTGTCGTTAGATTTGGATTCACCTTACAATTGAGCTTGCTTGAATCAAACTTATATTCGATATTGCGAGACGGATAAGTTGGGAATTTGGCTAGTGAATTCCTACTCGTTAGGAATCGAATGTAAGACGCGTCGTAAAGACCTTCGTGTCAAGGCGATTGTTGCCTTGAGCATCGTCGACTTGAATTTAACTTTGTGTCGGATAGATTGTGGCCTTTGTGCAATGTCAATTTAAAGTTGTGTCGGAAGGATTTGAGCACGGTGTCTAGGTAAGTCACCTAGCGGATGTAGTCCTGAATGTTGATGCTTTTGCAAGTCAACAAAAAAGAATCACGTCAAGATAAGATACGAAATAAAACATTGGAAATCGTTGAATAGTGACGCTGAACACAAGGCGTTGCGGAGGCTCATTGTGATCGGATGCGCGACGGCTTGACGCAACACATAGAATTAATAGTCCCGAGAAAACTTACAAAATGAGATACGATTTTTGAATCGCATCATGTGCTTTGACTTTTGTTGGAGGATCGCGTATGTATCAATATGCATGTGCGCTAGAATTACGAGAACAATCATTAGAGCCAAGTCCGATCGAGAATACGAGATGGCAAGTAATTGAGAATAAGAAGTTACATATTTGCGTTGTTCCGATATCTTACAACTGAGCTTGGCTGAAATGCATATATTGGTGGGGCGCCTAAAATATGTGTATGATTCCAAACTAAGTTGTATGATCCAAACGATAGTGAGACGAGATCGTGGAACGATCTAGTGAAACCCTTGGAAATTTAGTGTTGGTTTCGGTTCGAGGACGAACCGTGTTTTGAGTGGTATATTATGTAATACCCCGCTCCGCACGGTGCATTATGCTGAGTCATTGACTCGAAGAGTTGCGTTGACCCGCTTACGTATCGATGAAAATCGATACAAATAGCTACGTTGTCCCGAGCAATGCATCGAACTAAGTCGATGCGAAGAGTTTCCTTGTCCCATTGTATGCATCGAGTTGAATCGACGCAAAGCGCCGTATTGCCCCGAAGGATAAGTGCGTTGAGATGGCTCGAAGATTCTAAGAAATCGAATGGAACAAGGCACAAGTCTAAATCGATGCAAGTATTGATTTTAGTTCGTTTCATGTGCAGGCTATACGTTTACGCTAAAATATTAGAGGTCAAAATTCTGCCTTATTCAGTAAGGGGTCCGCGAAAGCAAATCGTCGCCTTGCGACGGACTGAGGCGTTGGCACGGTAAGCCAAATCGGACGTATAATTTAATGAAGCACGAAGTGCTCGAATGGCTAAGTCAGGAGAGTTTCTCGTGCAACGAAGTTATGAAATCGAACCGCAACGGCTCGGCAAAACAACAAGGCAAATCGACTCAAGATGGGGGGACATTGACTCTCTTTCCTACTCCTTCATGCCTAAGTAAAATATATATTATTGTATACTGAGCTAACCTATCAACGCCACAGGCGCGACCCGATAGAGAGATAAATATAGTGCGTGTCGAACACTAGATAGAACAATTAAAATGAATCGTACAGCGAATGTACGAGTCGCTATAGAATATTGAATATCGTAAAGGCGAGTGCCTCGGTGTGCAAGCCATAAAAACATGGGATAACTGTATCGACGAGTGCCCCAGTGCATAAGTCATTCCGTGCCCCCGCGTACGAGTTTGCATGCTAGAACATTGAAAGACTATATCGGTGCAAGTGCCTCAGTACACGAGTGATAGAACATTGAATAGCCTATCGAGGCGTACCTCAGTTGCACAAATCGGAAGAATGGAACATAAGTATAACGCGTTGAATACTAAGGCGTAGAATATAGAAACACGGCTTCGAGGCGTGCATTGAATGTACGATGCAAGGAAAGATGGCAAATGTGCGCAGTTGCATAATACTTACAAAAGATGGTATCGTTGCGACGAGGAGAAAAGTTGTGACACGAATGTGGCATAACTGTCGATGCGGCATGGTGCCTTCGAAATGTTCGTGGCCTTCGGGCGTTCGTTGAGGACATTGGGGCATTGTACCAATTAAAATAGATATAGACAAACTTGCTTGGTTGTATGAAAGATAAGATACATTGCATGGTCAATTGAACTTAAAGTATAAAAGCCCGTGCATGGGTAATCCTTCGAATGTGGCGCACCAGGGCACTGGGACCATTCAGCCTAGGAGGGACTGCGGTAAAATCGATATTATTGGTGCACTTCATCTAGACGGGTAGCGACCTTCTAGTGAATGTGATAAGCCACTTACTCGAGTATTTCGGGGGTCCTCTGATTGTTTGGGTTAGCAACCGCAACGGAGTGATTATCGTCTTACATATTCGATTTGATAAATATAAGTCCATTCTAGCCCGGAAAGCTATTGACCTTCATATAGTTAAGGGCGATGGGTTGGAAGTGCAAGATATACATATATCCTGTATGGACGGATCCTGGGTCGAAAGTGTAAGGTATACTCATATCGTGCCCATATAGATCTGCATAGAGAGCACTTATAACATGACAGGAAAAGCTGATAGGCGTATTCACCTTGCGTCGGTACAAGGGCGAGTGCGTCGATATTGGTATGTCGTGCCACAAAACAAATACGAGATTGCTTGCCTGTTTACTTATGTGAATTGAATAACATGCTTGCCATGATAACATGCTTACAGTCTTCGAATATGCCATGAACTGATCCTAAGGAGAACATAGAAAGAGAACTAAATTGTATGTTTGCATGAATAAATACAATACTAAATGTCGGTCTGTTAAGTGGGTTTTTGATTAGTACAGCGAGGACGAAAGTACTAATCCCCCACTAGTATGCTAGCAGGTTCAGGGATTGGTCTGCTCGCGACGGAGCTTCGCTTGAACGCGTTGAGGCTTGGAATGCCGAAGCGTAATAAAGCGTGCAACCGCATTGAAACTCGGACATACAACAGGATTGATGCGGCCGAGATATAGAAGGCATGATGTATGGAACGGTGAAATCCTTTGTGGGCAAGAGAGAACCTGAGTGTTGTAGCCAATCTGACAAATTTCGTTGGGCTATCGAAAGCCTTTGTAATCGTATTTCGAATATCAATAAAGAGAATTATTTCGTATACTCTGTTTTTCTTTTGTTGTAAATATTCAACTCAAAGATAACCATTTGAGAACTTGTCATCTTGCCTTGCACGAGTGCAACTCCAGGCTCGTGCGGCATCACGCCCCCTGCGAGGACGATGATTCGGGTGATTCCGGGTCGGGGCGTGATAGGTTGCGCCCTCCTATTGATGTGATAAGCCATAATACTAGTAAGTTTGGGATCCTTTGGATATTGGGCTAGCAACCCGTGCCAAAGCGATCGCCGGCTTACATTTTAAGATTCTAGTCTATTACGACGCTGAACGTCGTGACCTTTATATAGATATGACCGTTAGGCTGAGACTAGAATTGGGTGCAGGCACAGAGCCTGCCACTCTTATACATATGTCTATGTTTGGTTGGTTGGCTGTGCGATTTGTTGGTTGCTTATGCGAATTTCTAACAATTACAGGCTAGGCAAAACGATATAGAAACATGCACGATCCCTATGCTCATATTCATGATATGTCTAACCGTATCTGTTGCAGGGACACGGTACTGGACATATTATAATGCAGTTGCTTTAATAACATACTTTATTTTTTTACTTTTCCATGAAACTGATCCTAAGGCAATAATAGAAAGATCACCAAATAAAGATGCATGCTTCACTAAATTTACTTAGTGTTGGATTAGTCGAGTGGGTCTTGATCAGTATAGCAAGGATGAAAGTACTAATCCCCCACTAGTTTGCTCGTAGGTTTAGGATATGTTCGGCTCGGGGCGGGACTTAGCTTGGACGTGCCGAGACATGGAGTCCTTAGCGTTTCGAGACGAGCAATCGCATTGGCGTTCGAACTTACAACATGAAGATGTTCAGCCAAAGACTACTGCTTGGCTATAAACATGCATAATGTATGGAACAATGTAATTCTTTGTGAGCTAGAGAGATCATGAGCGTTGTAGCCTATTAGCATTTTCAGTTGGACTATTCAGTGCCCTTGTAATCTTCAGTTTATTTATCAATAAAAGATATTATTATTATATACTTTGTTTCTTTTTGCGGCTTATGCTATCAATTTGAGATAAACTTATGTGAACCTGGTATCTTGCCTTGCACGAGCGTAACTCCAGGCTCGTGCGACATCATGCCCTAGCGAAGACGATGATTTGGATGAAATCTAGTAAGGACGAACGATTTCCCAGGTTGGGACGTGACAAGTTGGTATCAGAGCGGTTCCATCCTTTGGACCGTGAGCGAATCTATTTGTCCCTCAGTTGCTTTTGTTATCGAAATCAATCGGTCCTAAGTTGTTTTCGCAACCGTATGGCTCATAGATCTACTCGATGCTACATTGGATGTTCCATACAATAAGTCTGTATTATGTTGCGTACGCCTGTCACAAGTATGTCATGACTATCACGCTATCTTCGAGTGCCATCGAAAAATATTGGTTGCACAAAGTGCAACGAGTTACGAAATGTTAGTTGCCCAAAGTACAACAAGTTGCGAATCGTTGGTTGCCCGAAGTGCAATAAGATACGTATTGTTGGTCGCACGAAGTGTGAGAAGTTACGTATTGTTGGTTGCACGGAGTGCAACAAGTCGTGAGCTATTCGTTGCATCACTGCAATGAGCTGATATATAGGATAACATGTGTTACGTGGTATACGAATGGATAGCGAACGTGTTGAACAGATGGAGTAATATTGCGAATTGTTGGTTGCACCATGTGCAACGGTTTGTTGCGTTGGTGTAGCACATCACGTGAATTATTGTGTCAGTATAGTAAGTTGAGCTACATGATGTTACATTTTATATGATTATGCAAATGGACATCAAATGCGTCGAACGGATTCAAGTAGTTGCTTTGAGTATCGAGAATGAATCGTTGCACGAATTGCAATAGATGAGATTAAGAAATCGCGGATGCGATAGTTGTGAGTCGAGTTGGTCGCTAAGTCGAGATTGAGCAGGCGAATATGTAAGTCAATCGAGTTGTGTCGAGCTTCGAAGTAGGCGAACGGGTATGTTGGCCGAATATTGAGTGGAGCTTTGAATAAGCGAATGTTGCGTGTGTGATCGGCATGATCACCAAGGCACTGTTAGCTCGAAAATGATTGCCGAACTTGAGTGAACGATAGTGCACGTTGGCCAAGTTGTTGTACCCAACTCGAGTAAGCGAACGCTAGAGCTGGGATCGAAAAAGATCGCCATGAGATAGTTAATTTGAAAATAGATGTCGAACCTATGCGGAGTGTAATGTCGAGTAATGATTCAATTTCGAGTGGTATATGCCATACCATATATGCGATCATTGCATCAGAGTATTGTGTCGATAGTGATAGGCTCGAATTCTGAGTGGTATATACAATATTACTTAGCGATAGCTATATCAAACTATTTGGTGACTTGCGATAGATGCGTCGAGATGATGGTATCGATTACGATAAATTTGTCCGCAGCGGACGGGATAGTATCGAGACTCGAGTAGGAATTATTCGATATAAGTTGATGCAAAGAATGCTTCGATGAATTAAGTTAGTACGATCAGGCGCAGATACGCATCTATAAATGATGAGTCGAACGAGAATTCGTTGAGTGTAAGCCAGATGATAGGATGAGAATAGCGAGAGAATTTTACGTTGAGAACATAATTGACTCGATCAAATTCCAGTTGAGCTAGTACGAGGACTTGTTCCGAACGAGTTGAGTAGGTATGAAGAAATCGTGCGAACGGACTTGAGTTAGCACGAAGAGTCGGTAGCACAATTTGGGAGTATGATTTGGGAATACGAAAATAGATATAAAAATTAGAAATCGTGTCGCTCAATGATGATAGTTAGCTACAACAAGAGGGATCTTGAAGCGTGCGAAACGTGATTCGTATTCGAGTTTGGATAATAACAGTGATTGCAATGAATTGGAGTTTACGAGAAAGGAGGATGTTCAAGTTATGCACATCGACGATGGTATTGAGGTGTATCAAAGACGATATGCGATAACTTGAGAATACTCTGATCGAATGAACAAAAATTATGTTGAACATTGTTGTTGGATAAATAAGATGCAAGTCAAGTTGATGTCAGTTCAGATGATAACGGAGGAATGCTTCAAAGAATCTGAGAATGGATGTATATATTACTAGGATAAAATGAAAGTGTCTTGATTGCTTCGTTGATGACCACAACGTTGACGTTATTGCCTTGTGCGAGCGTAAATCCAGCCTCACACATGCGTCACGTCAGATTAGGGCGATCATTCCGCGTGAGCGCTGGTATGGTGATTCATGCCCAGCGGGGATGGTCGAACTTGCCAGGTGTGGAAAATTAGATTTTTGACTTGTGGTTTGAAGCAAAGTTGAATTCGAGGATTGTTGTGATGAGCATAGAGTGTGTCAGATATTGACCGCGAGTAGATAGACTCGTACCCGAGGCGAACGAATATTGCTCGGTTAGTGAAATTATTAACTGTAGTGCATGAATGATTCGAGTAGTAACGGCACATCAGTTGTACGGGTGGACAGATAAATTTTGGATTGATAAATTATATCAGATTGGATAAAGTTCCATAGGAATTGTCGAAAATTGATTTGGCTCCAAGATAGGATATAACATGGTTCGTAGTAACTGTTCCTCGTTGATGATCTTCAATTATCGAGCGTAGATTTGGGACAGCTGATCCTAGAAGACTTGACCGCAAAATCAAAGTAAATGTCGAAGACCGTAAGACGACCCTAATGAAGTCGCATAAGAAATTGTATCGAGGATAAATGATGATGTAGTGCATGTTGAGGATAAGTCTAAGCGATTGAGTATCGTGTTTCGGAAGTTAGCGAGTAGCCTTCGACTAGATCGATATGGTCAAGAACATCGATTCGAATGAGTACGTAATAAACTTGGTTGGTCGATGATCGAATAGATGTTGATGAACGGACTTAGCATAGCGACGCAGGTGGACGATGGTAAGAAATCGTGCTACGTACGAGAGCAAGGAATAGGTGAACGACCCTAGAATTGATTAGTAAATTCGATTTGGTAACGATAAGGCTACATATGTTGGACGTACGATTGAGATTAGCGAGACGAATAAGTCAGAATTGGATTGAAAAATTCGGTCGAGAATCGAAGATGAACGTATCGTAAGAGACCTTAGGTTGGAAAGATTATTGCCTTTGAGCATATCGTAGACTTAAGTTGACCTCTTCTATCGGGAAGGATTAAGCACGATATCTGGATTAGTTGCCTAATCGGGGCAGCCCCAGACGCGATACGTGGATAGTTTTGAGAACATGAAAGTTATGAGTTATGAAACCGTATGGTCGAGACGAGACTTGGGCATGTTGAACTTAGTTCATGCCATTGAGACGGGACCTCAAGATTTGTTGCGATCGGATACGCGATGGCTTGATGTAACACATAGAATTGATGATCCATACTGTAACGCCCCAGTCCCAAAATACGTAGGACTAGGAACGTAGACATGCTAGCTGTATTCATACGAAGTACATAGGCCTCATATGAATACATAAGCTGTAAAATGCAGTAGAACCATAACTAATCTCTTCCACACAAAATAAAAGAATAAAAGATATCATATTATCAACTATGAATTGTCTTGGTACAATATGTTGGACGGAGACAAATCCACCAACAAGTAAAAGAAAAATACATGAGAAAAGAAATGAGTTTTTGGTGAGCGAAGCGAAGACGATCCAAGTGCAATCATCCTCGTAGAAATAGCGATGATCACGGCTAGAACTAGAACACCTGCGAAAGACACGAGCACACACCTGGCAAGATAACCAGGTCCTCAGAGGGACGTAACAAGACACATAATATTATGCCATATAAACTGAATAAATATTGCTCAAATAAATAAGTCAATTGAATTATAACATGGTACAATACACACCTATTGAACTAGCTTACCATCCCCCCAACCAAACAAGGATAGGAGATGGTAAACTAATTTACGGTGACGTACCTTTCCATGCTATGAATCCAATATGGTATCCGGATCCCGACAAGGTTCAATACCTTCTCATCGAAGTAGTAAGTCACACCTACAACCAAACAAGGACAAGATGTGACAAACTAGTCCGCGACATGTTATTGTTCCAAGCCACGGTCAGATACAAGTACCCAAACCAAAGGTACTCGTACCTAACGGATAAAGGAGCCTAACCGTTCTAAGTGAAATGTTGTTAAAAACAATCCTTCCTACGCATGGGCCCTGGCTAAATAGGATCGGCATAGTCCCCCCTTGGGGCACCAGAGGCCCAATCAATAAGAGCATAACATTTCGCAGAATGTCAGTGGTTGTCAGTAATCATGGGTCATCAACCCCGTATCTCCAGCGGAGCTTTCGGGTCACAAGAGAAAGTGCATCGAAGCCCATGCGCTGAGGAATTGTCCTCCCCGCCCAATGCCTACTATGTTGTATCCACAACAGTAACCTCTATAACCGCTAAGTCAAACTAGCATGCAACCTCTATTAGCGATTATTCCTACCGTACGGCTTATACGCACCGGTGGCCAACCAGTCACGCATGTCCGTGTTCTACATACGACACACAACTTCATGGTACAACGTGTCAAGGCCAATGAATACAACACACAAGGGTGGTCCCTTAAATCTAGGTTCAATGTGTAAGAAAACTAATACATAGCAGGAAATATAAATGAACAATAAGTTATAACAGGTTATGCCATGTATCACAATTTATTTTGCATAAAGAAAATAATGAATAATGCATGAAATATGAGCTAAAATAAATAAACAGCAAATGGCAAGGTGTCTTGCCTGGTAGTACGCCTGGTGTACTTCAATGATCAAGGTGGCACGAACTGCGACTTCTGTGCAACAATTATGCAAGGTGACCTCAGATATTGGCACGGTCGATTCCATCGGGTCCAGAAGGGTCAAATTAGTTAGGGTGGACATAAGGTAGTCTTGAATTGGCGAGGGAACAGAAATAAAGATATTGGTCACGGACAGAAGGATAATCGAAGGTATTTTGGTAAATAACTAAATATATATACTACTTTATAAAAATGTTTATAATACCTGAAAATATATATTTTATTGCCAAAAATACAAACTTAAAATCAAAATAGTTTTTAGACTAAAACCCTAAATTGTCAAAATAAAGTTTTAGTAGGAAACTATATATTTTATTTGCCAAAATAATATACTAGAAATTTATAACATAATTTGGTGACTACCTTTTTATTGATCAAAATAGTTGTTCCCTTTTAGTCAGAAAATAATATTTTCCTAAAATTTTATAAATAATAATATTTAGCAAATAGATAGTTTTGCAAGTAACAAAAACAATAATCATAATAAAAATAATGAGAGTAATAATAATAATAATAACTATCTTTTTCAAATAATAATAATGATGACAAATAATAATAATAATGAGAATAATAATAATAATAATAATAAGTATACTAACTAATACAACTAAACACAAAACAACGTTGTTGCTCTTAAGAAAAGGGGAAGAGAGAGAGAAGATGATGGGACGAGAGAGATAGGAGCGGAGTGAGAACAGTGGAAGAAGGAGGCGGAGGCTCGGGCGGAAAGGAGGAAGAGGGAGATGGACGCACGACGGTACGCCGGGCTGGGCGCGGCAGACGCACGCGGTGGTTCGCCGGGCTGGACGCGGCGGATGCACGCGGTGGGAAGAGAGGGATTGGGAAGTAGATCTAGAGGGGCGAGCGCGGTGGACTGGGCGGCAAGGGGGTCGGTGGTCCGGCGGGGCTCACCGCTCCGGCGGCGAGATGGTGATGGCAGTGGCAGAGACGGGGGTGCACGACGCGGCTCGCGGTGGAGGGCGTCGGACACGGAGGCTGTGCGGCGGCTAGGTGCGGGTAGACTGGAAAGGATGTGCACGAGCGTCGCGCTCGTCGCGGCGGCACGAGGGAGGCGGCCCGGTCGGGGGTTGGCGTAGGAGAGTCATACGGAGAGAGAGCCGGTGATGGGGTCGCAGTTGTGGCGGCGGAGGTCGGCGCCCGACTAGTCGCGGCGGCGATAGAAGGATGCTCGGGAAGGGGAGATGAGGGCAGAGGAGCTGACGTTCAGTCGACAGAAGGGGCTTTTATCGGCAGCTGTGCCTGGCGCCACCTCGGAGCGCAGGCTCGCCGGGGATAGCGAGTACGACGTGCGACGGGAGTCTCGGTGATACAAGGGCAGAAGACGGAGTCTCGACGCGGCGGGAAGGTGAGGACTGGGTGGCGGCTGGTGAGTCGATTGGTCAGGTTGGGTTTTCTCCTTCTTTTTTTATTTTTTTGGGATGGTTGTGATGTTGATTTGGGCGGCCACGGTGGTGGTTAGGGATGGTGTTGGTTGTGGTTAGGGGTGGTGGCGATGTTATGGGAACGATGATGGTGGTGGTGGAGTTGGCCACTGGTAGAGGTGTGGTGGTGAGGTGGCCGTAGTTGGCCAGGATTGGTAGCAAGGTCTGGTGGTGGTGGTGATGGATGCGGGTCGGGCCAAGGGGCAGCGGCGGGTGGTCGACGGCTAGGACAGGGGTGGTTTGCTGTTGGTGGCAGCAAGGGTCGGAAGGGGAGTACATATGTGGCTGGCAAAAATTAGGTTTAGAGACTTGGGTTTACTGTTACGTATCGGAAATGTGTCCGACACGAAGGAGATGGGTTTGTATATGTAAACTATGGAATAAGATGTGGACACCGACACGATGCACGATAATTATGGGTGGAGAGAAATTTTTGTTGATATGAGGAATTTATGGAGGAGTACCTGCCTATTTATAGGATGTGAAAATTTCCAGTTGGATAAGGATTAGGAATACTTAAACCCAATTAGATAATTCAATCTATTAATTTAAATCAATTCAATAAATTCAAATCCAAATCTAAATTAATTTAAATTTAGATAATCAAACTCAAATTAAATATAAATTCTATCCTAAATTTTAAACTATTTAAAATCAAATCCATAAAATCTAATAAAAGATTTAAATTGCCACAATAATTTCAAAATATATTTTCCAAAAATACTAATAATAATAATTTTGAAAATAATAAATATTTTAAATATCTTTTTGAATAATAAAATATTAATATTAATAAATTTCAAAAATTACATTTTTATTTAATAAAATATTTATGAAATATATGTACGCACCAAGAATATTATCTACTATTAATAACGATTATAAACGAAAGGCTTTAAATAAAATCATAAACTTGAAAATTTTAGTATGATAGCTAAAAATAATTATTACATATATTATTTTGAAACGATAAAAATAGAAAAAATGTTTTTCAAAAAAAATATGTACGCTCGCACATATTCGCACTCGTCGAGCAATTTCGAAAAACGAACTTTCGCACGGGACGTATAATACAACTACGCGACGTACAATACAAAATAAAAAAAAATTAGTACCAAATTTATATATATAAAAAATAGTAGAAATTTAGGGGCTCTACACATACGAAACCTACAAGTGTGATATGCGATTTTTAAATCGCATCGTATGCCATAGCTTTTTTTGGATGATCACGTATGCATCGAATGCATATGCAATATAATTGTGAGAACAAACAACTAGAGATCAAATCAGATCGAGAGTACAAGATGTCAAGTAATCGAGGATGAGAAGTTACCAATTAGCTTTGTCCCGTTATCCTACAACTAAGCTTGGCTGAAATGCATATATTGGTGAGACGCCTAAAATATTTGTATGATACAAACTAAGTTGTATGATTCAGACGATAGTGGCACGAGATAGTAAAACGTTCTAGAGAAACACTTGGATTAAGTGTTGGTTCGGTTCGAGGACGAGCCTTGTTTTGAGTGGTATATTATATAATGCCCCGCACCGCAACGGTGCATTACGATGAGTCATTGACTCGAAGACTTGCGTTGACCCAATGAAGTATCGATGCGAATGCAAGAGTTAGGTTAGCCCGAAGGAAAGCTTTGAGTTGATTCAAATCTATAAATCGAAGTGATGCAAGCATAAGTTTGATTCGAAAAGATATTGATTTTACTTGGCTTCGTGTGCAGGCTACGGTTTTACGCTAAATTATAAGAGGTCGGTATTTTGCCTTATTCGTAAAGATGTCCACGAAACCAAATCGACGCCTTATAACAGATTGTGGCATGGGCACGGTAGGGCGAATCGGTCGAGTAGTTCAACGGAACACGAAGTGATCGAATGGCTAAGTCAAAAGAGTTGGTCGTACAACAAAGTTATGGAATCGAGCCTTCATTAGCAACTCGTGCCAAAGCGATCGCCGGCTTACACTTTATGATACCAGTCCATTATGACGCAGAATGTCGTGACCTTCATATCGATAGGACCGTTAGGCTGAGATTAGAATTGGGTGCAGGCGCAGAGCCTGCCACCCTTATGCATATGTCTAAGTTTGGTTGGTTGGCTGTGTGATTTGTTGGTTGCTTATGCGAATTTTTAACAATTGCAGGCTAGGCGAAATGAGATGAAAACATGCAGGATCACTATGCTTATATTCTTGATATGTCTAACCGTATCTACTGTAGGGACATGGTACTGGATACATTATGATGCAGTTGCTTTAATAACATGCTTTATTTCTTATTTTGCCATGAAACTGATCCTAAGGCAATAATAGAAAGATTATCAAATAAAGATATATGCTTCACTAAATTTACTTAGTATTGGATTAGTCGAGTGGGTCTTGATCAGTACAACGAGGACGAAAGTACTAACCCCCCACTAATTTGCTTGCAGGTTCAGGATATATTTGGCTCGGGACAGGACTTGGCTTGGACGCGCCGAGGCATGGAGTCCTTAGCATTTCGAGACGAGCTACCGCATTGGCGTTCGGACTTGCAAGATAGAGATGTTTGGTCGAAGACTACTTGTTGGCTATAAAGAGACATAATGTATGAAATAATGTAATCATTTGTGTGCTAGAGAGATCGTGAGCATTGTAGCCTATTGGCATTTTCAGTTGGACTATTCAGTGCCCTTGTAATCTTCAGTTCATTTATCAATAAAAGAGATTCTTATTGTATAATCTGTTTTCTTCCACTTCTTATGCTATCAATTTGAGATAAACTTACGTGAACCTGTTATCTTGCCTTGCACGAACATAACTCTAGGCTCGTGCAGCATCACGCCCCAGCGAGAACGATGATTCGGGTGAAATCTAGCGAGGACGAGCGATTTCCCGGATCAGGGCGTGACACCTGAGTATTGGTCATGGTCCGATCCTCGATGAATACCATGTCCCTACTTCTGTAGAGCTTTCTTTCCATGGGATCGTAGAGTCTATAGCCGAACTCATCCCGACCGTAGCCGACAAAGCCGTATCGCCTTATTTTTTGCTCAAGTTTGGATCTCTCGTCCTTCGGTACACGTATGAAGGTCTTAAAACTAAACACTCGCAGGTGAGTATAATAGCTCTTTATCGTACCTTACTTTATCAGGCACATCATTCTGTAAAGGAGTACTAGGAGATAAATTAATAGTATAAGCAGCTTTGTAAGTGCCTCATCCTAATATCCGCCCGACAAGTTTGCTTCTGATAACAAACACCATACCCTTTCCATCAGTGTCCTGTTCATGCGCTCTGCTACACTGTTGAGCTGCGATATCTTTGGTGGAGTCTTCTGGTGTCTTATTCCTTGCTCTCTGTAATAAGTATTAAAGGGACCAATATACTCACCGCCATTATTAGGCTGAATACATAGTAGCTTCTTGCCCGTATCCCTTTCAACAGAGGCCTGAACTCTTTGAAAGTGGGTAGCACTTGATCCTTGGTCTTTAAGGCATAGACCCAAACCTTCATAGAACAATCATCAATAAATGTCACAAAATAAGAAACACTACCAATGGATTTTAATTTCATAAGACCGCAGACATCCGAGTGAATCAACTCGAGCAACGTCAGCTTCCTCGAACTTGGGTGACTTTGGAAAGACACCCTATTTTGCTTTTCCACCAAACAGTGCATGCATCTCTCCAAAATTGTAGACTTTAGCCCTGGAATCACCTTCATATTCAGCAAGTAGCTTTTCTCTTTCTCGCTGATATGGCTGAGCTGTATGTGCCACAACTCGGTAGACGCATCACTGACTGTGCTCACCTCCTGTAGCCCTTGTACGATTCCCTCTATATAGTAGAGTCCAGACTTCTTGCTTCCTCTGGCAATCACCATCGAACCTCTAGAAAGCTTCCATTGACCGTTCTCGAAGAGATTGAAGAAACCCTTGCCATCCAACCTTTTAACCGACAACAGGTTGAAACGGATATCAGGGACATGATGGACATTTTTTATAACAATAACTGCACCCGTCTTCGTCCTCAAATGTACATCTCCAATGGCAACCGCCTTCGACACATCTCTATTTTCCATCTTCAACACTCCACAGTCGTCTGTCGTGTAAGTGGTAAATAGTGCATTGTTGTGAGATACGTGCGCTGAAGCACCTGTGTCCACAAGCCAATAATTATCATCGCATGCGAGGTTCATGACAACCTCATCACCTACGATGATCATATCGCCTCCGTGTGCCGAGGTCGTCGCTGTAGTGTTCTCATTTTGCTTTCCTTTGTCATCCTTCTTCTCTCTCTCTTCCAAGCAAATCAGTTCTGCTTAATGTGGCCCTTCTTTCCATAATGGTAACACTCTGAGTTATCATACCGACCCTTGGACTTGCCCATGCTCTTGTCTCTGCCACCACCTAGACTCCTGCTTTTGCACCTTCCACGACTCTCTGAAACTAGCGCCTCTGAGTGGTGGGATGTGGATGAAGTGCCTTGAGAACGTCTCTGCATCTCTTATTCAGTACCCTGCTCTTGGCAAACTCCAGACCGACTATGCCTTCCAGAGCAGAAGCGATCATAGATACTCGTACGATCTCCCACGAGTCTGGCAATGTACATATCAATCAGTCCCTAAATCTCGTCGTCGAACTTGACTCCCATTGAGGATAGCTGGTCCACCACACCCCAGAACTCACTCAAGTGATCCGTAATGGATGCACCATCTTTGTATCACAGATCCATCATCATCCGGATCAGGAATAGTTTGTTTACCCTAATTTTTTTCGTGTATAAAGATTTCAGCTTCTCCTATAGCATCTTCGCATGCTCAATATTGGCAACGTGGTTGTACACGTTCTCGTCAACGAACTGTCGCATGTACCTATACACCTATATATGCTCGAAGTTTCAGTCCTCATCGGATTTGTCACTGGGCTTCTCGGACACAAATACTGGAAGATGTAACTTTTTGACAAACAACAAATCCTTCATCTTGCTCCACCAATAATGTTAGTTGGTACCATTCAGGTTTACCATGCGCATCGGCTTCGCATCCATCTCTACTTTCTGATTTGACTGTCAAATTCTGATAACTCCTGGAACCTGGCTTTGATACCACTCTGTTGGGAACGAAGCGCGAAAACCGTTCTCCCAAACCAGAAAGTCCTGCGAACCGAGCAAAAGTACACAAACCAAAAATGCCAAAAATAATTAATCGCAGACATAAATATTTTTGACGTGAAAAATCATTACGGGAAAAACCACGAAACGATCGGAGTCCAACCCTGAAGAACCTCTACTAATGGAATAAAGAGAATAAACCCTCTACAAGTTCCTCCTAATCCAACACTGATCACCACAACTCACTTGAAAGAAAAAAATTTAATTGCGGACTCCGATAAACAAGAGATATCGAAAAATTATTCGAAACAATGTCTCTTTCACAATAGTCCTCAATCATCTATCTCTCTCTCACACAAATATTGGAAAGCACTCTTCTTTTTTAGATGTTTTTCAACTTGCATTCATCAACCTTTTATAAGCCCTTGGTAATCTATACATGGAAGGCCAATATATATGGAAACTTCGAATATGCATCAATAATATATTTAATGGAAATTCAATCATAATTGGCTTACCATAATTTGAAGTTCAATTACATGAAAGTCATTATATGAAAGATCCAATCATAAATATATGACCAAAATAAATATGAAAATCCAATCAAATATTTGCTTACCATATATGTTCCAAAATAGGATTGATGTACTTTTCGAACTTTTTCGACACAGGGATGGTGCTCGCCGCACTCCGGGGTATTCTCCACATAGGTTGGAAACCCCACCCACTCCAACGCTATTTACATTTACAATAAGACGACTAGACGAGCACCCCCTATATTATGATACTCTATATTCATTTTCCATTGATGGACAAGTTATAAATATAGCAGTTAGCTAGCTAGTACTTTAAAATAATTCTATTCGGCGGTCTCTTGAATACTCATTTCTCTTTCTTTTTTTTCTAATTGCACAATATAGGTAATCATTGTTCATTTGAACAGAATATTCATACTTGTTGATACGATCACAATTCTCACTCATCTGCTTGTTGCTCCTCATAGTCATATGAATACTTTTGATAAATCCTTCTGAGTAGGTACATGCATACCTTGTGTAGGATTTTACTAGGTTGTCTTTCTTTTCTTTTTTCTCTTGCCACACAACATGAGCAGCAGTAATTGCAATTCTTGCCAATAAGGGTACTTGATCCTTGTCCCTGAGCCTTCTTGTCTTCTGTATCTACTCTCTAATTTTATACAAAATTTGTTTCACCTGCATCGCCAAGTCCAGTCTGAACCACTTCCATCTGAGTTCGTTATCGACTTTCCAAATGAATTCCAAACTTGGGATATAAGATGTTCTTAAACATATGAGTATTTTCGAGTGTTAAAAAAATGCGTATTTCGAGTGTTTGCATGTTGAGTTATTTATATCATGGCATAACCTGTGAGAAGAGATCTTGACAAAGTTGTAGTCCTCATAGTATTAAATATGTTAGATTTTCTACACTTTTCTTTCTTAAAAATCTTTAATAAAATAAAATTTAAATTAAAGGTTACCGGCCTCTGGGGAAGTCGCGCACGTAGTACTGCCCTAAAAGTTAATCCGGGTCTCTGTGCAGACTTTGTCCGAATGCTCCTGGTAGTAAAATTTCTACTCTACCAGAATCTCCTTGCCTCATACGACGTAAAGAGAGTGACCATCAAATTAGCTCTGTTCAGAGCAACAAACAAAGAACAGAAAGTTTCGGAGAGACAAGATTTTGAAGAGAGTTTTCGTAAGAGATTTGCGGTGTAAGGAGAAGGTATGAGATGGGCCTCAATATATAGGCCGATTTACAACGTATGAAAATAATGGAGAATAATGACCGAAATAAAATGCCAACGGATAGGAATAATGGAGAGATTAATCAAGAGATTTAATCAACCTATTAAAACCGAACGCTACATAAGAATTCAAATATGTAATATGTGGTTCATTGAACCTGGACAGAAAATTGTGTTATAAACGTTACAAAATTAAATGATTTGTAATGGTCAAACAATTGAAGGAGCAAAAGGATTTTAGGGTCTCAGCCCAAACCCGAAGAGCAAATCGAATCGATATTCGACTCCCGCAGATGTGGGCACGTACCCGCACCCGTTACGCGTACCGAACCGAACCGAGCCGAGCCGAGCCAGACGACGACGGCAGCGTACGCTATGGCCCATGGGGCTACCACACAATAGTTCAATGAAGCAAGTTGGAAGAAGTTAATATATACACAATGAAAGCCACTTTTCTAGGCGATATGGGACTATTGTTGGAACATGGTACTTGTGCTTTTGCTCAAAGCACACCTACAACCAACAATGCCCCCCCAAAGGTCAAGTTCCAGATTAATAGAAGGAAAGATAATAAGAGAAGAATAAGAGAATTTTTGGAATTTATATACTATGTATAAATGAGATAGACTACAGCCTTGAATCTCATGTAGTGACTATTGTCTTTTTTCGAAGAAGAGCTTGATGGACTACGCCTTGAATCGGTCTTCTTGAACCAGACTCAGAAAATAGCACATATAGTATGCTAGAGGTACTTGGGTCTATCAGATGGCACGTTTGGTTGCCCATGCGTACTTTTATATATTCATAAGAGTTGTCTAGGATTGTCCTGTCCTATAGTCGCGGCCTTTACGACCTCTCAAATAGGTAAGTCCTCATGGGTTGGTGATAGGAATCAACCCTGTATATCATGCTTGGACTTATTAAGAGTTTTAACTCACCCTATCCATATCACACAAGAAACACTGTCACCATAGGGATGTGGTATCAATGTACACATGTATAGCCTCTTGGGCTTTTATTTTAAGAGAATTTAATCTCAGGTCAGTGTTCCAAAATAGTCACCTAGTCCAGCTTGTTCCTACCCATTGAACCGACTTCTTAGGATCTCTAGTCAGACTCTGTTGGGTCGCCACTATTGGTGAATAAACTATGGGCTTAACCCCATCACCCTCGATGATTCTAGGATCAATGTCCTAGAGAGACCCTTCGTCAAGTGGTCTGCAAGGTTCTTTTCTGACTTTATATAGTCAAGAACCATATATTTGCCTAATAGGCTCTTTATTGACTTGAAGCGCAACTGCAGGTGCCTATTCATCTTAGCATTCACAGAATCATGCTTTAGTATTTCTATAACAGATTTATTATCATAATTTATATAAATTGCAGGAACAGGATGAACAGAAACAGGTATATGTATAATAAGATTTCTAAGCCATTCGGCTTCTGTATAGGTAGTGTCCAAAGCTATAATTTCATAGTCTATTGTAATTCTGGCTATGATAGTTTGTTTACATGATCCCCAGGAGATCGTAGCTCCTGCTAGGGTGAAAACATATCCAGTAGTGAATTTTATATCATGTGAATCAGTTATCCAATTTGCATCTGAGTAACCGTCTATGATATCAGGGTGTCTAGTATAATAAAGTTTATAATCTAGAGTTCCCTTAAGATATCTAAATAATCTGTCTAATGCAGTCCAATGTGACTTGTTTGGGTTACTTGTATATCTACTTAGTCTCCCAATAGCAAATGAAATATCTGGTCTGGTCATATTTGTTATGTACATAAGGGACCCTATCATCTGTAAATATCTAAGTTATTCTATAGGATATCCTTCATTCTTCTTGAGAACAATATTACTGTCATAGAGAGTAAGGACAGATTTTTTTTATCAAAATACTCAAACTTTCTTAGCATTTTCTCAATTGAACGTGCTAAGGATCGAGTAGCACTCTTTGCATTTGGACACTTGTATTCTGAGAATCAGGTTTGCTTTACCTAAGTCTTTCATATCAAACTGGTTAGATAAATAATTTTTAGTGTTATTTATCAATTCTAGTGAAGATCCTATAATAAGGATTTCATCAACATAAGCATAAGATGACAGAACTTTTATTTGTATTTTTAGAATACAAACATTTGTCATATTCGTTTAGCACAAAATCAAATTCTAAAAAGACTTTATCAAATTTGTTGTGTCATTGCCTGGGAGCTTGATTTAGGCCATAAAGAGATTTTACTAATTTGTAAACCTTCTTTTCTTGAGCTTTAGTAATGAAACCTTCATGTTACTCTCTATATATATTTTTTTCTCTAAATCTTCATTTAGAAATGATGTCTTTACATCCATTTGATGGATCAGCATATCATGAATGGAAGCTAAGACTAGAAGGATTCTAATAGAAGTAATCCTAGTTACATGAGAGTAGGTATCAAAATAATCTAATTCTTTTTTTGGGTAAAACCTTTGGCTACTAATCTAGTCTTGTATTTCTCTATGGTACTAGCGGCTCTAAGTTTCTTTTTGAAGATCCACTTACAATATATGGGTTTACTATCTAAAGGTAGGTTTACTAAAAACTAAGTATTATTCTCCATAATGGAGTTGTACTCATTGTTAATAGTTTTTTCCAGAAAGGGGCATCAGAAGAAGATATGGCTTCTTCATAAGTTGAGGGATCACCCTCTATAAAAATGTGAAGAATCCTTCTTTTAAATTCTTTTCAATCATTTCTCGTTTACTTCTTTTAGGTTCTATATCTTGTTCTGGTTAAGAACTTGATATTTGAATATGAGAACTACTAGATGCAGTAAGAGAAGGGTTGGAGGAAGATGAAGAAGTTCTATCTTTAAAGGGAAAAATATTCTCAAAATAAACTGCATCTCTAGCTTCTATAATTGTGTTATTAGAGATTTCGTTTACTTCAGAATGGGTTATAAGAAATCTATTGGTATTACTATCTGGGGCATATCCTATGAACACAACATCTACATTCTTAGGTCCTATCTTCCTCTTCTTGGGTCCAAAAATTCCTACCTTCCCAAACTTTTAGGTAATTAATCCTAGGGGTTCGGCCTTTCCATAACTCATATGGTGTCTTATCATTAGTCTTACTAGGTATCCTATTAAGGATATAACATGCTGACAATAAGGCTTCTCCATAAAGATTACCAGGGGCACCTGATCTGAGAAGCATGGAATTGACCATGTCTAACAGAGTCCGATTCTTTTTTTCAGCAACTCCATTGGACTGTGGTGAATAAGGAGCGGTTACCTCATGAATTATTTCATGTTCTTCACAGAAGTTAGTTATTTCATTTGAGGTATATTCTCCACTACGATCTGATCTAAGAATCTTAATCTTTCTATCTAAATGGTTCTCAGCTTCAGACTTATAGACCTTAAATCTGTCTAGAATTTTATCTTTGGTCTTAAGAAGGTAGGTGTAACAATACTTTAAATGATCACCTATAAAAGTGATAAAGTATTTCCTACCGTCTCGGGTTAAAACCCTATTGGAATCACAAACGTCACTATGGTTAAGTTCTAGGAGTTCAGAATCCCTTTGGACAGATTTGAAAGGTAATCTCGTGTATTTGGCTTGAACACAAATCTCACATTTGTGTTTATCATCTATATGAGTCTTAGGAATAAGATTTAAGTTCATCATTCTTTTAATAGATCCTAAATTCACATGACCTAGTCTGTCATGCCAAATATTGGAGGATTCAACATTTGCAACAAAAGAAGGATCTAAAATTTTATTCATAGTACTTAAAATAAAGAGTCCATCTTTTACAAATCATTTCCCCGCAAACAGTTCATTCTTAGAAAAAAAACCTACTTTATTGGCCTCCATTACAATTTTGTATCCTGAGGCTACAAGTAGGGATCCACTAACTAGGTTTCTCCCAACCGACGGTACATGAAGCACATCATGGAGAGGTAAAAATTTTCATGATGTCATCTTCAGATCTATTCTTTCTCTTCCTATGATTTGTGCCATTGAGCCATCTCCTAGGGTCACACCTCCTCCACCTGATTCTTGATAGTTTGAAAAACAGGAACGATCAAAAGAAACATGAACATTTGCTCCAGAATTCAACCACCAATCATCAGAATGGTAAAAAATGTTTATTGCAGGATGGTGGCTTACAAACTTGAAGGAGCTAGAAGACCCATTCAGAATCATGTTAGCCTCTAACTTGTTTGAGCCTTTCCCTTTGAAGGAGGTCTCCTTGGTGATTAGGCTTGGGTTTGTCATGGACTTTTATACAAAATTTATTTGTAGGAGACAATTAATTAAAGAAAATAGTTTGCTAATAATAGTTGGCTAACACTGTTAACAATAGCAGAACAACTTTATGAATGAATATTTATATATCTTATGCTAACAGTAAGCAAGACTAAAGCAAAGATGTTACAAGAAGCAAGATATATATATATATATATATATATATATATATATATAAAATATATATATATATATACACACACACAAAAAAAAAAATATATATATATATATATACACACACACACACACACACACGCACATCGAGCTGTGGTGTACTGGTAACACCACCTGGGTGGGGCGGGGGAGGGGTGGCAGGCGGGGTACAATTCCTGGGGGAGTTGGGCGCTACTTTAGCTTAGGGGTTATGGGTAGGTAGGTGTAGTAGTAGGTAAATAAAAAATAAAAATTATATATATATATATATCTTGGTGACCAGAGGCGACAAATTAGTGTTAGGGCGATTAGAGTGGGATCCTGGCGCCAATGGAGCGGTAGACGCGACGGAGACAGGTGGATCGGCCGCAGATGGAGGCTAGACGACGGTACTGAGAAGGAGGAGAGCAGCAGTCTCAACCAGGAAGCACCCAACGGATCGATAAGGTTCTGGGAAGGGTCGAGGTTACGACGGACGACAAATCAGGAAAGGGGCGGCCCTAACGGAACAAGTCGGACCGGCGATCAGGCGCCACAGAGGCAGAACAGGGCTATGCAAGCAGGGGCTCGCCCCAAAGCTAGGGGAGGACTGCCGGCAAATAATACTAGGGTGGAAAGGATGGAGAATTCGTGCCACGTCCCGACCCGAGAAATCGCTCGTCCTAGCTAGATTTTACGCGAATCATCGTCCTCGCTGGGGCGTGATGCCACACGAGCCTGGAGTTGCGCTCGTGCAAAGCAAGATAACATGTTCACATAGTATTTATCTCAAATTGATAACATAAGCAGCGGAAGGAAACATAGTGTACAATAAGAATCTCTTTTACTAATATTGAACTGAAGGTTACAATGGCTTGAATAGCCCAACTGGCTGCAACGCTCATGATCTCTCTAGCTCACAAAGGATTATATTGTTCCATATATTATGTCTTTTTATAGCCAATAAGTAGTCTTCGATGGAACATCTCCATGTTATAAGTTCGAACGCCAATGCTGTAGCTCCTCTTGAATGGTAAGGACTCCATGCCTCAACACGTCTAACCTAAGCCCCACCTTGAGACGAACATAACCTGAACCTGCAAGCAAACTAGTGGAGGATTAGTGCTTTCGTCCTCGCTGCACTGATCAAGACCCACTCGCACCCAAACCAACACTAAGTACATTTAGTGAAACATGCAACATTATTTGGTGATCTTTCTATTTAGCCTTAGGATCAATTTATAGCAATATTCAAGCATGGCAACTTATTATAAATGTGTCCAATACTGTGTCCCTACAATAGATACAATTAGACATAATATGAACATAAGCATAGTGATCGTGCATATTTTCGTCTCGTATCGCTTAGCTTGCAATCGTTAGAAATATGCATAACCAACCATACAATTCACACAACCAACCAACCATACTTAGACATATGCATAAGAGTGGCTGGCCCTGTTCCTGCACCCAACTCTAATCTCAGCCACCGGCCCTATCTATATGAAGGTCACGGTGTTTCGTACCGTAATGGACTTGGCATCTTTTATGTGCAAGCCTATGATCGCTCCAGTATGGATTGCTAGCCCAGTATCTGAAGGATCCCAAACTTACTGATATCACAGCTTATCATAACACTGGTCGGTCACAACCCGTCCTAATGATGTGCACCATAAATACCATACATAATTCCCTCCTAGGCCGAAGGGTTCCGGTGCCCCGGTCGTAACCGTTCAAGGGAAGCCGTACCCGTGCACGGTCCATCCGAGTCCATTAACCATGCAATACGCCCCATAGCAAACAAGTCATATCATTCCAACCAATCTCATGTTCCATAAACATAATCTGCCATCCCTATCTCAAGTTCCATCGGCATTATGTCCCAACACATACGTATTGATGCACGACGTCCAATGGCTTAACACTTTTCGTTCATAACTCGACACGTTCCATTCATAAGTTATTTGTATAATGACAGTTCCGTATCAATTGTGCCACAACTGCATACTTTGATGTACGAAGTATATCTTTCAATGTTACGACAGGTTCTGCGATATTGTACCACAACTTGTCCCTATTTTGTTTACTTAGTCATTTCGTAGCTTCCGTGCGCAACGCACGCTTAACGCCATAGTCGGTGTTCTAGGCCTAGTGTTTAATGTTCTCGGAGTCATGCATGTGATGCACATCTCGATATTGTCTTTCAATGTTCTACCATCATCACCCTACCGCGACCCGTACACTTGATGTATGTCGCTTCAATTGTTCAATGTTTAATGTTCTATCTTAATGTTCGACACATACTAAGACCTTTAATCACTCGAGCCACGCTCGCTAACTCAATAGCAACTTACGCATACAAGGATACATTTTATTAGACGTGAAAGAGTAGGGAGAGAGAGTCAAGAACCTGCCCACCTTAAGCCGATACGCCTTATCATTTTCGTCAAGCTGAAGTGGCTCGATTCTATAACTTGGTTGCGCGGCTAACTCTCCTGACTTAGCCATTCCATTGAACTATTCGACTGATTCGGCCTACTGCGCCCATACCACAATCCGTTGCAAGGCGACGATTTGGTTTTGCGGACACCTTAGTAAAAAAAAGGCAAAATGTCGACCTCGTATGATTCAGCATAAAAGCGTAGCCTGTACAACAGATCAACCAAAGTCAATACTTTATTCAAATCAAACTTATACTTTGCATCAATTTGCATCGATACTTCATCAGGTCAACGCAACTCTTCGAGTCAACGACTCATCGTACTGTACCATACGGAATGAGATATTACATAATATACCACTCAAAACAAGGTTCGTCCTCGAACCGAAACCAACACTCAATCCAAGTGTTTCTCTAGACCGTTTCACGATCTCATGCCACTATCGTTTGAATCATATAAATTAGTTTGGATCATACACATATTTTAGGCATCCCACCAATATATGCATTTCAGCCAAGCTCAGTTGTAGGATATCGGAATAAAGCAAATAGGCTGAAATTAAATTCTCAAGCACCAACTATTCTGTACTCGACTTGGTCAGATCTTAGCATCTATTCCCAAACTACTTCTCGTATGTATTATTCCATAACACGCGATCATCCTCCCAACGTTTCTGCCTATAACTTAACTCAAAACTATTACTTCGATCATATAAGTTTCTAGACGGCCATCTAAGGCATGTATTGCATTAAGCCGTTGCGGATCCAATTGCAACAATTCTCTGCAACGCCTACTCGTCCAACCATTTTCTATCTCTTCCACAACTCAAGTATTTTATCAAATCGTTTGTAAGATTTGGCCTCAACGACATGGATTAAGTCCAACATGTCTAAACTTTCTTCACCTATAATTCGTACTATGCGTCGTACGCAACTATTCTAACACCATTCACGTTCTCGAAACTATCTACGCATCGCGTATGGGGCTACCCCCGCTAGGTAACTTATCCAGACATCATGCTTAATCTCTTCCGACACAAGAGGTCAACTTGAGTCTACGATGCTCAAAGGCAACAGTCTTTCCGACCCAAGGTCTCTTACGATACGCCAATCTCCGATTCTTGTTCGAATAGGAATTCCTTATTCAATTTTGGAATCAATCACAATTAGTTCGTTTTGTAACCTAAATCGTGCGCTTAAACACACATAGCCTAACCGTTACTCAAACCGATCTACGACACAACTCTTAGGGTCATTCTACTATTCGCCACTCTCGTGCATTGCAGAATTCTTGCAATCGCCTTACCGTATCACTATGCTAAGTATGTTTCTCAACATCTATTCGATCATCGACCAACCAAGTCTATTTACGTACTTATTCGATCGATCATAAATTTCTTTTTTTGACCATATCGATCTAGTCGAAGGCTAATCGCTAACTTCCGAACATGATACTCAATCGCTTTGACTTATCCTCAACATGCACTACATCATCCTTCATCCTCGATGAAATTTATTTTGCGACTTTATTGGATCATCCTATAGGACTTCAACATTCACTTGATTTGGCAGTCAAGTCTTCTAGGGTCATCTGCCCCGAAACTACGCTCGATAATTAAAGAACATCAACGAGGGGCAATTACTACGAACCATGTTATATCCTACCTCGGAGACAAATCAATTTCTGATAAATTCATACGAGACTTTACCCAATCCGACGTAAATCATCAATCCAAAACCCACGCAACGGATGCGCCGTTACTACTTGAATCACTCATGCACTACCGTTAACAATATCGCTAACCAAGAAATGTTTGTTCGTCTCGAGTACGCGTCTATCTGCCCACGATCAATATCCGATACTGTATGCTTATCGCAACAATCCTCGAATTCACTTTCGCATCAAACCACAAGTCAAATCCAATTTGCCACGCCTTGCAAGTTCGATCATCCCCACTAGATGAATCACCATACCAGCGCTTCTGCGAAATGATTGTCCTAATTCGACGTGACGCATGTACGAGGCTGGAGCTACGCTCGCACAAGACAAGAACATCAACGCTGTGGTTATCGTCGAAACAATCAAAACACTTTTGTTTCATCCAAGTAATATACATCCACTCTGAGATTCTCCAAAGCATTCTTATCATTGTTATCCAAACTGACATCAACTTAACTTGCATCTCATTCATCCAACAACAATGCTCAACGCAATTTTTGTTCATTTGATTAGAGTATCCCCGAGTTATTGCATATCGCCTTTGATACGCCTCAACACATCGTCGATATGCATAACTTGAATATCTTTCTCTCTCATAAGCTCTAATTGATTGCAATCATTGTTATCATCCAAACTTGAATACGAATCAAGTCTCGCACGCATCAAGATCCATCCCGTTATAACTAACTACCATCATCGAGACACGCTTTCCAATTCATATATCCATTCTCATATTCCAGACTTGTACTTCCAGTTCGTGCTACCGACTCATCGTGCTAACTCAATTCATTTTGCATGATTACTTTGTACCTACTCGACTCGTTCCGAACAAGTCTTCGTACTAAGTTAACGTAAATTCGACCGAGTCAACTATTTCCTTAATGCAATATTTTTTCGCTATGCTCAGCATATCTTTCGACTTATACTTAACGAATCCTCGTCCGACGTATCATCCATAGGTACGACTTCGCGCATAATTGTTCAACTCAATTCATCGAAGCATACTTTTATCGACTTCTATCGAGTCATTCCCACTCGAGCTCGGTACTACTCCGTCCGTTGAGGACAAACCTGTCGTAATCGATACATTCATCTCGATGTATTCTATTGCAAGTTACCAAACGACTTAACATAGCTATCGCTAAGTGGTATTGCATATACCACTCAGAAATCAAGCCTATCGTTATCGATACAATGCTTTGCTACACTGATCGCACAAGTGGTATTGAATATACCACTCGAAATTGAGTCATTACTCGAATTTACACTCCACATAGGTCTAACATCTATTTCAAGTTAACTATCCCGTGGCGATCTTTTTCGATCCCAGCTCTAGCGTTCGCTTACTCGAGCTAGCACAACAACTGGACCAACATGATATTCGTTTGTCCAAGTTTGACATTCATTCAGGGCTAACCGTGCCTTGGTGATCATATCGATCATGACTCAACATTCGCTAACTCAATGCTCACCGCGATATACGACCAAAATACATGTTCACCTACTTCGAAACTCGATGCAACTTGGCCAACTTATAGGTTTCCTACTCAAGTTTGACTTAGCGACCAACTCGACTCGTTATTATCGCATCCATGATTTTCCTTTCTCACTCGTTGCAACTCGTGCAACGATTTATTCTCGATACTTAAGGTCATTACTCAATCTCTCTCAACATATCGCTATCCGTTCGCATAGCCACATAACACGCATCGCCTTATATATCGACTCGTTGCACTTCGTGAAACCAATAACACGTATCTCTTCACACTTCGTGTGACCAACAATACGTATCTCATTGTACTTCATGTAATCAACATCACCATATTCGTTGCACTTCGTGCAACCAATGACTCGCAACTTTATTGTACTTCGAAAAACCAACATTTCATAACTCGTGGCACTTTGTGCAACCAACATTCTCTGATGGCACTGGGAGATAGCGTAATAGTCACGACATACTTGTGACAGACATATGCAACATAATACAGACTTATTGTATGGAACATCCAATGCAGCATCGAGTAGATCCATGAGCCATGCGATTGTAGGAACAACTCAGAGTCAACTAATTTTCGATATTGAAGCAACCGAGGGTCAAAGAGATTCGTTCACGGTCCAGACGATGGAACCGCTCTGATACAAACTTGTCACGCCCCGACCCGGGAAATGGCTCGTCCTTGCTAGATTTTACCCGAATCATCGTCCTCGCCGGGGCGTGATGTCGCACGAGCCTGGAGTTGCGCTCGTGCAAGGCAAGATAACATGTTCACAAAGTATTTATCATAAATTGATAACATAAGCAGCAAAAGGAAATAGAGTGTACAATAAGAATCTCTTTTATTAATATTGAACTGAAGGTTACAAAGGCTTGAATAGCCCAACTGAATATGCCAACTGGCTACAACGCTCATGATCTCTCTAGCTCACAAAAGATTATATTTATGTCTCTTTATAGCCAATAAGTAGTCTTCGGCCGAAAATCTCCATGTTACAAGTCCGAACGCCAATGCGATAGCTCCTCTTGAATGCTAAGGACTTCATGCCTCAGCACGTCCAACCTAAGCCCCGCCCCGAGACGAACATAACCTGAACATATAAGCAAACTAGTGGGGGATTAGTGCTTTCATCCTCGCTGCACTGATCAAGACCCACTCGCACCCAAACTAACACTAAGTACATTTAGTGAAACATGCAACATTATTTGGTAATCTTTCTATTTAGCCTTAGGATCAGTTTTATGGCAATATTCAAACATAGCAACTTATTATAAATGTATCCAATATCGTGTCCCTACAGCATATACAGTTAGACATAATATGAACATAAGCATAGTGATCGTGCATGTTTTCGTCTCGTATCGCTTAGCCTGCAATCATTAGAAATATGCATAACCAACCATACAATATACGCAACCAACCAACCATACTTAGACATATGCATAAGGGTGGCAGGCCCTGCGCTTGCACCCAACTCTAATCTCAGCCCACCGACCCTATCTATATGAAGGTTACGGTGTTTCGCACCGTAATAGACTTTGCATCTTTTATGTGTAAGCCTATGATCACTCCAGTACGGGTTGCTAGCCCAGTATATGAAGGATCCCAAACTTACTAATATCATAGCTTATCACAACACTGGTCGGTCGTAACCCATCCTAATGATGTGCACCATAAATACCATACATAATTCTATCCTAGGCCGAACGGTCCTGGTGCCCTGGTCGTAACCGTTCGAGGGAAGCCGCACCCGTACACGGGCCATCCGAGTCCATTGACCATGCAATACGCGCCATAGCAAATAATTCATATCATTCAAACCAATCTCACATTCCATAAACATAATCCGCCATCCCTATCTCAAGTTCTATCGGTATTATGCCCCAACACATCCGTATTGATGCACGACGCCCAACGGCTTAACACTTCTCGTTCATAACTCGAAACGTTCCATTCGTAAGTTATTTGTATAACAATTATCCTGTGGAAATTGTGCCACAACTGCATACGTCGATGCACGAAGTATATCTTTTAATATTACTACAGATTCCGCGGTATTGCACCATAACTTGTCCCTATTTCGCTTACTTAGTCATTTCGTAGCTTCCGTGCGCAACGGCTGTAAAACCCCTAAATTTCTACTATATTTTTAGTACTGATTTTTTTTGTATTTATACGTCGCATAGTCGTATTGTACGTCGCGAGAGAAATTGCGTTTTTCGTATTTACTCATCGATTACGAATATGTGCGAGGTACATATTTTAGAAAAATAGTTTTTGATTTTATTATCAGTGATGGCTTCAAAATAATATATATATATAAATTATTTTTTTGTTGTAAAAAATATCTATCGAGGTTGCCAAAACTTATTATTTAATTTATTTTAATAGTGGTGGTTAGGAAATTAGATTTTTGTGAATATTCTACTCGTGTAAAACACATAAAAATTATTTCATGTATATTTTAAAAAAATTATTTTTATTTATAATAAATTATTTACCAAGAAAGTATTTTAAATATTTGAATATTTACGTTTATTTTCAAAATTGTTTATCTAAATTATTAAAAATATTTTTTAAAGGTATTTCCAATTACTATTTAAAATATTTATTCTAATTTTCGAAATTAATTATTTTTATTATTTATCATAAAGATATTTTGAAATTCGTGAATTTAATGCTTAACATTTTGTCAATTTAAATCTAAATTTGATTTTTATTGAAATATTTTAAAGTAGTTTAAACTTATAGATAAAGCTTTATATGAATATAAATTTATTTAAATTTGATTTTGATTTCTCAAAGGGATTTAAATTTGATTTAAACTAAGAGAGAAATATCTAAATGGGTTTAAATAAGTCCCAATCCCTATCCAACTGGGAATTCCCACATCCTATAAATAGGCAGGTACTCCTCCATAAATTGGAACCATCCACAAAATTTCCAATCCATAACCAATAGCCATCGTCTATCATCTTGCCTGTGCATCGTGTATGTGCTTTTCCTTTTCCTTATTTTGGTATTACAATTACATTGCTTTTCTGTGTCCGACACACCGGACACCTTCCTGTGTCGTGTCTCGCATGACACGTAAAACCCTACCCCTAGCCTAATCTAATCCATCGCCACTCTCCGGCGATCCCGAATATCAAATACCGCTCGACTTCACTCAAGAACCTTTTCTTCAGACCAAACCCGTTGCTGCTCCGACCAAGCCAAGTTATCACCACCACCAACTCCTATCAGCATCGTCTCCGCCATTACCAGAGCGACACCATCGCCATCCTCTCTTCAGCCCATCACAGCCCTGTCTCCTGCTTTCCGGCCATCGCCACACATCACAACTATTAAATCGCCCATGTCCACAGCCCATCCCCGACCACCTTATCTCCAGAACACCGCCACCACAACCCCTACAAACCACCGACCTCCTCATGTCGACTCCTTCTTGAGTAGCCAACCCAGCCCGACCTTGCACGTCCAAGCCCAAATCATTATTATCGCCTCCTCACCAGCACTCTCATCCCTCACGGCTACTGCCAACACCACCACCGGCCAAACTTCTTCCCTTCTGTGGTCGACCAATCGACCAAATCCCACGATGTGATCACAGGCCCCTGCGACCTCAATCGATGCCATCTCCGCGAGAGCGGCGCCGAGGAAGCCGCACGACCCCGCGGCTCCAATCCGACTTCCATTACTGGCTCCGCTACCGTGTGCGTCGATCTCGGTGAGTCGCTCGCCGCCGGCCCATGGTGAACGACGCACGGGAGCGCCTTACCGTCGAGCCTCTGGCCGGGCCGCGCGTGCGCCGAGCACCGCCAAAACCCCATCTCTGCCCCTCCCGGCCGCGCAATGACCGCCGCCCTTCGCGCGCCACCCACCGGAACCCCGATCTCCGCTGCGGTAGCCCAGCCAACCCGAAACCCTCGGCGAGCTCCTCACTCCGCCGCGCGCCAAACCCGACCCCCCTCGTCGTTCATCTGCCATGCCGAGCCCTATCATCGACCTCCCCTCTCTGCTCTTAACTTTCCTTCCCCGTTCAGCTCGACCGCCGACAAGCTTCGCCGCACTTCGCCTCACCCAGTCACCGGCTCTCCAGCTCTTCTCCCCTCTTTTTCCAATTTTTTTTTCTTTTCTTTCTCTCTCCTCAAAGGTTTTCTCGGGACAGTAAAGAGAATAGATGTTCTCGGGACTCGGGTGTGGGTTATTATTAATATTAATATTAATATTATTATTATTATTATTATTAGATTATTATTATCATTATTATTATTATCATCATCATTATTATTATTATTATTATTATTATTATTATTTTGTTGCAAGTATACATTTTTAAGTATCTTCCAATCAGTGGCATGTATACATGTATTACATAAAAAGAATATTAGTAGTATTATTAGTATTTTACCATTTTAATGAGCATAATTTTGTGGATGTATTTGCGTTCACTATTTGGGGTTACCAATATCAAATTATATTTAAAAAAAAACCATAATATTTGCATCTCTCTTTTATAGTAGCCTTAAAAGAATATGACAATATATTATACACTTCTAAAAATATTTTGTATACAATAAGTTCTAGACTTTTCGACTAATTATTTTGAATAAATTATAGCTTTCTACCTAAAACAAATTTTTTGGGAAAATATATTTATTATTCTTAATATCTTATCTATAGCCTTTGACCTATAAAATATAATTTCGAAAATTAGAATTTTGCGTTTAAATGGTTTTCTGAAATCGGATATACATCATATATTCAAATTTCTTCGCTTATCCTCATATCCATGACTAGACCCCTCTTCCCTATTTCCTTCGCCAAATTCGTACTGCCTTATGTCGACCCAAACTAGTCTGACCATCTTGGACCCAGTAGACCAGTTCTTGCCACCATCAGAGGCCACTTTGCATAGTTGTAACATCAAAGTCGTACTTTGTGCCACCTTGATCATTGCACCACACCAGGCAGCTCACCAGGCGTCGCAACAGGCAAGTATACCTTGCTAATTAACTGTCAAATTATTTATTTACTGCATTATTTATTTTATTTTATATTGTTAGTTTCCTTTGTTATAAACTGCGCGTCCAAGCCACACTTGGGTGCAAGCGACTTTATTAGTCGTTACTTTATTTTATGCATGTTAACTTAGTGTTAGCGGACTACCCTCCTATTGCGGGATATTTTTATATCTACGCTGGCCATGACACTAATACTACACGGTTTGAGGCATTTTATTAGGGACACGACTTATTGACTAGCTATCTTTATTGTCGTATGACGGTAGATATTCGTAACTGCTATGACTAGGGTTTAGAGACTCAAGCAGTTGTAAAACTGGACGAGCCATGGACATGACTTGAACAGTGTGGAAAATATTAGAGGAGGACAGTCGCTAGTGCGTATGGGAATCCAAACAGGTAAACCACAGTCTCCGGATGGAACTGTGGCGATATATTTGCAGATGCCCTCTGACGTTTTAGACGTTACGGACGGATACAGATGACTGGATGCCAGTTACGTACACATGAGCCTAAAATCCCATCCATGCGCATGAAAGTTGTCCTCTAAATTGCACATTAGGCGGTTAGAATCTCCTTTGCATATTTATGTCTAGTTTATATATTATTTTATTATTCTGACAGTTCATATTAGCTTGTTCTTCCTGTATCTTGTTACGTCCGTCTAAGGACCTGGTTTTTCCCCAGGTGTGTGTTCATGTTTTCTGCAGGTGTTCTAGGAAAGGCCGTGGTCTTCTCCATTCCTTCAAAGACGATTGCGCTTGGTTCGTCTCGTCATTTTATGGATTGATTCTTGTACATTTCTTTCATTGAGATAGTTGGTAGTGGACTTTGTCTCCGCCCAACGATTGTATCATAAATATTCGAGTTGATATTTATATTATTATTCTTTTCATTGTGGATGAGATTTAGTTTGTCTTGGATTACTGTATTTTACAGCTTATGTATTCATACGAGACCTACGTACTTCGTATGAATACAGCTGGCATGTTTACGTACTTGGTCCTACGTATTTTGGGACTGGGGCGTTACATGTTTTTGTGGTGGCCCATGCAGGTCTAGCTAAATTGTTTGGTTACTTTACCGTACCAAGCAAGCCTGCGTATAGGATTAGAGTCTAGGATCTCATCCACATACTTGACCGCCTTCTCGCTTGACTCCTCGAGTTGCATCTTGCTTGATCCCTTCTATCGTGATTTGTGCCCTCCTTTCGTGCTTAATAGAGATTAATAAGGTAACCCATACTAGATGGACGTGACCCATTGTTCCATCACCCTACTAGTTTAACTCTTGTAAGTTGGGTAGAATGCCATATGACCTAGCAATCCCTTTGTCCTTGTGACCTATATTAGCAAGTTCACTTTGGTTCTAGAATTTAGAGGACCCTAACCCATCTAGTCAACTAAAGACTTGGACAAAGAGACTATAGGTCGACTGTATAGACACCAACATAAGACATGACTAGATTCTTAAGAAGTTTGAACTAATTCCACTTCTTTCAATATTAATCGTGCCTATGTTTTTACTATTTTTGACTATCCTATGCTGCTAGTTTAGCTTAAGTTTTGCAAGCTTATTCCCTTCTCGAGCTTGATCATGACATGTTTTATTGGGTGCGCACCCACTAACATATTGTCTACTCAGAACCGGTGCATGATGGTCTGATCAACCTAATGCACTTTGGTTCGCTTTTATCTATCGATATACGTGGATGGAGACATAGTTAAACTTGCCATATAGAGTCCCATTCGCGACAGCCTTGACAATTCTTTTGAACTACTCACTCGCCTTTGAACCACATATTGGTATTCGAAAACAACTTCTTTGGACTCATATTGGTTTTCGTCTTTCACCGATTTAGACGAAGACTCGTACTTGATAGATAGACCCAAAGTATCACCTCTAGTTGTCCCATCATCTATTGCCAAGCTAGTTAGCCATCGACCAAGCCACGTGACTATAATCTCAAGTTATTCACCCTCAAACTATTACCTTGACCATCTAATCGTTTGGAACTTAGAAATATTTTCTTAGTCGTGCCCCTAAACCTAGATGACTATCTTTTCCAAGGGACCATGTGCCCTTGTCCTCAAATTATTTTGCTTTCATTTCCAAAACTCTTGAATCTTTTACTTACGTTAGTTAGCGACCTCACCCATAACCATATCCATGATTATTTTGGCATTATTTGAAATCGCGATTTTCTAATGTATGTTGCATTGAACGTCGTCTCCTTGACTCGCCTGATAATAGGATCGTGTTCCGTAACGATATACCCTTGTACCTACTCTCTCTCCTACTTATTCTTAATTTCGAGGACGAAATTCTTGTAAGTTGGGTAGGATGTAAAACCCCTAAATTTCTACTATATTTTTAGTACTGATTTTTTTTTTGTATTTATACGTCGCATAGTCGTATTGTACGTCGTAAGAGAAATTGCGTTTTTCGTATTTACTCGTCGATTGCGAATATGTGCGAGGTACATATTTTAGAAAAATAGTTTTTGATTTTATTATCAGTGATGGCTTCAAAATAATATATATATTATTTTTTTTGTTGTGAAAAATATCTATCGAGGTTGCCAAAACTTATTATTTAATTTATTTTAATAGTGGTGGTTAGGAAATTAGATTTTTGTGAATATTCTACTCGTGTAAAACACATAAAAATTATTTCATATATATTTTCAAAATTTTATTTTTATTTATAATAAACTATTTATAATAAATTATTTACCAAGAAATTATTTTAAATATTTGAATATTTACGTTTATTTTCAAAATTGTTTATCTAAATTATTAAAAATATATTTTAAAGGTATTTCCTATTACTATTTAAAATATTTATACTAATTTTCGAAATTAATTATTTTTATTATTTATCATAAAGATATTTTGAAATTCGTGAATTTAATGCTTAACATTTTGTCAATTTAAATCTAAATTTGATTTTTATTGAAATATTTTAAAGTAGTTTAAACTTATAGATAAAGCTTTATATGAATATATATTTATTTAAATTTGATTTTTGATTTCTCAAAGGGATTTAAATTTGATTTAAACTAAGAGAGAAATATCTAAATGGGTTTAAATAAGTCCTAATTCCTATCCAACTGGAAATTCCCACATCCTATAAATAGGCAGGTACTCCTCCATAAATTGGAACCATCCACAAAATTTCCAATCCATAACCAATAGCCATCGTCCATCATCTTGCCTGTGCATCGTGTATGTGCTTTTCCTTTTCCTTATTTTGGTATTACAATTACATTGCTTTTCTGTGTCCGACACACCGGACACCTTCCTGTGTCGTGTCTCGCATGACACGTAAAACCCTACCTCTAGCCTAATCTAATCCATCGCCACTCTCCGACGATCCCGAATATCAAATACCGCTCGACTTCACTCAAGAACCTTTTCTTCAGACCAAACCCGTTGCTGCTCCGACCAAGCCAAGTTATCACCACCACCAACTCCTATCAGCATCGTCTCCGCCATTACCAGAGCGACACCATCGCCATCCTCTCCTCAGCCCATCACAGCCCTGTCTCCTGCTTTCCGGCCATCGCCACACATCACAACCATTAAATCGCCCATGTCCACAGCCTATCCCCGACCACCTTATCGCCAGAACACCGCCACCACAACCCCTACAAACTACCGACCTCCTCATGTCGACTCCTCCTCAACTAGCCAACCCAGCCCGACCTTGCACGGCCAAGCCCAAATCGTCATTATCGCCTCCTCACCAGCACTCTCATCCATCACGGCCACTGCCAACACCACCACCGGCCAAACTTCTTCCCTTCTGTGGTCGACCAATTGACCAAATCCCACGATGTGATCACAGGCCCCCGCGACCTCAATCGATGCCATCTCCGCGAGAGCGGCGCCGAGGAAGCCGCACGACCCCGCGGCTCCAATTCGACTTCTATTACTGGCTCCGCTACCGTGTGCGTCGATCTCGGTGAGCCGCTCGCCGCTCGCCGCCGGCCCATGGTGAACGACGCGCGAGAGCGCCTCCCCGTCGAGCCTCTGGTCGGGCCGTGCGTGCGCCGAGCACCGCCAAAACCCCATCTCCGTCCCTCCCGGCCGCGCAATGACCGCCGCCCTTCGCGCGCCACCCACCGGAACCCCGATCTCCGCTGCGGTAGCCCAGCCAACCCGAAACCCTCGGCGAGCTCCTCACTCCGTCGCGCGCCAAGCCCGACCCCCCTCACCGTTCATCTGCCATGCCGAGCCCTATCATCGACCTCCCCTCTCTGCTCTTAACTTCCCTTCCCCGTTCAGTTTGACCGCCGACGAGCTTCGCCGCACTTCGCCTCACCCAGTCACCGGCTCTCCAGCTCTCCTCCCCTCTTTTTCCAATTTTTTTTTCTTTTTTTTTTCTCTCTCCTCAAAGGTTTTCTCGGGACAGTAAAGAGAACAGATGTTCTCGGGACTCGGGTGTGGGTTATTATTAATAATAATAATAATAATAATAATATTATTATTATTATTATTAGATTATTATTATCATTATTATTATTATCATCATAATTATTATTATTATTATCATATTATTATTATTATTATTATTATTATTATTATTATTTTGTTGCAAGTATACATTTTTAAGTATCTTCCAATCAGTGGCATGTATACATGTATTACATAAAAAGAATATTAGTAGTATTATTAGTATTTTACCATTTTAATGAGCATAATTTTGTGGATGTATTTGCGTTCACTATTTGGGGTTACCAATATCAAATTATATTTTTTTTTAAAAACCATAATATTTGCATCTCTCTTTTATAGTAGCCTTAAAAGAATATGACTATATATTATACACTTCTAAAAATATTTTGTATACAATAAGTTCTAGACTTTTCGACTAATTATTTTGACTAAATTATAGCTTTCTACCTAAAACAAATTTTTTGGGAAAATATATTTATTATTCTTAATATCTTATCTATAGCCTTTGACCTACAAAATATAATTTCGAAAATTAGAATTTTGCGTTTAAATGGTTTTCTGAAATTGGATATACATTATATATTCAAATTTCTTCGCTTATCCTCATATCCATGACTAGACCCATCTTCCCTATTTCCTTCGCCAAATTCGTACTGCCTTATGTCGACCCAAACTAGTCTGACCATCTTGGACCCAATAGACCAGTTCTTGCCACCATCAGAGGCCACTTTGCATAGTTGTAACATCAAAGTCGTACTTTGTTCCACCTTGATCATTGTACCACACCAGGCAGCTCACCAGGCGTCGCAACAGGCAAGTATACCTTGCTAATTAACTGTCAAATTATTTATTTACTGCATTATTTATTTTATTTCATATTGTTAGTTTCCTTTGTTATAAACTGCGCGTCCAAGCCACACTTGGGTGCAAGCGACTTTATTAGTCGTTACTTTATTTTATGCATGTTAACTTAGTGTTAGCGGACTACCCTCCTATTGTGGGATATTTTTATATCTACGCTGGCCATGACACTTACACTACACGGTTTGAGGCATTTTATTCGGGACACGACTTATTGACTAGCTATCTTTCTTGTCGTGTGACGGTAGATATTCGTAACTGCTATGACTAGGGTTTAGAGACTCAAGCAGTTGCAAAACTGGACGAGCCATGGACATGACTTGAACAGTGTGGAAAATATTGGGGGAGGACAGTCGCTAGTGCGTATGGAAATCCAAACAGGTAAACCACAGTCTCCGGATGGAACTGTGGCGATATATTTGCAGATGCCCTCTGACGTTTTAGACGTTACGGACGGATACAGATGACTGGATGCCAGTTACGTACACATGAGCCTAAAATCCCACCCATGCGCATGAAAGTTGTCCTCTAAATTGCACATTAGACGGTTAGAATCTCCTTTGCATATTTATGTCTAGTTTATATATTATTTTATTATTCTGACAGTTCATATTAGCTTGTTCTTCCTGTATCTTGTTACGTCCGTCTAAGGACCTGGTTTTTCCCCAGGTGTGTGTTCATGTTTTCTGCAGGTGTTCTAGCCAAGGCCGTGGTCTTCTCCATTCCTTCGAAGACGATTGCGCTTGGTTCGTCTCGTCATTTTATGGATTGATTCTTGTACATTTCTTTCATTGAGATAGTTGGTAGTGGACTTTGTCTCCGCCCAACGATTGTATCAAAAATATTCGAGTTAATATTTATATTATTATTCTTTTCATTGTGGATGAGATTTAGTTTGTCTTGGATTACTGCATTTTACAGCTTATGTATTCATATGAGACCTACGTACTTCGTATGAATACAGCTGGCATGTTTACGTACTTGGTCCTACGTATTTTGGGACTGGGGCGTTACAACGGCACGCTTAACGCCATAGTCAGTGTTCTAGGTCTAGTTTTCATTGTTCTTGGAGTCGTGCACGTGATGCATATTTCGATATCGTCTTTCAATGTTCTACCATCATCGCCTTACCGCAACCCGTACACTTGATGTATGTCACTTCAATTGTTCAATGTTTAATATTCTATCTTAATGTTCGACACATACTAAGACCTTTAATCCCCCGAGCCATGCTCGCTAACTCAATAGCAACTTATGCATACATGGATACATTTTATTAGACGTGAAGGAATAGGGAGAGAGAGAGTCAAGAACCCGTCCACCTTAAGCTGATACGCCTTGTCGTTTTTGCCGAGCTAAATTGTCTCGATTCCATAAGTTGGTTGTGCGACTAACTCTCCTGACTTAGTCATTCCATTAAACTATTCGACTGATTCGGCCTACCGTGCCCATGCCACAATCCGATGTAAGGCGACGATTTGGTTTTGCGGACACCTTAGTGAACAAGGCAAAATGTCGACCCCTTATGATTCAACGTAAAAGTGTAGCCTGCACACCAGATCAACCAAAGTCAATACTTTGTTTAAACCGAACTTATGTTTTGCATCGATTCGCATCGATACTTTATCGGGTCAACGCAACTCTTCGAGTCAACGACTCATCGTAATCCACCGTACGGAACGGAGTATTACAATTCGAACGGACAGGCTATGACGGTGGGTCTAACTAGAGGACGGGTGTAAGAGATGCCCGAAGTATGACGGGCATCGACTGAAGACACTGGAGGCAAGGTGACGGATCAGATTCATAGCAAATCCTGGGCGGGCTGTGTTCGGCCTACACAACGCAATGTGGAAGGCCAGATACGATATATCTGTCATGACCGCACCCAGTGTAGGGTCACAAGAAGTGGGTAAGTCCAGCCTTCGCCGCAGTGTCGACGGTAGAACGCTGTTCTAGGTCATTGTCACAACTAACCACAATATGATATACTCCCCAAACGGAGGCCAAATCACAGAAGGTACAACTCAATCACAATTTTAAAAATGGAAATAATACGATATGATAGATATAAAATCTCAAAAGAGAACAAACAAACAGAAGAAAATAAGTCTAAGTGTCTAAACGACACACCATCTTAAACATCCAAAAATAATACAACTCAAAAGTCAAATACAAATAACATAATGAAATAAGATAAAGCCTAGCTAATCTAGACTAGGCAATAGGGGTGATGTCCTCAGCTAGAGCTGGATCCTCCTGTGGGTCCAACTCACAGGTGTCATCTAGATGTGCTCCATAATAGGTTGTGCAGAAGTCCTCAGTATTATTTGTAATATTTTTAACATGTCCAGTCAGGACAAGAGCGAATACATAACACTAAAATATGATCATATCATGACGGAATATATAAAACAGGCAGTAGAGTAAACTATAATGAAAACTGTAAGACATGTACAAGAACAGTATAAATAAACAAATCTGAGTACAAGAGACAGTTTGTATATGAAATAAGAACTGTAAGTAATATAAGTATTTAGAGCACAAGATGGTTATGTAAACAGGTTGGGACAATAAAATGGGACTCCATTATACGTGAGGGCACAATGGACATATACAATATTTGTACAAGATGGTGTTTGAGCACATAACCATTTCCTACTCACCCTCCCCAATCAATACACAAGGATCTAGTCAAGTTACGTTATCTATACAAGAGTTTTTTCTCATGAAGCTCATCTGATCATGAGAGTACAAGATTGTACAAGAGTATACATGAATATGGGTGTGCAAGAAGTACAAGATGTACGTGAAAAAGCACATGACAAGATGTATTTGATGAACCCGAGGGGGATAACATCGCATGACAAGATCCACATGGTACTGGTCTGTGATAACAATCGTGACAGCATCAAGTAGTTTATCTAAAGCATGAATATAAGTTTTAGCAAGTATAAAATGATCAGAGCATGTACTCGTCTGAGATATTGAGTGAATGTGAAAATAGATATCTGAACTGAGGTGATGAGTCCTAAATAGAACACACATGTTATGATGTATACAAGAAGGTAATATTTGAAGTTTACAAGGTATTCTATATGATTCTAAGTCAATCTAGGTCAAAGTCAACTCTTGGTCAATTCTGGTCAACAATCTAGTCAAACTAGGTCAACACTAGTCCAACTAGACAACTAGTCTAGGGTTTAGCCAAACTCAAGTCCTCTAGACCAATTAGGCCTATCTAGTCAATATAAGGTCAAAATAGTCTAATAAGCTCTATGTATATATATATACCAAATCATACATACAATATATATATACAAGTTATCAATATATACTATATACTATATATATATATATATATATATATATATATATATATATATATATATATATATATATATATATATATATATATATATATATATATATATATATATATACAAGATAAACAATATAAAATACCTACATGCATACAAATAATACATATACCCAATATAACTCACATTCACCACTACAATAAACCCAAGTGTATCCTCACATCACTCATAGCTCAACCTCACACCTATATGCAAACCCCAACTCACCCTCACATAACTACCACTCACTCACATATATATACATCCTCTCATATATTTATTTATATATCACAACTCTTATTGATACCAAGTCCAAATCTAAAGGCACCAACCTATAGTACTTAACCATTAAACCACTCCCTACTCAAAGTAAATCCTAATCTGTGAAACCCACACACTCTTCCAATCCCTCTATCACTTGACTTCACACAACCTCACAAATACTCAGCCCTTTTCTACACTAATTCCTAATTGACTCCCTTACTTGTGGCCAGTGGGCTCTGTTGTCCGATCCTTTGACTATTGACACAGGAAACCACTTCTTCTCCTAATATGGACACTAGACTCATAAATACCTATGTTAACACTCTATCAAATACCACAAACACTACTCCTAAGCTATTGGTGCAATGTACTGCTGCTAGTGTTGTATTGCAACAAGGGCAATGCCACACTCTTCCAAAACTTGCACAACAAGTGGCTGTTACCACTGGTGCTACTGCTGGCTTGCCCCAAGCGTTCCTTCAACCTCACTCACTCAAAACACACACACATCTATCTAAAACAGACACACATATAAAGACACACACACAAACTCACTCAACTAAATCAACCCAAAATTTTAAACCCATGACCTCAACATAACAACTCACACAACCCAACCCAGAAATCCGGGGACTCACACAAATATGTATATCATATACAACATCAAACATATATATATATATATATATATATATATATATATATATATATATATACACACACACATCGAGTCGTGCTGTACTGGTAACACCACCGTGCACCGGGAGTGAGGGCCGGGTTCGAGCCCTCCCTCCCACGGAGGTGGCTGGGTGGCGGTGGCCACGGCCTCCGGGCCAAGGTCGGGTGGAGTCGTACACCGGCTTTGGTTTATATATATATATATATATATATATATATATATATATATATATATATATATATATATATATATATATATAAATTATATACCAAACTGAAACCCAAACCTATATATCACATATATATATATATATATATATATATATATATATATATATATATATATATATATATATATATATATATATATATAAGTATACATATATACACATACAAATATATACATAGATATAATATATATATATATATATATATATATATATATATATATATATATATATATATATATATATATATATATATATATATATATATATATACAAAGACATATATGTTAAAAAATATATATATATATATATATATATATATATATATATATATATATATATATACAAAGACATATATGAAAATACATATGTAGACTACATAGACTAACTACCAACATGTCTACTGATCAACACATACAGGAATGAAATCAAATCTAAAATCAAATCTCAGAAATCAACTAGAAACTCACAACAAAGTATAAACATAGCAGTAATTTTATATATATATATATATATATATATGTGGAAAATTGGGGGAAGAGTGCACAGTGAAGTGTCAAACCCCACATGTCCCAACATGTCCACGAACTGGACACAAAGTGTCAAAATATCCAACACAGCAAAGTATCAGAAAGCAGTCAAATAGGGGGGTCTCGTGCTGTGGTGTCGGCCACTCTAGGACACGACACAAAGCGCGTGGGGTCTTGTGCACGTGTCTAGAGGTAGGTGAGGGATAGGTCTAGGTGTCCAATATCCTGAATCGTGTCCTCGTGTTGTCGTGTCCTCGTGCGAACAACGTATTGGAAACAAATTTCGCGTGTGTGCAGTGTTGGCTAAAACCAATGTGTGGTCGATTACTCTCTGGATAGTCGACCAAATGTCCCCAAACTTTGGGGACATGCTGTCAGAGGTTGCCCCAAGTGTCCACAAAGTATCGTGTCAAACCATGTCGTGTCGTGAGAGAAATAGGACACGGGTAGCAGGACAAGGGTCACAGTCTCATGCACTTGTGTCCATTTTAGACACAAAAATGATATCAAATCGTGCTCAGTGTTCAGGAATAGTGAAACACACATATTATGCTATAAAATAGTAAAATTAGTTTTGAAATTCATTTACAAACAATCCATTGAGGCATTTCATCAAATACCTTGCACTATACTCCGATATGCCTCCGATACGCATATCAAATGGACACTAAATCCTACCAAACTTGGTCAACAGCTAGAGGGACCCTAAATGAATGCATCTATAAAAAGAAATTAGAATCTAAATAGGTTTAGGAGCCATTACCTATTGAGAGTTGAAATCTCAATGTAAAAGCCTAGAATGAGGTCATTCTCCAATTGCTATGGTCCAAGAGCCTCTAAATCCTTGCTAGCTAGCTTCTATAGACCTCCTCTACACTAGGGGAGTGTGATGCAAAAGACTAGGCTCAATTTGGAGTTGATTTGGTGAAAGAGGTAAATTTGGGAAAAAAAACACAAATTAGGGTTTCAAGGGGACAATGAAAAGAGGTAAGGGAGTGTGATGAGATGTTATATAGGGGAGAGGGGATGCTTGATGGCAGCCAAGGGCTTCTCTAGGGTTAGGGTTTAGGTTCAATAGGAATTAAAGGCCTCTACAAGTGAAATTCTAGTCTTCAAACAAAGGCCCAAAGTAAAATATCTAATCCTTAACAAATATCCTAATCCTAACTTAATATCTAGATATTACTAATCTTGTCATGTAACGGAAGCTTCTAATCTAATATCTAGGCTCATGACTAATCTCTAGATTAGGGCAATTCTAGGTTAAGGCTTAAAAAAGGGATTAGCACAATATTAATTAATCAAAATTCAATTTCACCAAAAGTCAAAAATGACCAAAATATCCTTGACCTAAAAAGTGGTAATTAGTCATTCTAATCACATGGTTATGTCTCCATGGTCATGGTTAGTCTCTAGGCTAAGTAGTTCTAGGGTTACACTAGTAAAGCACCAAATCACAATTCACTAATTTAAATAGTATTAAATTAATTAAAAATTATCAAAATCACTAACATGATTTTAATCCTACTAGTTAATAGCCAATTTTACAAAAGTTTAAAATTACCCTTATTTTAAAAATGTGGTGGTTACTATATCGCCCCCATGAAGGTTAGCAATGGTGAGCGGGCCTTGTTTATGGAAGAAGAGCTTGAGGAAACGAAGGAGTACTGGAGTAATACGGTGGTCCTGTACGTCTTAGGTAATCGGCCGTTCTTCGGTCAGATCCGTGCCTTCGCTAATAGATTGTGGCGACCCAAAGAAACATGGAATTTTTTGCGCGGGATAACGGATTCTATTATGTCCGTTTCCAGTTGGCGGAAGACATGGAGAGAATCATCCAAGGAGGTCCCTGGACATTTGACGGCAGGTTGATCATTATGAAAGCATGGTCGCAGGATCACCAGTGCAAGAGGGAGGTGCTTCACTCTGTTTCGATTTGGGTTCGTTTCCCCGAGCTACCAATCAGGATCTAGAGCATCCCTATGATGATAAAGCTTGCAAGCATGATAGGGACCCCAATAAAAGCGGATGAGGCTACCACATACAGGACCAAATTGGGATGCACGCGTATCTTTGTGGAAATCACTGCAAGAAGGGATCTTCCCAGAGAACTGGAATACGAAGTTCCAACAGGTGAAGTTGCAGGTTGAATACGAATGGGTTCCTCCGACATGTCGCCATTGTAACTGCTTTGGCCACCCACCTAGGGACTATCTCGTGGGAGAGGTGAGTGGACACATGGAGGACATGGATGGAAGAAGGACAAATGTGCAGGGGGAGACTCAGAGGATAGAGACATTCCGACAAGGGACAATAAGGAAGCAGGTCTGACAGCGACACAAGGTGGTCCGAGTATGGAGATGGACATAGATTCAGGGCTCGAGAAGGCTATTGTAATAAGCACGAAGGAGAGGCTTCCCAGCATCCCGTCGTATGTAGGACAGCAAGAACTTGGGCGAGGGTCAGAAAATAGAGAGGGAAGTGTTGTAGTGTTCATGGCGAAGAACCTGCCAAGTACAGCACTAGTAGGGAATGGTGGGGGAAAAGGCAAACATGCGGGGGAGATGAAGCGTGGAGTGCACAACCAGACGGGACGCTCAGCTCAGGTAGTGGCGGAGACTTCTCAAGGGATTATCGGGAGCCGTAAACGCCATGCGGGCATCACGTATGAAGATGCAGCGAGACCGGAGCATATGAACCAAGCAGTACAGGATGTATTGTGCACATATGACCCCAGGTGGCTGGAGGTACACCAGATTGGGACGACGAGCGGTGGAGCAGTAGACATTAATATGGAATTATACCAGAACAAGTCTGTTAATCCCCCTGTTAACAACTCAGTTAGAGGTGAAGCGGACAATCTTCTTAATTAAATGTCTATAATAGCATGGAATGTGAGGGGGGCATGCTCGCTGGGAAGATGGAAGGAGATTGGAGAGGTGATTCACAAAGAAGATTGTAGTATTATAGCCCTTCTGGAGACGAAGATTAAGTCTATCAGGATGCTCAATAGAAGAACACCCGAACCATGGAAACATACTAATAATTTGCATTTATGCCATATGACTCGCATCTGGATTTGGTGGGACTCAAGTAGTTGGGATGGTCACGTGGTACATACGTCAGACCAACTTATTGTAATGCACTTCCACAATGAAGCGGGTATGCGATTTGTTTTCGGAGCTGCCTATGGTCACAATGATAAGACCCAGAGACGTGGACTTTGGGATGAAATAGCCCGAGTTAGTTCGGCTACAAATCAAATGCAAGGACTACCGATGGTGATTATGGGCGACTTTAACGCCCTCCTGTACAACTCAGAGAAGGTGGGAGGAAGGGAGGTCCCAGACCCGATTTTGTACGAGTTCCAAACGTGTCTTCTCAAGTCCGGGTTGCAGATGCTGAATCGGATCGGACATGTATGGACTTGGCACAATAGGGCTTCTCATAATCGAGTCACATGCCAACTGGACAGACTGCTTGGTAATAGTACCTGGTTTGATTCTTTCCCAACAGTTTGTGCGAAAGGGCTAGTGGCTGGCACCAGCGACCACTCCCCGGTGTGCGTCCGCCTACTGGCTCATTCCCAGACCAAAAATCGGCTATTTCATTTTAATAACAAATGGCCTAAGTTGGAGGGCTATATGGAGGCGGTCAAGAAGGGATTGTGTATGCGGGTTGAAGGGAACCCCCAATACCGCATCGCTTCTATTCTGAAGTCGACAACGACTGCTCTCAAAGGGTGGTATAAGAAGGTACCGGAGCGGAAGCTCAAAGAGGAAGGGAAGCAGTTGCAGGAGCTTCAGGAAATTTACAGGCCAATATACTAGTCAATGCGATCACGGACGAGGAAAGAAGGCTCAGTCTGGAAGTTGGCAAGCTGCGACAACTTGAGCAGATCGAGTGGGCACAGAGTGCGCCTGGTTGAAGGAAGGCGACAGAAGCACAAAATTTTTCTATAATGTGGTACGTACAAGGGAGCACCGTAACCACATACACAAGCTTATTGGACCAGATGGGAAGAAAGTTGCGAGGCAGAAAGAAATTCAAACTGAAGTGACAAGGTACTACTCCGCTTTGTACAATCAAACTAATTATTTGCATATTTTTCCAGAGCTTATATGCAAGCGGGTGGTCACTACTCTGGGCAATCAAACACTTATGGCATCGGTGACGCTGAAGGAAGTTGAAGACATTGTTATGAGAGCGGACTCCAACAAGTCTACGGGTCCAGACGAATTTAGAAGTGGGTTCTATAAGACCCATTAGGGAGAGCTAAAAGGGCTAGTCTTTGAGATTTTCTCCGACTTCTTTGTCCAGGGCAGGCTACTACGTGAGCTGAACCACACGTTCCTCACGTTGATACCAAAGAAGGAAGGTGCTACCGCCCTTGGTGATTTTTGGCCAATTGCATGCTGTAATTACATCTATAAAATTATCACGACAGTGATGTGCCATCGTATGTGTTGGGAAAGAAGCGCGGAAACCTTTCCCCAAACCGGAGAGTATCTGCGAGAGGACCGAGCAAACAACGCACGAACCCAAAAACAAGCACACAAAACAATCACGCAGACACAGAGAATTTTTGACGTGGAAACCCTTGCGGAAAAAACCACGGGACGATCGGAGTCCAACCCTGAGAAGCCTCCACTAATAGAATAGAAGAATTACACCCTCTACAAACTCCTCCGATCCAAATCGGATCCCCACAACACTCAGAGAAAAGAACAACGATTACAAGGCTACGAAGAACGAGAACGACGAGTAGAGATTACCCGAACACGATCTCCTCCGAATATCAACCTTCAATCCTCCGCCTTCTTCTCCGAAGTTGCAATGGCACTCTTGCCTCCTTTCTCTCTCAAAACTTGTGTTATGTTGCACTTATGAATTAGGGTTGAGAAAACTCAATATATATCTCCCTAATCCCGCAACCAACCTGAACCGTTGGATTAGATCCAATGATGAAAACTCATCCAAAATCCCGTTTCAGCCCCCCCGACACACAGAGTTCGGCCAGAACTCTGTGCGGGGCAACCAGCACTGGCCGACCCACTTCTGGAATGAGGAGGCAGAGTTCGGCCAGAACTCTGCCAGGGGCAGAGTTCGGCCCGAACTCGGCCCCTCTGCTTCCAGCAGCTCTCTGCAGCTCTCTCAGCAGTCCTGCTTCCTCCCCGAGTTCGGGCCCTCTGCTGGAAGCAGAGGGGCCGAGTTCGGGCCGAACTCTGCCCCTGGCAGAGTTCTGGCCGAACTCTGCCTCCTCATTCCAGAAGTGGGTCGGCCAGTGCTGGTTGCCCCGCACAGAGTTCTGGCCGAACTCTGTGTGTCGGGGGGGCTGAAGCGGGATTTTGGATGAGTTTTCATCATTGGATCTAATCCAACGGTTCAGGTTGGTTGCGGGATTAGGGAGATATATATTGAGTTTTCTCAACCCTAATTCATAAGTGCAACATAACACAAGTTTTGAGAGAGAAAGGAGGCAAGAGTGCCATTGCAACTTCGGAGAAGAAGGCGGAGGATTGAAGGTTGATATTCGGAGGAGATCGTGTTCGGGTAATCTCTACTCGTCGTTCTCGTTCTTCGTAGCCTTGTAATCGTTGTTCTTTTCTCTGAGTGTTGTGGGGATCCGATTTGGATCGGAGGAGTTTGTAGAGGGTGTAATTCTTCTATTCCATTAGTGGAGGCTTCTCAGGGTTGGACTCCGATCGTCCCGTAGTTTTTCCCGCAAGGGTTTTCACGTCAAAAATTCTCTGTGTCTGCGTGATTGTTTTGTGTGCTTGTTTTTGGGTTCATGCGTTGTTTGCTCGGTCCTCTCGCAGGTACTCTCCGGTTTGGGGAAAGGTTTCCGCGCTTCTTTCCTAACAGTATGGAGGGTATTATGAGAGAGTTGATATCTTCGTGCCATGCTGCTTTTGTCAAAGGTAGGGATATAGCAGATAACAATCTGCTAGCTCATGAGATGGTCCGACAGTTTAACAAAGTGGAGGGGGCAGAAGGCATGCATCAAGATCGACCTCCGGAAGGCGTATGATATTGTCCATCGAGAGTTCCTGTGCCAGATGATGCTTGCCATGGATTTTGATTCAGCATGGGTGGATAGGGTTCGGGTATGTATTTCAACCTCGACCTTCTCGGTGATGCTTGGAGGACAGCCATGCGGATTTTTCGAAAGTAACAGGGGTCTGCACGAAGGTGATCCTCTCTCTCCATACCTATTTATAATAGTGATGGAATATTTATCGTGCTTGTTAGACTTTGCAGTGATAAGGAGACATATTACTCCATTATACAAGCAAATCAACCCACAAATCTCATATCTAATTTATACGGATGATTTACTTGTATTTATGGTTCCCTCGAGGCCCAGATTAAATAAGTTGGCGGAGATTTTGGAGGAGTTTGGCAGATACTCTGGGCTCCGGCTTAACTGCGATAAAACAAAGGTTTACTTCAACACTCATTGTGCGGAGAAGGAGGAGAAGGCAATGCTTCTGGGGGTGGAACGCGGAGAGCTTCCGGTTAAATACTTGGAAATACCATTAGCAGTAAACTATGATCGGGAATAGGAGTGTCGTAGCCTGGTGGACTATGTACAACGTAAAGTAGACGGATGGCAAGCCCGATGTCTACCGTTTGGCGGCGAATCAAGTTGGTTAATACGGTGATTACTGCTGTTGCTAATTACTGGCTAAAGGCGATACTCCTACCTATGGCTACCATCTCGAAAATTGAGCAAATTTGCGCTAATTTTATATGGAGAGGGGGAGTTCATGCCATCAGTTGGAAGCATATATGTCGTCCGAGAGACGAAGGGGGCATTGGATTACGTCCCTTGCGGGTTCTCCGGGAAGTTGTTGGCCTGAAAGTGACATGGAAACTCATCACGTCCGACTTTCTAAGGGCTATGTGGATGAGAAGCAAGTATTTCTCGTCATCGAATTTTTGGGAGACTCCGGTAAACAATAATGGCTCGGTAGTTTGTAAGCGAATTATGTCGCACAGACCGAAGTTGAAGGGGCTGATCTCCAGAGTATTCAAAGACGGCAGATCGACGGCGCATTGGCATGACCCGCGGATAATGCACCGAAGTTTGGCAGACCGGCGAGGGCGAAGTCTAGTTTGGCGGGCACATCAGTTGGAGTGGGTTAGCAAAATTATACAAGAAGGAGAATGGAAGACGAAGTTACACGGCGAAGCTAGATTTCTGGAAGAGGAAATCAAATCCATACGGATTGACCTGAGCTTGGAGAAGGACGAATGGGTTTGGGACGCTACTGGTGGTAGCAAATTCATACAAAAGGAAGTTTATAAGAGCTGCCGAATGCACCATGCTAAATAGGAACTTGCTGATTTCGTTTGGACAAGAGGAATGGTGCGGAAGCTTCAGTTATGTGCATACAAACTATGCTTGGGTCGGCTAATGACCAGAGACAGACTGGCCCGATTCGGAATGTGGTCCGAGGAAACTAGCTATGTGCTATGCGGTTTTCATATGGAATCCATAGAACATTTGTTCTTCACATGTCCTATGGCTTGGAACATTTGGAAAACACAGATGGGTTTGCTTACTATACCGGTGGGAAATGATAGGGGTTGAAATAACGCAGTGGAGGAGATCAACAAAAACTAGAGGAGAGGTAAAGACTGGATTAATGAAGCTCGTATCAGGCTCGCAGCTGCGGTTTGGCACATTTGGCGGGAGAGTAATAAAAAAAATATTCAAGGGAACGCAGACTCAACTAAAAGAAATTTTACATAATATTAATTATGATGTGAAAGTGATGATACGGTCGGTTCCCGACCAAACTATGTAAGCTGTATATTTTCTTATAGAATAAAAGTACCTGGTTTCAATATATATATATATATATATATATATATATATATATATATATATATATACATATATATATATATATATATAATATATATATATATAATATAAAAAAAAGATGCAAGGAGCGGCGGCTTTGGGCGATCTAGGGTTTACAGATGAAGCGACAGCCTGGGATCCGGGAGAGCAACCCCATGAGGAGGCCAATGAGGAATTTCCGGCACTGGTAGGCCGGGAAGACGGTGGAGGCTGGACAACGATTCGAAGAAGACGAAGTATGCGAGCGTCGCCGTGGCCGAGAAAGGAAGCGGTCGGAAATTTCGGGAACCGCTCGACAGGAGAGGCTGGCAATGGCAAAGGCCTGAGAGTCGCAGGAGGGGGAAGACGAACTAGTTTCCCTATGGGGACTGGGTCGCCTATCATAAAGGATAATAGATCGATAGAGGTGGGTCGGAGGGATACGTCGGTTCCCCATGCACGTAATAGTTTGCCGAAAGATCGAGCAGGCAACTCGGGGGATCGTCGAGCCACTATGGCGGAGAAAGGAAAGCAACCGATGGTGGAGAAGGTGATCAGCAAATCATGGGCGGACTGCTGCCAGTCCTCCGAAACAGCGATCAACAGACATATGCAATTCGTCCCTCCATTAAAGAGCAATACGGGGGAGAGAGCTATTTTCACAGATAAGATCTTGCGGAGATGACTGAATATTGGTGCAACACGGTGGTCCTCTATGTTTTAGGTAACAAGCCGTTTTACGGCCAAATTCGTGCGTATGCCAACCGCGTGTGGCGACCTAAGGGGACCATCGAGTTTTTCTCAAGGGAAAATGGTTTCTACTACGTCCGGTTTGCTATGAAGGAAGATATGGATAGAGTTCTCCAGGGTGGGCCATGGACCTTTGATGGACGTTTAATTATCATGAAAGCATGGACTCAGGAACATCGCTGCGAGAAAGAGGTTCTGTACTCGGTTCCTATTTGGATCCGATTTTCCGAACTCCCAATTAATTACTGGAGTATCGGTATGCTAACAAAGTTAGCCAGCATGGTGGGTAATCCCATCAAAGCGGATGAAGCGACAGCATACAAGGTTCGACTGGGATATGCACGTGTGTTTGTTGAAATCTCGGCGGATAAAGTCCTACCACAGTTCGTGGAATATGAAGTTCCGTCGGGTGCGGTGTATCGACAACGAGTGGAGTATGAATGGGTTCCTCCGACGTGTCTATCGTGCCATTGTTTTGGTCACTCTTCCAAGGAATGTAGGTTGGCCACGGACGAGCAAAATTTGCCGTCTGAAGGGGTGGAAAATATGAGACCTGATGAAGAGCAGCGTAACCAGGGAATGGACATTGAAGCAGAGTCTTCCCTGGCTAAGATGCCAACTACTGCAATTGTTGTTAACAATGATATGAATAGAGAGGATACTGAAATTGATAATAGTAGGCATATGATCTTCAAATCAAAGAGTACGACGAGCCAACAACTGTCCAGAGGAATTACCGCTAGGCAACGTGAGATGGTGGTCTCTGTCCGCGGTGGATCACGACGCCACGGATTACGTGGGAGTGTGCACAAGGGTGGGCCGGTGATTGAAAAACAATATGATACTCCAAGTCGTAAGAGGCTCGCAACGTCTATGCGGGAGGATGTGGGGCTCTCTACTCATGATGGCATTGGTAATAATGAGGCGCTGTGCTTGGACAACACCAGATGGAAGGAAGCTCACCCAGAATTAGCGGACATGAGATAGGAGGAGGCACTCGACTTGAGGGAAGGTACAGAGCTTGAGACTGTTGACACCCCGATCGACAGCCTCGAGAGACTTAACAGGGAACCCGAAGTGAATCCATGACGTTGATCTCATGGAACGTTCGCGGGATCTGCTCGATTGGTAGATGGAGGGAATGCTGTGATGTGATTAGAAGGGAGCAATGCTCCATTGTTGCGTTGTTGGAGACAAAAATTAAGTCTTCACAGATGTTAGCTCGTAGAACCATGTCGCCATGGCAGCATACTCACAACCTTTCCATATGCAATATGGCTCGCATCTGGGTCCGGTGGGACGGGAGTTGCTGGGATACTCAAGAGGTACTCATGTCTGAACAACTTATTGTACTTTTATTCACTAATAAAGGGGGCCTCTCTTTCCTGTTGGGAGCCGCCTATGGGCATAATGATAGGCGTCGGCGAGCGATTCTTTGGCAGGATATTATTCGGTGCAGCTCGTTGGTCGAGAGTGTTTATCACGTCCCGTTGATTATCATGGGGGATTATAATGCTCTCTTATATCAGAATGAAAAGGTTGGAGGCAGGCGAATACCCGAGTCGATTCTTCAAGATTTCCAACAGTGCCTTCTTCAGTCTGGACTGCAAACTTTGGATAGGACAGGACACATGTGGACTTGGCATAATAAGGCCACCAGTCATCGGGTTGCTTGTCAATTGGATCGTACGTTGGTTAATCACTTCTGGATTGACAAGTTCCCTCTGGTCCAAGCAGAAGGCCTCCCCGCTGGGACTAGTGACCACAGCCCGATTTGCGTTCGCTTGTTGGATCGATCTAATCCCCGCAAGCGGCCTTTTCGGTTCAATAACAAGTGGCCGAGTATGGAAGGATATGAGAGTGTCATTAAACGTGGATTGGATCTCATAGTGGCGGGTAATCCTCAGTTCAGACTTGTCAGCCGGCTGAAAGCAGTCAAATCCAAACTAAAGACGTGGCTGAGCTCAGTCCCGCCTATGCAAGCTGATACAGAAGAAAAGAGACTGCGTGAAGTCCAGGCGCAGCTTCAAACTGATATTTTAAATCCTACGCTAGCGGAAGAGGAAAGAAGGCTGGGTAGTTTGGTGCGCCTACTTCGCCTCCAGGAGCAGATTGATCTTGCCCAGAGGGCCAAATGTTCTTGGCTCCGGGAGGGCGATAAGAACTCTAAATTTTTCTATGATATTGTTCGATCCAGACAACACTGCAATCATATTGGTAAGCTATTTGATTCTAACGGAAAGTTGGCTAGCACCCCTTCTGAAATTCAGGAGACGGCTATCAGGTATTACTCAGACTTATTTAATCAATCTGATTATCTAACGATTTTTCCTGAGTTAATATGCAAAAGGATAGTTACGTCCGCGGGCAATCGCTCCCTTTTGGGGCAGGTGACCATGGAAGAAGTGGAAGCAATTATTATGGGGGCTGATCCGAACAAATCTCCGGGTCCTGATGGTTTTGGAAGTAAATTTTATAAGGTACACTGGCAAGAGCTGAAGGATCAGGTACTTGAAGTTGTTCGAGATTTTTTTAGTACGGGGCGTCTTCTGCGTGAACTCAATCACACCTTCCTTGTGCTTATCCCGAAGAAAGAGGGAGCTTCCCTTCTTGCAGATTTTCGGCCTATTTCATGTTGCAACTACTTATATAAAGTGATTACTCACCTGATGTGTAAACGTATGGAAGGCATTATGCAGGAGCTGATTTCTCCAAATCAAGCTGCTTTCATAAAAGGGAGAGATATTGCAGAGAATAATCTTCTAGCACATGAGCTCATTCGAGATTTCAACAAGGTGGGATGCAACAAATCTTGCTCAAAGCTGGATTTACGGAAGGCGTATGACACGATTAATCATGATTTTATTTGTCATATTATGCTGGAGATGGGTTTCGATAAACAGTGGGTTGATCTGGTTCGTGAATGCATTACGACCCCGACATTCTCCGTCCTCCTGGACGGCCAACCGTATGGTTTTATCAAGAGCAACAGGGGAATACGTCAAGGTGACCCCCTCTCCCCATATCTATTCTCCATAGTTATGGAATATTTTTCTTGCTTAATGGACTCTGCAGTGATTAGAAAGAAGATTACTCCGCTTTTCAAGCATATCAAGCCTCATATTTCGCATCTTATTTACGCGGACGATCTCTTAGTGTTTATGTCCCCTACTTGGAGAGGGATTCAGGAGCTGTCGGATATTCTGGAGACTTTTGGAACTTTAACAGGTCTTCGTCTGAATCATGACAAAAGTACAATTTATTTCAACTCTCACTGTGATAGACAGGTTGAAAGAGCAGCAGCTTTGGGTGTTGAGCGGGGTAGCCTTCTAGTCAAATATCTCGGAGTCCCGTTGTCGGTAAATTACGCTCGGGATACGGAGTGTTAGACTCTTGTAGAATATACACAACGGAGAGTTGAAGGATGGCACGCAAGGAGTCTATCTTTCGCTGGGCGCATCGAGCTTGTTCGTTCGGTTATCACTTCTATTATCCGTTTCTGGCTTCAAGCTATTATGCTACCTATGGCGACTATCAGGCAAATAGAGAAAATTTGTGCCAATTTTATCTGGCGTGGGAGGATGCACGGGATTAGTTGGGAGACGTTATGTCGTCCAACAGAGGAAGGGGGAGTTGGCTTGTACAATTTTCGGTTTCTCCGAGACGTGGCAGGTTCCAAACTGACGTAGAAATTATTGACGTCCAATTCTGTTTGGGCGGCATGGATGAGAAGTCGCTACACCAGAGGATCCAATTTCTGGTGTCAGAATGCAAATAGTAACGACTCGATCGTGTTTAAAAAGGCCTGCCATTATCGGAAGTCCTTGCGTACTTTGCTTCAACGAGTAATTAAAGACGGAAGTGGTACCATGTTATGGCAGGAGCCATGGTTCTCCGATCAATCGCTGGGTGAGCGGCACGGCGATCTCGTGCGGGGTTGGATGCACAGACGGGATCGGGTAAGTTGCATTGTGCGACAGGGGACATGGAACCCGGAAGCAAACATATACACGAGGAGGTTCAGTGCTGAAATTAAAGCAGTTTGCATTGATCCTGTAATCAAACAGGATGAATGGATTTGGAATAATTCAAAGGAAGCACGATTCAGTCTTTCCGCGGCTTACAATCTCTACCGAACACAGCATCCTACATGGGAGTGGGAGGATATCGTATGGATGAAGGGGTTCGCTCGAAAATTTCAACTTTGTCTTTACAAGTTATGTTTGGGAAGATTATTAACACTAGACAGGCTCGCTAGGTTCGGTGTGAGAGTAGACACCCATGGGTGTGTTTTATGTGGACTAGGGCAGGAGAATTTGAACCATCTGTTCTTTGAATGTCCTTATTCGTGGGACATTTGGTCTTTACAGAATCAGAAGCTACAGATTAATCCAGGTGGAAATCGTAGTTGGAGGAGTATTGCTGAACTGATCAGGAGAGAAAAGAGGAAAGGATCCGGATGGTATAGAGAAGCGCGTCTTCGCCTGGCTGCTGCAGTCTGGCACATTTGGAGGAAAAGAAATTGTAGAATTTTCGAAGGGTTGGTAACCCCGAATATAGGTATCATTAAGAGTGTAGAGTTTGATGTAGAAACTTTGGGTTAACACCCGAATACTGAAGATGTAAAGTGGAGGTGGGGTGTATTATTTTCTGCTACTTTTGAATAAAATTACCATTATCAAAAAAAAAAATATATATATATATATATATATATATATATATAAAATATATATATATATATATATATATATATATATATATATATTTTATATATATATATATTTTATATATATATATATATATAATTTGCTACAGTAAGCCAGAATGTTACTTAATATGGCAAAATGCTAAGAAATGCTACTTTAGTATTACAGTAAGACAAAATGCTACTTGTGAGTAACTTTTGCTAAAGAAAATTGTTAAGTATGAATAGGGTCCGGATCCCAGTATGAAGGCAGCAAAGGAAATTTATTTTTCAGAAATTTTCATCATACGAGAGAAATTTAATAGTATTTGTGGGAGAGAGGAGAAGTTTCAAAAATTTGCGTATAACGGGACGACGCGCCATCTAGGATGGCGGTGGTGGCCACGACGTGGGGGGGACCGCCATCTAGGATGGCGGGATGGAGGGGAGGCCGCCATCCTAGATGGCGCGGGAGAGAGAGAGGGAGAGAGAAAGGAGAGAGGCTAGAGAGAGAGGAGAGGCTGGGGAGGAAGGAAAGAGAGATGAGACCGCCATCTAGGATGGCGATGTGGAGGGGGGCCGCCATCCTAGATGGCGCGATGGGGTGGGGGTGGGGAGTCATTTCGGGAGAGAGGGGGAGAGAGAGAGGAGATGGGGTGGGGGTGGGGGAATTTTGGGAGAGAGGGAGAGAGAGAGGACAGTTAATAGGGGGAGAGAGAGAGAGTAGAGTTAATAGAGGGAGGGGGATAGAGAGTAGAGTTAATAGGGGGGTTTAACAAAGAGGGAGTGAGAAGGAGAGTTAATAGGTGGTGGTGGATACCGAAAAAGAGAGTGAAATAGGGAGAGGTGGGAGACCGTGTTTTGCATGAGACTTTGAAAATGTGTTCGGAGACCGTGTTGCTCGCAGACTGTGCCCATTTTTGGAGACTATTCCATCCCCATGATAAAATACAAGTTTCTTCTCCTTTCTTCTCCTCACTTCACTCCTACAGCAGCAAGCACATCCGAGAGTTTCTTCCCTCCCAAATATCTTCTTCTCCTTTGTGTAAACAACCTCATCTTTGCAAGCAGAACCTCATTTCCTCTGTGTAAGCAAACATCTTCTCCTCTTAGTTCTTGTTAATAATTTTATAATAAATATGTTTGATATATTTGTAAAAATTTTATTATTTTTTAGATGGCTAATCAAAACGACGGACGCATCCCGGGTGGACCAACGACTGATAAAATAAGACAGGAACGGATAAATCACATATCTACACAGATATTTGATGGAAAGGTAAATATTTAATTAAAAGATTTGAAAATGTTTGACTTGCTAGTAAATAATTTTCACATAAACGTAGTTGTAACATAATTTAAATATTTTATTTGTAGTTATATGATCATAGTCTTAAATTACGAACGCAGGAACATGGAAATTGGCGGACTGAGAGAAACTATAGCACATGGGAGTTAAACAGCGCACAGAAGGCTTTGGTGCGCTCATTTGGGTTCCATTATTTAGATGAGATTAAATTTTTAACACATGATGTGCATCTAATCTTAAGTCTTGTTGAGCGATGGTGGCCTGAACGAAACACATTTCAACTACCTGTTGGCGAGATGACTATCACGTTATGGGATGTGGCAAATATACTAGGGTTATCTATTACAGGGGACCCTATATATTTTGATCCGCAGTTAACTCCATCTAGTCTAATCCGACGTTATTTAGGTATTATGCCTCCATCTGATATGGAAAATTCTAGTTATGTAAAGATAACATGGTTGCGCGGCAACTTTATGGATCTAGATCGTACAATTGACGGTGAGGTAGATGTAGATGAATTGCGGATATGTATTTTAAAATAAAATTAATTTATGATTTAATTTATTTTAATATTAATATTTATAAAAAAATATAATATTTACAGGTGATTAGTTGTACTAGAGCATATTTGCTCTATTTATGTGGTGCAGTTCTGTTTCCAGATGTATCAAAAAATTAAATAAATATACGACTTCTGCAATTTATGGATAATTTGAAGGAACCCACTCGACATGCCTGGGGTGCTGCCACTTTAGCACATTTATACGGATGTTTGACGAATTATGTGTTTTCGAAACCTAATACCAATATTTGTGGATGTATGTCACTGCTTCAGGTAAACATTAAGTTCTTGAATGTAGATTAATTAGAGCTTTGGTCATACTATACTTTGTGGATGTTTTTTGAATTACAGGTTTGGTCGTACGAGCATTTCTATATTGGTAGACCCGTTACTAGCATTATTAGTGATGTTGGAGTCTATCCAGTTGCTTTACGATGAACCATAGATGTAGTGGATCAACAACATTGTCAGTATAAGGCTGTATCACTATATCGTTCTCAATTTGACATACTGGAACATCATGAGGTAATTAATTATTTACCTGTTTAATTCATTTAACTTATGCCGTTACTAGACTTTTTGATAGATTGTCATTAAATAGGTTGTATGGATTCCCTACACATTTGGAGATGATGATCCAGACTTGAAGGGTTTGTCGTATGATCTTAGTTTGCATACATCATATATTATATACGACCGGTACACCATGTACCATGCGGCTGACCGTGTTCTTCGTCAATTTGGGAAGAGACAAATAATTCTCGATGATCCACCTTATATGAGTTACGGTACAGACAATGCAATTAGTAGAATCCATGGTGTAATTACATGTTGGAATAGTCGGGAAGAGAATTATAGTGTGAGAAACATGCACCTAATGGCATCTACGGATGAATATAAGTTCTAACGTACTACTTCTTTGTCAGAAATAAGTATAAATTGTTTGCTAACAGTTCGTCCATATATTTATAGATACTGGTACCGTTGCTTATAGGCAATGGTGGGGATGCCCTCGTGTAAGCAACAGACATTACGTTTTTGAGGAACAAAGGTTCAAATGTAGAGCCATAGATGATGCTAGTTTGCGTGCCTTTGTCGATGGCGTATCTGATTTGGTATGACTTCGTTACATGTTTAAAATTACATATTCATCTTATTTGGTATGACAATTTGTAAATTTCATAATTCAGAGTGGCGGGTACGAACAATATTTTCACGAACGCCAGAGATACCCGGAGCAGCATAGCCTAGTGCTTATGCAGGAACTTGTGAGTCGTGTGCATCGTTTGGGTCTTGGACGGGAACCAGAAATGCCTCCATTACATACACATCTTCCACCCGATTATCCGACCGGCACCGTTAGGCGCAGACATTCCTGTCATCATAGGAGGCATGGTGGAGAGGCTGTTGGTGGAGATGCTAGTGACTAGTATGCTGGAGGGGACACTAGTTACCAGAATACTGGAGGGGACACTTGTCACCAGTACGCTGGAGGGAGCAGTACTCACCAGTACGCTGGAGGTTGCAGTACTCACCAGTACGCTAGAGGGAGCAGTACTCACAAGTACGTTGGAGATAGCAGTATTCACCAGTATGCTGGAGATAGCAGTATTCACCAGTATATTGGAGATAGCAGTAGTCAGCAATACTCACCATCAGCAGCATATGTCTACCCAGACATGGATTTCTTTACACAAATTTATTCCACCACATCAGCCCCGATACCTACCCAAACTCAAGAGATGGAGGAGGATGAGGATGGAGATGAGGATGAGGAAGAAGATGAGGAAGACGAGCAGGAGCTAGAAGATACAGCAGGCCGGAGAAGCCGACTAGGCCTTAGACCTGGAGAACGAGTAAATTACAAACGACTTGCCATAAGGGGTCGGGGGTCTAAATAGAATGTTTCTATTCTTATTTGTAAGTCTGAATTGTAACAATGTTTGGCTAAGACAATATTTGTAAGTTTGGAATGAAACCAAGTTTGTCAACTTTTATTATTTGCAAGTATAATTTGTAACAATATTAGGCCAGTACAATATTTTTAAGTACATTTGCAATTATACTTTACTCTCTTGGCTGACTTGTACATCTCCTTCGGTTGTGCCCCATCACACCACAATTACCGCAACGAAGTTCTCTTGTCGATGATTCCCGGGATTGGATGTGGTTCTTCTTTGGTCTTTCAACTTTGCGTCGTACGTCTGGCACTCCAATTTCTCCTCTTACCAAAGGTGCTTGAATCTTGTAGGAAATTGGAATTGGTTCCATTTTTGGTTCATATACACTTCTCATGTTCTCCGTAGAAAATAGTGCATGATAAAAACTTTGAATATTTATATTAGAATATCTACACACAAAAAATACATGTACGCATGGTATATAAGTATGGTACCACCTACAACATGTACAAGTCTTGTCTTCTAATCGTACAATATATGTTCTACTTGTTGCACGATCTACTACTTCGTATGTATTGCTATCAATACCTAATATTTCTAGATGATTCCTTTCTCTGTTGATACGGGCCATAGTATTTAACATCTTCGGACAATAATATGTGTCTAGATTTTCAGCAATGTTCCTATTCTTGTCATGAAGTGTTATAATCTTTGCTCTGATACCATCGAGAAGTGTTGTTATTGGTTTATCTCATAATCTCTTAATCCAGTTGTTAAAACATTCAGCAAGATTAGAAGTATTAATATCTAATCTAGGGCAAGGAGCATACGTTGTTATCCAATGTTCAAAACGACGATTTTCATCGTTCACACCAATAAACCAATTGTACACCATTACATTCTCGGCTTTAATTATTTCAAACAAGATCTCAGCATCTGTTTGATTGTATGATCTAGCAAGCGAGTCTAACAAGTTTTGAAATGTTCTTTCTTTCGCAACTTGTTTCATATTTTTTTTAAAATGTTGTATGCAAAAAAATGAGGCGATTCTGGAAAGGTTTCACGCATAGCATGTATTAAAAGAGTTTAAAAACCAAGACCAAGCATTCCCTTTTGCTTATCAGAAATAAATAAAATTCTACTCCATTCATTAAAATAACTTTCAAATGATGTTCTAAAAGAGTTTAAAAACCAAGACCAAGCATCAGTATTTTCACTTTCAGCAACAGCATAAGCAATAGGATATAACTGATAGTTAGGATCGTGAGCACAAGTAATAAATAAGATACCTTAAAATTTAGATGAAAGAAATGTAGCATCGGTACTAATAACCGGTAAACAGCCCCTTAAAAATCCGTCAATGCACGCCTTAAAACAAATAAAAATTCTTTGAAACCTATTATTTTCATTGGTTTTAAGAAAACATCTACTACCTAGATTCGTTTCCATAATTCTAAAACCATACTCCTCAAGACTAGCATATGCCTCTATGTAACTACCATTTATTTCAGCTAATGCTATCTCTCTAGCTCTCCAAGCTTTGGAATAAGTAATATGTACACGATGTTCCCTATATATATCTTTAACAATTTGTGATGCACTATAAAATTGATTGTCTCTGATTATATTAATTATACATGTTTTCACCCATGCAGCGGTAGCTAGTCGATGACGTCCGGTTGTAAGTCCACCTAAACAAGTGTGTCGACTTTCTAATTTAGCAATCTTAACTATTTTACCAGATCCAATCGGTTTGGCATATACTCTCCAATTACAATTCGGTTGATCACAATTATATATAATTCCTCGAGCATTATTCATAACATTGGCTGAACAACTAAAATTATGTTGAATTGCTACATTACTTATAAAACTTCTAAATTTAGAACGACTAGAAAATTCTTTTCCGATAAATAATTCAGAAGTAATTGCATTATCAATATCATCTACCTCATGATCTATATTTTTAATTAAATCATCACTATTTCCATCGTCATCGTCATCTTCAGTATCATCATCATCATTATGGTCATATTCATCAGATGACTGATTTTCTTGTAAAATTGGAAGATTTGGTTGGGAAGAACTAGCACCCTGACTAACATGCTGGTAATTAGAAAAATATTCTATTTCTATTATGAAATGCTTGTGATACTTGAATAACAAATATATTTATATATCGTGATTGTGAATTAATCTCAACAACAAAATTCTATGCTTCGTCGTCATCTATTAAAAAACATCTAGAACCAAAAACAGATTTCAAAATAAATTCATAATTAATAGAACAACGTTCAATAATAAGATTACGTAAATTTTCAAAAATAATACTCGGATAAGTAGAAAAAATTTGGGTTTCTCCTACTTCGTAATCAAAACCGTTTACATTACCTCCATGCGAGCATATTATTCTTAGACTGCAATCCATCAAGAAAAAACTATTGCTGTCGGAGGAGAAAAATTCTTGCTGACTGAGGAGAAAAAGTATTGCTCTGAGTGTTGTCGGAATTGTAGGAGAGATGATATTATTCGAGTGTTGGAGAGAAGGTGATGGTGCTGGAGTGGCTAAATAGGAGAATTTATTAGACTACTGGAGAGTATGAGTGAATACAATTGTTCAAGATGTATATGTTTTTATAGCGGATAAATGTGTAACGTAACTAAGACCGCCATCTAATTTGGCGAGGAAGTTAACGTTGCTGAGAAAAGTTAACGTTGCTCTCTGAAAAATCCTCCCTCTCTCCTCTCTCTCTCTCTCTCTTTCCCTCTCACCCTAGCCTCTCTCCTCTCTCTCTCTCTCTTTCCCTCTCACCCTTTCCCTCTCTTCCTAGCCTCTGTCCTCCCTCTCCTCCCTCTCTCTGTTAACACCCCCCTCTATTAAGTCTCCTCCCTCTCTCTCTCTACCTCTCTCCTCTCTCTCCCTCTCTCCCAAAATGACTCCCCACCCCCACCCCATCGCGCCATCTAGGATGGCGGCCCCCCTCCACACCGCCATCCTAGATGGTGGTCTCCTCTATCTTTCCTTCCTCCCCAGCCTCTCCTCTCTCTCTCTCTCTCTCTAGCCTCTCTCCTTTCTCTCTCCCTCCCTCTCTCTCTCCTGCGCCATCTAGAATGGCGGCCTCCCATCCATCCCGCCATCCTAGATGGCGGTCCCCCCTCCCCTCCACGTTGTGGCCACCACCGCCATCCTAGATGGCACGTCGTCCCGTTATACGCAAATTTTTGAAACTTCTCCCCTCTCCCACAAATACTATTAAATTTCTCTCGTAGGATGAAAATTTTTGTTTATTTTTTGTTACAGTATGAAGGCAGCAAGACAAATTTTGGTGCAGTATGTAGGCAGCAAGGAATTTTATTTTTGTTACAGCAAAGAATTTTTTTCTCTAGCTGCGCACCAGTCAGCAAAGAAATTATTTGGTTGCAATTTTAACAAAGTAGTATGAACGCAGCAGTTTGTAACAGGGAGGAAAGATTTTGTTGATCCGGATTAACTCTTAGATTGTTGGATTTTCTTCACTTTTCGTTCTTAAAAATCTGTAATAAGATAAAATTTAAACTAAAGGTTACCAACCTCTGAAAAAGTCGCGCACGTAGCACTGCCATAAGAGTTAATCCAGATCTATGTACAAACTTTGTCCGAATGCTCCTAGTGGTAAAATTTTTGCTCTACCGGAATCTTCTTGCCGCATACGACGTAGAGAGAGCGACCCTCGACTTAGCTCTATCCAAAGCAACAAACGAAAAATGAAAAGTTTCGGAGAGACAAGATTTTTAAGGCTCAATTGCTTAGGTGGTACCGCAACTTAGGGCCTAATAACAATAAAGTACTCCATTTATTATTCCTTACATTAAAATAACATACGTTTAATTAATGAACATTACAGTACCTGTGATAACATTTCGTCCAAACGCTTAACGGAATGTGGCTTAAATGCTTGGATGGTACCCCAACTTAAGGCTTAATAACACTGAAGTACTCCGGTGTAAGAAGTCGGCCAACCGGTCGTAGTCCTTCCGGACGAGGGCTGGGGGGAGGCGTACCGAGTGGAGGAGAAGGTCCTCCACGAGGCTCGAGAGACCGAGGGTCAGTATGGGGCCGAGCTGGAAGCGGTCCTTCACGAGGCTTGGCGGCCCCCTTGGCGGATATGTCGGCCTCCAGCCTGTCGAACATGTCGGCGGAGGTCCGACGGAACTCGGGGATGACATGGCGGTGGCGGGAGGAGAGGAGGTGGAAGAGGAGCTTCTTGAGTGGGGCGTCGTTGGGCTCGGAGGGGTCGAGGAAGGAGAGGGTGCAGTAGCCGCCGGTGAGGCTGAGGGAAGGCGTGAAGGTGCCGGTGAAGAGGTCCTTCTTGTCGACCAGGTCAGTGTCGAAAAGGACGGAGAAGAGGTAGATCGAGTACTTCAGTATTATTATGTCTTAAGTTGGGGTACCACCCAAGCATTTGAGCTGCATTCCGTTAAGCGTTTGGACGGAATGTTATCACGGGTACTGTAATGTTCATTAATTAAACGTATGTTATTTTAATGTAAGGAATAATAGATAGAGTACTTTATTGTTATTATGTCCTAAGTTGGGGTACCATCCAAGCAATTGAGCCGATTTTTGAAGAGAGTTTCCGTAAGGGGTTTTCGGTGTAAGGAGAACGTATGAGATGTGCCTCAATAGGCCGATTTGCAATATATGAAAATAATGGAGAATAATGACCGAAATAAAAGCCAACAGATATGAATAATGGAGAGATTTAATCAGCCTATTAAAACCGAACGTTACACAAGAATTCAAATGTGTAATATGTGGTTCAATGAACCTGAACAGAAAATTGTGTTTCAAACGTTACAAAATTAAATGATTTGCAACGGTCAAACAATTGAAGGTGCAAAAGGACCTTAGGGTCTCAGCCCGAACCCGAAGAGCAAATCGAATCGGCATTCGACGTCCGCAGATATGGGCATGTACCCGCACCTGTTACGCACGTCGAGCCAAACCAGGATGTGCGGCACCGGCGGCGCGTGTGTGTGGCCCATGGGGCTACCACACAATAGTTCAATGAAGTAAGATGAAAGAAGTTAATATATAAACAATGAAATCCACTTTTCTAGGCAATGTAGGACTATTGTTGGAACATGGTACTTGAACTTTTGGTCAAAGCACACCTACAGCCAACAAAATATACCTTGGCGGGGGAGGGGAGAGTGGGGAGGGGAGGGGGAGATAGTCCATTGGGTATACCGGAGAAGTCCCGTGTGGATGAACACAGTTCGAATCTCCTCCTTGATCACATAGCTACCAGTCCGAAGAAAAGGATATCTCAAACAAAAGAAAAGAAAAGAAGTATACCTTGGATAAAATCTTATGAGCATATCAAGTGGATCATGTCAGAAGTAACTTCAAGGAACCCACCGATCCTTGAATAAAATCCTATGAGAATAGAGTCATGACAGAAGGAACTTCAAGGAACCCACCGATCCATTTATGAGCTAAGTTTCGTGGGGATGGGCAGGGGGGGGGGGGGGGGGGGGGGGGGGGGGGGGGGTGTGCGGGGGGGGGGATGGGCATGCACGGTTCGAATCTCCCCCATGACCATGATTGAGACATGGAAGTTGGAACAGCAGATCTGCTCTTTGAGGAGTCATATATGCATGGATGTGCCTTCCAGGTGGATGAAGTTTATATTGCGGTATTTATTGTACTATTAATTGTGTGTTTTCAAGTGCAATAATTGTAAATGGGAGCGGTGAGGGTTTGATGTAAGTTGGACCAGGGAATTAGACAGTGGGAAGCTTCGCCCAAGCCCATAGAGATCCTTCCCATACGGTTGACCAACACGAAATTTTGAAATCATTTTTTCTGGAAAAAAAAAAAAAAAAAAAACTAAGCAAAAGGGTTTAATCAAACATGATTGAAAGAATTGGATTACCGATCAACCAGAGAATCTAAAGTGGGCCTGGATAACCGTTAACGATAAAACTAACATGTATTTCTTGACTGAGACACATGTTAATTATGAAGAGACGTTCTTGCCACATACTCTCCTATATTGAAAACTTTCAGAAATTTTCATGCAGAGTAAAAAAATTTACCTAATTTATAAAAAAAGTAAGAAGTTTAGTATATTTGCATTGTGGGTAACGAAACGACAATATCCATGGCGCGCGGTGGATTTGGACGGGACGGGTGACGCGCGTGGAGGGACACGCCAGCGTCCATGGCGCGCGTGGAGGGAGGCGCCAGCGCCCATGGCGCGCGTGGAGGGGAGCGCCAGCGCCAATGGCGTGCGTGGCACCGGATGGGGGCACTGTAGAGAACGGAACAGGGGGCGCCAAGTGAGTAGGGGGGGGGAGGGGAGCGCCAACTCACTTGGCGCGTGAGTTGACCTTTTGGTGAAATGCATTGTGTTGCTAGCTTGCAGCAGCCAAGTGCATAATATTGTGGTGCTGGAAGCACATCTTTTGGTGCTCATGAGCATTGATGGGAACTGTGGTGCTGGAAGCACATCTTTTGGTGCTCATGAGCATTGATGGGAACTCTAGCTAGAGCTTTAGGTCATTACATGGACCCATCAGGTGAACTCACGCGCCAAGTGAGTTGGCGCTACCCCCTCCCCTCATTCCCACGTGCGTCAACTCACTTGGCGCTCCCGCTGTCCCGTTCTCTCTCCTCTCTCTCCTCTCTACGTGTCTCTCTCCTCTCTGCAGCGCGTCAATTGCGCCCACGCGCGCCATTGGCGCTGGCGCGTCCCTCCACGCGCTCCACGCGCACCATAGGCGCTGACGCGTTCCGTCTAAATTTACCGCGCGCCATGGATATTGTCGTTGCGTTACCCACAATGCAAATACACTAAACTTTTTACTTTTTTTATAAATTAGGTAAATTTTTTTACTCTGGATGAAAATTTCTGAAAATCTTATAGGAGAAGTTGCTACGCTCTTTCCTGTACAAGCTGTGTTATAATTCGTTAACCTTCGTATATATCACTAATATAAAAAATTTAATCTTAAATTTAAATTTTTCTATTTTTTTTAGAAATTGCAGTATCATGGTCCTTATAATGTAAGAAAAAAATCACTTTCTTTTGTAGTGGTTAAAAAATATTTTTTTTTAGTATTTGTAAATGCCACTTCAGAAACTGCCACGGAGCCTATGCACTATTACAAATGTGAATATGTTATATCGATTTATATTAGTGCATTTGGCATAAGTCCAAACAATACTTCGGTGAATAATTTTTTTTTTTTGGGCATTATAGTTTCATCACGTGAGAGAATATTGTTTCCATAGTGAGAGTTGGGTATGTAACTTATAGGAGAAGTTGCTAAGCTCAGCACCATTTCATGTACAAGCTGTGTTATGATACATTAACCTCCATATATATTATTAATATAAGATTTTTATTTTTATATTTAGCCATTCCTATTTTTTTTAGAAACTGCATTGTCATGATCCTTATATTGTAAAAAAAAAAAAACAAAAAAAAAAACGCTTTCTTTTCGAGTGGTTAATTAATTTTTTTAGTAGTTGTAAATGACTCTTATAATGTCAGAAACTGTTATAAAGCCTATGCACTATTACACATGTGAATATGTTATTTCGATTTGTATTAGAGCATTTGGCATAAGTCCAAACAAACTCCCGTGAATAATTTATTTTCTTGGACATTATATTTTAGAATATTATTTCCACGGTGAGAGTTCGTATGTTTTAATCTCATCTAACGATAATATTTGTTTTTTTTTGGGATTTCTAAAGCTACCTTTGACAATCCTTCAATCCTGAAAATCGATCTAATCTTGACCCGACATAAACATAACTATATTCGATCCAAATTCGATTAGACCCAAACCTCACCGGATCTAAACCTAACACGACTCAACTATCCGAAACAAATTTTACCAGACCCAAATTCATCCCAACTCAAGTAGACCCAAAATCTGGAAAAATTTGACAAAATCCGAACCTAGCACGATTAACTATAACCAATCATAATCATTCGAATCAACTAGATCCAAATTCGACATAAACTTGACTGGACACAACTCAGTTCACCTCAATTAGACCCAAATCTAACACAAATTTAACTTGACGCAAATATGATTCGACTTGAATAGAACCAAACCTGACCCAACTTGGTTAGATCAATGGAGTGTACATTAAATATTTAAAATGGTTAGACTAGGTATTTAACATTTTGTAGGAGAATTAGGACATGGGTGTTCATGAGGGGGTAACATGGAGCTTGGGTTTGGGTTCGGTTGAGCCGGATCAGGTCAAAACATACCTGGTGCAATAAATAGTTTAATTTTTAGGTGTTTATGATCATGGGTAAATAAGTAACATGTGGGGACTCAAATAAATTGGACACAAGTGTCATGTGGGTAGTAGGCTTCATGTGGGCCATGTCCATATTTTGGGTTGACTAGGTTGGATCGATATCGGGTCCCAAAATTAAATTGGAAGTCAGCTCACATTCTACGATGGATAATTAATTGGGCTAAATTGACACAAAAGTTGTGCGAAGCAAATGAAGCACAAGATGGTGTGTCTGAGTGGGACATGAAGGTCATGGGTGTAGGGCGTCTCGAGTAGATCAGGCATTGTCACGACCCGCACCCGCTTTTCGGACGCAAGCCCGTGAGCAAGCCAGCTACGTATCGAACGGACTCCAACCCGACTCGAATACGTAAACGCTGTCAAGGCTATGGTATATTGCCAAATCATGGCAATATAATCTATATCTCAAATCCACAATAAGTGTACGAATCATAAATGAACACTATAGGTCGTGGTCTGCAGCCCACTAGCATAAATGTCCGATAAGACTCCAAAAAATGTGACAAGAGTCTATAAACTGAATCAATAAGCAAGATATCTCATGATAAGGAATGTAGAGCACGAAAGGATAACAACGTAATAACGATACCTGAATCCCACAAGCGTATCATCCCATCCGCCATCCAAAACTAATAGCTAACTCCATGCAATCGCTAAACCTGAAGAGATCATCAGGTCCTCAGGGGACATAGCAAGATACATAAAAATATGCCTATCTAGCAGTTTATCATGCAGTAAAGAAAATACAGAAAATAAATGGGAAAAGATCAATCAACACGAAAACACGACTATACACGACTGGAAGAACCACTACGCATAAACGAACTGCTGGAGAAGAACAAGAGAACACGATATCACGATGTCAACGAATAACCAATAGAATACTCAAACCCTCGCCCCTAGTGTGGACTCGCAGGTTTGATCAACTACTAACCCTCGCCCCTAGTATGGGCTCGCAGGTTAGCTTCAACTACTAACCCTCGCCCCTAGTGTGGACTCGAAGGCTAGCTAGCATCACCCTCGCCCCTAGTGTGGACTCGCGGGTGTGGAACAGATAACTACTAACCCTTGCCTCTAATATGGACTCGCAGGTTAGCTTCAAGAGATCAAGGTACAACAGTTCCGTTATGACTTATTCATTCTATGACACGATGTGACTCAATCCAAGTACATGTGATGACACGACACGACCCAAATCACGATACACGAGAGAACCAATCCAATATGAAATACAAAATCAACTATGAACAAGAACTATATATGTATAACCAATATGAACTACCAGCTAACTATAAATAAGGACTATACGTATACTAGCATGCACGATGTACAAATCACATGTCAATAATCAACTGGTAAAACTATATAATAATAGAAATATGCTTGTAAATAAACTGTAGAGGGAGGCAAGGTATCTTGCCTGGAGGTTGCACGCAGATCCAACAAAATATAGTCAATTGCTAAGCCATGAAGTCCAAAATATCATAACTGTCTCCGAAAGCTGAAACAGACAATGCCAACATTCTCAGAATAGTCAAATTAGCTAGGATTGTCTGTCCTTAAGTTCAATTCTGGACACAGGGGCAAAACGGTAATTTTAGGCCAAAACGATGTCCGCCATTGAACCCGCTTTGTACCGAAAAATGTGTCAGAGTCAATGGTCTCTAAAGTCATCAAACTACATGTCTACGGATCCGATTTGATGATACAAATCCAACGATATGTCTAATTTTGAATTCCGGTGGGCCGTGCACAAAATCGTCCGTTGAATCGGATCGTGGGGTCCGCGAAAAGGCGATCCTATCAACTGTCTCAGAATCGGACCAAACTTGGCATATAGGACCAGAAAAATGATACGGTCCTATTGGCGCAAGTTTCGTCTCGATCTGGCGAACGTGCACAAAATAATTGAAAATTTTGCACAGAGGTCGATACGGTAAATTTTGACGGATACGCATCAAATTCGTCGTGCACGCACAACCAATTTGAATTACGTCAAAGTTCACACATCCACGAAGCCGATACACACCTTTTGATACTTTCGGTTCGCGACCACGTCGCCCGCTATGGCGGGACGCACGTCGTATCGTGAAATTTTATGTTTTAAAAAACAGGTTTTTGACCAAGTTTACATGTGTATACTTCTCTGTACAAAGCAAATCTTTACAAACCTCCTACGGGACTTTTGTAGCCCTATTTGTTGTGGTTAACTTCTGTTCAGAAAGTTTGTTGATTCGAAGAATAGGTTGGTGGGAAAATCGACGCCAAGTTGGGTGTTTGAACTGTTTTAGCTCTGTTTAGAACCAATTTTTCGTCGACTTTTCGACTCGATTTCCCTAGATTCTGGGTCATCTAAAATAAAATAAATTGACAGGAGTCGAAGGCGTATATGTTGTGGGCATACCCGAGAAATCGGATCGAAAAAACGTAGAACGAGCGTTGAGCACTATCTCGTCGAAGTCGGGCTCGAAGAGGCTGCTGCAATGCGCTGTCCCGAGTCACGCGCGCGGATTGCGGCGACCCTGGCCGGCGCTCCGACGCTCGCCCGGTGGCCGTGGTCGGCGGCGTGGAGGCGCGCCAGGTCGGGGCTGCATTGGGCTTAGGGTTCTGATGTAACTCCCCTCCCTCTCGATCTCTCTATCTGTATTTAAAGTCTCGGGATGTCGGATTCCTGTGGGTTCGGGTGTAGGGGAAATTCTCGGGTCCGAATGGGGTTTTGGGTTTGCATGAGCTGAAGTTTCAGCTGGGCTCGACTGGGCTGAAGTTTCAGCTGGGCTCGACTGGGCTTCTGGGCTGATTGTTCATCATTTATTTCCTATATATATATATATATATATATATATATATATATATATATATATATATATATATATATATATATATATATAAGTGTGTGTGTGTATGTAGAGATAAATATATATGTATATGGGTGTAAATACATATATACATATATAAATAGATATATACATATATGGGTGTAAATACATATATACATATATAAATATATGTGTATGCATATATAAATAGATATTATATATGTGGATATGTGTATGTAAATACATATATATTTACACCCATATACATATATATTTATCTCTACATACACACACACACTTATATATATATATATATATATATATATATATATATAATATATATATATTTTTTTAATATATATATATATATATATATATATATATATATATATATATATATAGGTATATGTGTGTATGTGTATGCATATATAAATAGATATTATATATATATATATATATATATATATATATATAATATATATATATATATATATATATATATATATATATATATATATATAATATCTATTTATATATGCATACACATACACACATATACCTATATATATATACACACATATACCTATATATATATATATATATATATATATATATATATAAGGTATATATATATATATATATATATATATATATATATATATATATATATATATATATATATATATATATATATATATATATATATATACATATACATATACATGTATATAAATTCCTATATATATGTGTGTATGTGTATGTAAATTCCTATATACATATACCTATATATATGTGTGTGTATGTGTATGCATATATAAATAGATATTATATATATATATATATATATATATATATATATATATATATATATATATATATATATATATATATATATATATATATATATATATATATATATATACAGTTTGACTTTTCCACAAAAAAAAAAAAAAAAAAAAAAACCAGTGATTTAATACAATTTTGGGTAGTGACGCGTCGCGTCAGGACTTCTGTTTAGGGTTACACCCGTTGCAGACTCAGCAGCAGAGGTTTGTCTAGCATCAGCAGCAGGCCAAGGGAGGCCAGCCGGGGCGAGCTTTCGCCATGGCAGTCGATGATGCACAGGCAGAGGGAGAGCTGATTGCAGGCTCCAACCTTTTCGATTCTATTTCCGCATTTGCCTCCTTATAACTGTCTAGAAATTTGATTCTATCTGTTCCTCGTAGTTGATAAAATTTTGTTCGGATATTTCATTGTGAATTATTTTCTTCTGAGATAAGTCGTATGGGCTAGGTCATCTCGATTATGGGATCTAGAGTCTTCTATAGTCATGCTAGCTGGCATAGTGAGGACATATAGTCGGATTTTGGACGTATTTCTCGGGTGTGGGAATTTAAGGTTTTCGCGGCCAAGCATGCGGCAATGCAAAAATTTTAAATACCATGATTCTAAAGGTATGTACCTTAGTCGAGGACTCTGTGAATATCGTAGCCTTGCTCACTAGCATGACGAAGATTCCGAGTATCATGATTTGGACAGACGCATATGATTATCGGACTGTGTGTTTGAGACTGTGATTGTTGGGGTGTTTGACCTAGAAGGAGTATGACCATTCTAATTTCGAGGACGAAATTTTCTAAGGAGGGTAGACTTGTAGCACCCAGTTTCTAAAATGAGGGTAATTTTGAAATTTTGTAATTATAATTATTTAATAATAATATTTAAACCATATTATGATTTTTGGTGATTTTAGTTATTTTAAAACTATTTAAAATTACGACTTGTGATTTTGATGTTTTGCTAGTGCAACCTTAGAGATTTCTTAACCTAGAGACTAACCATGATCATATGAGCCTAGCCATAGGTTTAGAACATCAAGTTAGGACTTTTAGCCAAAAAAGTATTTTGGTAATTTATTAGAATTTATTTGGAATTATTTGTATTTATGTGTTTTTATTATTATTTAATTATTGTTAAGTGTCATGAGAGCCCCTAACCTAGTTTACCCTAATCTAGAGGTTAGTTACTAACCTAGAAACTAAAGGGTTAGGTATTTACATGTTAGTCAAGGTATAGAAAATATCTAGATAATTACTTTTGTGATATTTCTTTGAAAACCTAAAGATCTAAGCTACCTTTACATAGAAGTCAATCTTCCTTAACTTGGAAGCAACCCAAGGACACCCTCCCCTACCCCCATGGCAGACCACACCATGCCCCCCCTCCTATATATCACCCCATAGTTCATTCAAGTCCCCCTTACATGAAATTTACACTTCACAAAACCTTGAAATTCCCATTCCTTCACAAGACCATAACTTCATCAATTTTGATCCTTTTCACCTCTAGTTTCTTGCATTGGGACCCTACAACATCAAGGGTGCTAAGGGAGGCTAGCAATCAAGATTCCACAAGGCTAGGACATCACCAAGTGGAAGACAAACACCCCCCTCTTCATTGAGTTTCCATTGGAATTGCACCAATAGGTAAATACCCTCATACATAGTTAATATTCTGTTTTCTCTTCATAAATGCATGCATCTAGGTACCATGGACCTGTAGGCCAAGTTTGGTAGGAAGTAGGTTTGATTTGGTGTCCGTATCGGACACGTATCCATGTTTGAAAAACAGTGTTTGGTAAAATGCCACTTAGGTTTTAATGTTGTGTTTTTTTGAAACATAATATATTTTTGGGTAGCCCTAGACATGTAGGACACAACCCTAGTTGACTGAGCACACTTCGAGTCGTATCCGTGTCCAAAATGGGACACGAACACGCTGCACACACTGCACTGCACAGTGTGGCAGTGTCCTGCTACCACGATGTTCGTACTCACTGCACAGAGCACTAGGACACGTCAAAATTGACATGGACACGGGGGCAATGTCTGCGAACATGCCCCCAAAGTCTCATGACTTCTCGTGTCGTGTCGAGTGAGAAAACTCACTCGCACTGGACACGCACTGCACTGCACGCGCACGTTTTCCTCACTGACTTGCGACTCGTGTCGCACGGACACGAGTCGTGGACACCTCGTGTTTGTACGAGTGTGTAGCCCAACACGTGGGCTACACGTGGACATGGCCACGAGGTCCCACGTGGCTCGTGTCGTGTCCACGAGACACGTGCACCGCTGTACGATGCGGTGCTAAACCGCGTATATCAGTCGAGTTTTCTCGACTGATACGGGTCTCGTGTCGACACGTGAGGACACTTGGACACCGTGCAGGCACCTAGACACCTAGCCCAACCCTAGGCGAACCTAGGGACACAACCACGAGACATGAGGACACGAGGACACGTGTGTTGTGTCCTACACGCGTGTGCATCTCTGCACGACGCTGTGACACTGTAACTTACCCGATTTGCATTTTAGACACTTGGACACGTCGTGTCGCATCGTGGTAGACACTTAAGGACACGAGGGACACGAGTATACCTAGGGGCACGATTACCAACCTTTAGGCTTGGGTATTAGCTAGGTTTTTGGCTCGAATTTGGTTTTTCCCCTTTACCTACACTATGTTCAGGGATGAACAGTGTTTCTGTATTTTCCAGTTTTTAAAATCCGATTTCAAATCGATTTTTGATTAAAATATATATGTAAAATTGTGTGTATATATACTGTATATATAAGTATATATGTATATGTGTGTGTATGTATGTATGTGGGTATGTATGTATATATGTATGGATGTATATAGGTGTATATATATATATGTAATGTGTGTGTGTGTGTGTTTGTGTACCCCCCCTTTCTCAGAAATCTGAGAACACACCCCCCCTCTCACTGTTACACACACACACACCACTACCCCTTCCCATGACCCCCTCACACACATATGTTCACACCCACACACACCCCACACACTCACATCCCTCTCTCTCTTGTTCACTCTCTATCTCTCTCACATCTCTCTCTCTCTATTATTTTCTCTCTATATATATCTATATGTAATATTATATATATAATATTATATGTACATATATGGAATATATATATATATATATATATATATATATATATATATATATATATATATATATATATATATATATATATATATATATATATATATATATATATGGTATACATATAGTATCTAGGTTATGGTCTAGATACACTAGCCTATGGCCAATTAGGGGTTGACCCTAATTTGTCTAAGTGACCCCTTGACCTAGGTACCTTAATGACCTTTGTTTGACTAGAGTTGACCAAAGTCAACCTTAGGTCAAACTTGACCTAATTAACCTAGAATTGACTAGGATTAACCTAAAATGACTAGTTTAACTAGTTTGACTAAACCCTAACTAGTTGATTAAGTTCGACCATATGGTTATGAGATAGTCCTATGTAATTTAAGATATGTATGGGGTTAAGTGGGATAATTAGGAGTTGTGTCATGAATTGGGTTAGCCCTATAGAGTTGACTTAGATTGTTAATGGTTGACCCTTAACCTAATGACCTTGTGACTAGTCTATGTTGACCAAAACCTTAGTTAGTCTAAGTTTGACCTAGATTTGACTAACCTTGACTTGCTTAAACTTGTTTGACTTAGTTGACTCCTTATGACCTAGTATGACTTAAGTTGACCTAGTTTGACTGTTAGAGTTGACCAAGAGTTGACTTTTGACCAGATTGACCTAGAATCATATAGTATGCATTGTATACTCTATTTTTACCATTGTGGATATATTGTGACCTGTTTTACTCTAAATAGGACTCTGTGACACCAGTTCGGACATATATTCATATCAGTCATACAGGGTGACAGGCGAGTACATTCTCTGATCATTTTATACTTGTTAGGATTTATATTCTTGCTCTAGATTACTTTACATGATGCTGTCACGTTATTATCACAGATTGGTACTATATGGATCTTGTCATGCGATGTTATCCCCCTCGGGGTGCATCAAATACAGTTGTCATGTGCTTTTCACGAACATCTTGTATTTTATGTACACCGCTTTCATGTATACTCTTGTGCAATCTTATACTCTCATGATCACGTGAGCAAACATGATAAAAACCTCTTGTGCAAGGTAACGTAACTTGACTGGATCCTTGTGTATTGATTGGGAAGGGTGAGTAGAAAATGGTTATGTGATCAAAATTCCATCTTGTACAATCTTGTGAAATCTTGTATATGTCCTAACCCGTTTATATAACCATATCATGCTCTAAATCACAGGTTTCCTACAGTTCTTACTTATCATATATATAGATATTTCCAGTTATCAAATCTCTCTCGTTTTTATATATGCATTCTTTACAGTCCATGTATCTTACTCTATGCATGCTTTACATTTCCCAACATGATATGAACTGCGTGAGATGTATTGTGCTCGTTCCTGTCCTGACTGGACCTGTTGAAAATATTATAGATGATGATGGTGACTGTCCTACCTTCTATGGGACACATGCGGGTGACCTTCAGGAGCCTGAGGAGCATCTAGCTCAGTAGAGGGTGCCTAGTCTAGTCTAGTGTTTATAGTTTTTATTTTGTATAGGATTGTTCCGATTGTTAGTTGTGACTTAGTTATATTTCAGGTCTTGTACTTATTGTGTTGGACATTTACTTGTGTGGTGTGATAACTCTATTTATATTCAGTTTCTTCCTTTCATCTGATTCCATAGCATGCTCTATCTTTCCTAGACTTATGTTTGAGATATAGAGTTGAGATGTTATGTTATACCTCCATGCAGAGATGACAGGTTTATATATCTTATTGTTAGATGTTAGATGTTATAGATGACCTATACAGCGTTCTACCGCCGACACTGCGGCGTAGGCTGGACGTACCCACGTTCTCGTGCCCCTAATCAGGGTGCAGGTCGTGACATCATGAGAGAGGCATATTGGGCATAAGTTGTTGATGGTGGCGACTCTCTTGTTGATTGCTGAGAAGAGAGGAAGGGCTTCATGTAAGAGGCGCCGTATGAAGACATGAATCCTTAGGGGCACGTTCTTCACTGTCCAAAGCTTACGCCACACTCTGGTATTTTATGGTGGATGATGACCCCCCCGGCGTCTGTCTTATAATTATCTCATAGAGAGATTTAGCACTGAACACTCCATTCTTGCTGCCCGTCCAGATTAATCTGTCTGGCCCATCTTCTTCTTGGAGGTTGATATCAAGAATCGAATTAGCTTCCATGGGGGTGAATAGGGAGGTGATCAATGAGGTATTCCAGCTTCGAGAATGAAGGTTCATTAGTTCATGTACCTGTTGGGTGGAATGCGACTATCAGTTATTCTGAATCCCGGCAGTCTAGGGATTCATGGATCTGCAATGATGTTCGTCCAACCACCTTTGATATGCCAGCAAACTCCGCTCGCCATGATTGGGCGAACCTTAAGCATACTCGCCCATGTAGGTGAGGTGCTCTTGGGTTTTATTGCATGCCAGAACGATTTATTTTGGATGTAGACCCCTCGGAGGAGTCTCGCCCAAAGATGATGAGGTTCCTCGAGGAAGCGCCGTACGAGTTTACCGATAAGGGATGTATTAACCCAATCTGGGTTCCGAAAACCCAGTCCGTCTGTTCGTTTCGGTTGCGTGAACTTTTCCCAAGCAAGGAAATGGATTTTCTTCTCTTCCCGATCATGACCCCACCAGAAGTTATGTTGTTGTTGCGAGATCTCTGCTGTGATAGCTTTGGGGACTTTGTATGCTGATAAATAGTATACTTGGATGGAGCTCAGGGTTGAGTTGATGGGGACACTACATCCCGCATGAGATAGCATCTTTGATTTCCACCCTTTAAGTCGAGCTTTGCACTTGTCGATGAGGGATGCGTAGGTGTTCAGTTTAGCTTTCGGTTTCAGCAGGGAATGGCCTAGGTATTTATCATCCATTCTCATAGCTTCTAATTGTAACACCGAGGCCAACCTTCTTTGCTCATGGGGCTCGACCTTTTATGTTGAAATGGATGCACGATTTAGCGTAGTTGATCCGCTGTCCCGACCACGTAGAAAAAGAATAAAGAATCTTGTGGACTTGCGTTAACGAGTTTGTCGTTGCCTTCCCGAATATCAACAAGTCGTCGGCGAAGAGGAGATGGGATATGGTCGGACAGTATCGATTAATTCGAATACCCTGAAATAAGTCATCTCTCTCGTATGCATAGAACAGTCGGGAAAGAGCTTCATTGCATAATATGAAAATGTAAGGTGAGAGTGGGCATCCTTGTCGAAGTCCCCTCCTCGGTTTGAAGTTGCCCTCTGGACTTCCGTTGATTATTACGGAGAAGGAGGTAGAGGTGATACATTCCATGATCAGTTTGTTTGTGTGGTGCTGGATGCCAAAGCTGTGAGAACATTTCTGATGAATGTCTAGGATAAGCGATCATAGGCCTTCGACATGTCTATCTTCAACGCAAATGAGTTCTTCTTCTTTGGGAAGGATTTCATGGCGTGAATGATCTCTTGAGCAATGATGATGTTGTCAGATATTTTTCTGACGGAAACAAAAGCATTCTAGAAGGGTGATATAAGCTTCTGCATCATAGGTCGGAGGCGAGTTGTAATGATCTTAGAGATAATTTTGTATATGACATCTGGCTCGATCTATTGATCTTCGCCATCCAACCAGGATCTTATGTCTCTTTCCGATAACTACAACGGTCCCTCGAGTTCGGCAACTTGAATGTATTTAGGTCCCTTGTCGTACTTTTGAAAGATTCGAACTACTATACAAATTTTAAAAATGTGAAGTTTTAAAGGTGTTCCGGATGAATTATCAAAAAAAATTAAAATTTGGTACAAGAAACGTTTAAATAAAATTTGACAATCTAATCTCAATATTTCTATTTATTTTTCTTATACTGTGTCAATTTATACCCGTAATTTTGTCGTCCATATTTTTTTTTGGTATGTCGAATTGCTAATAAGGTTAGGTCAACAAACATTGATTTTATCTTTCGTCCATAGGAAAAAGCATATTCATTGATCCCAGCCCCTCCCTCGTTATCTTTTTTCTTTTTTTTTTTCCCCTTTTGATCCAATCCAACCATTCCTTTTTAAGTTTTCATTCATAACCCCTCCTCCCCTCCCCCTGCCCTCCAGATAGCTGAGAAAAGGGCTGGGCAGGCAATGGCGATGCTCTGTCCTCCCCTCTCTCTGGCGCGCGCCACCTCCACCTCGTCCCCTCGCCCCTCCCTCCCGCTGGTCCGCTCCTCGCTCGACAAAAGAAACTCTGCAGCTCGCTTCCCTATTTTCTCCACCACCAAAACCCAAACTCTACGGTACCAATCCCTCCTCCTCTTATTTTCTTTTTTCTTTCTTCAAATATTTGGTTGCTTCATCTTCGCACATAGGCAATGCAAAATGACGCTAATTTTTATTATGTATTATAGCATGGACTGAATAAATATTGAAAAGATTCCTCCGCTTAAATGCTTTTAGCTGTTAAGGCAATTGCGTAGGTCGCATCCCATACCATACCTTGGAGGGTGCGTGTTAGGCAGTCTCTCCATAATACTTGGGGTTAAGCAAGGTTGTAAAAATCGCTAGTCGGCCGCTAATCGGTTCACGGGGACTAGGAATTAATCGGATTAATCGGGGACTAGTCGGATTAATCGGTTTGAGTTTTTTTTTAAATTTATATATATATATATATATATATATATATATATGCAGTAAAAAATAATATATATGCTATATGTCATTAAAGTATTAACTTAAGTACAAAAAAAACAATATACATGCAATATTTGCCCTTGGTATGCACATTTTCTGAAACTTCTTCTCCTTCTCTTCTTTCTCTTTCTCCTCCTCTGTCGGTTGTTTTTAGGTTTTTGAAAGAACTGAATTTCGGATCAAATTTTGATCGTTTGTACCTTTTTTTTTGAACCGAGGCCTAGTCGGCCGACTAGCCCCGTTTAGCCGCCTAGTCGGCCGACTCGGCCTGTCTAGCCGCCTAGTCGGCTTCCTAGGTCTGATTATTGTTTGAACCGATTTTTTTGCCGACTAGCCCCCTAGTCGAGTCGGCGAAGGCCGAGTACCATGTATTAGACATGTACTTTTACTCCTCTTAGGGTCTGCTATGCAATTGTTGGGGGGCAGCGGTTATGAGGTGTTTTTAGAGTACTGGCTACGATGGGTCCGATTTTGGGCAGTTTTAAGTAGCATCTTTTAAACCAGTCAAACTCATGTTTGGTAATTCATTAACAAGCGATTTTGAAAGTTTTTTACGCGAATAAAATTACGTATATATCCATATATAAACAAAAGCCCTCTTAAACTTCATTTCTGATGTCGAAATCTTCTTGATACGAGATGATAGGAGATATCCTTATCGGTGTGTATAGACTTCGGCAATAACCAAATAGGATTTGTAAGAATGATCGTCTGTATGAAAATAGTATAGAAAAACAAGATTTAAAAAACTCATGGGATGAAATAGTCTTAGTTTGGAGGAAGTAGAAGAGAAACAAAGATGAGAAAGCGGAAATAGGGTAGGGTATTAGTAGTTATAATTATATTTTTGTGAGAATATAAATGGAATAAAATAATACAAACCCTCAAAACCCACCGATTTGTGGCGTTTATAAAAACACCCCAAATTATACTACACCGGCCCTTTCTTTTTTTCCCTAATAAAAAACAATCAGAACGTGTGTGACTAGTTAATTTGGATTGGCTCGGGATTGGGATTACAGAACGTGCTACATTACATTCCACGATTCGTAACGATTTGGTCCGTGTTAAAACCTTACGATTAGCCTTCTTTTAGTTGCTTCCAGCATTAACTTGCTGAATAAACTAGGAGAGCATGATTTTGATAAGACTCCTATAGGGCCGTGTTATTTCTGCGAGAGGTCTATTGCTTGATTTAGGGTTTGTTTGTGCTTTAGCAACTGTAATCTTCTTCCTCGTCTTAACACGGACAAAATCATATATTCCCTTTATTTTGTTCCAGTTACAGAATGAAATCCCCACGCTGTATTGGGTGAGTTACCATTTTAGATGCACCATATGGATGGTTTGATCCAATGATTCTTTGTAGGCGAAAATTTATACATTGGAGGAGATTTTAATGGTCATGGTGGGAACGAGGGTACAAATTATGATAGTGTGCATGGGGAATTGTACGTATCATAAAAGGGAAAAGGGGGGGGGGGGGGGAGGTAATAAGATCCTTGAATTTGCATTATCATATGACCTTAAAATAACAAATATTTGTTTTAGGAAGAAAGAAGAACATTAAATCACTTACAAGAGTGGACCTAATTTAAGTACAATAAATTATTTCCTTGCTAGGAAGGTAGATAGCATGTAAAGGTTGTAAAGTTATAGTGGGAGACCTTAACTACATAACTAGGTTGATGATAATGCTATTATGTACTGCTAATAAAAATGGAAGAAAAAGACCAGAATAGAACTAGACCACAAAACTTGAATGGAGAGCACTTACTAGTTTGTACTTTTTAAGAATAGAATGATAAAGAAAAATGAACCATTAAAAAGATGTTAATGTTATGTGACATGATATGTTACATTGTATCAAAAAGATAGCATAACATATTTTACGAGTTTCTAAAGTCAATAGGTGGACGCAAAAAGAAAATTGGTGGTGTAATAGGGAAGGCAAAAGGCAATTAATTTTTTTTTTTTCCCTAAAAAGAGACAAAAATGTAGAAATATTAAGAACTTTGAGAGAGATAAATCAGCGAAGAAGGAAACTTAAAAAACAGCTATTAAAGCTAAACCTAAGGGCTATGATCACTTGTATAAGAGGTTAGAAGCTAACGAGGGATAAAAAGATATGTATACCTCCTAAGAGTAGGAAAATGAGTAGATACATGGCTAAAATTAGATGTATAGGGTGGAGACCAAAAAGTAAATAGTAAAAGAAAAAGATATTAAGAAAAGGAGGAGAGGTATTTGTACAAGTTGTTTAACAAGCCCAACATAGAAAGATTTAGAGCCCATTTTCGGATTTAGTTTTGGAAACAAAGTTTCTTTAAGCATAGTTTTGATAAACAATACAAATATAAGCAAATTTTTGTAGACCGAATAGTATTTGAGCATGTATAATAAAAACCATGTTTTTTATATGGAAATTACCAAACAATCATATGTTTAAATTGTTAATCTATCTTTTCTAGTAGACTATTCCATCTCCAAATACTATACCTAAACTTTCATTCAAATCTGATCCACCGAAATTTAATTATAATCTAATCTAATCAAATTTAGAATTAAATTCCAACCCAATATAATCTATTATTTAAAATCTATTTATCTAATTAAATATAAATTTTAATATTAACAAACTAAATCCTTAATTTTAATTAGAAACTAATAAAATTTAACTAAGCTACAACTTAGAAGCTAAATATATTTAAAATTGAATCAAATTTTATCTAATGTTGTCTTTAATTTAAAAGATAAGTAAATTGTTATTTTTCTTATTTAGATTTAAAGTGTAATATATTATAATCTTATCTTAAAGAGGGAAAAGATTGAAGATATTTTCTTTCGGTTTAATCTAAAGTAATATATTATAATCTTATCCATGGTTGTAAAGGTCACTAGATGCTAGTCGGGTAGGCTCTGTTCGCCTAGCGCCTAGTCCGCATAGACGACTGCCTAGCAGTCTTAGAAAAATCATGCTGAAAATTGTGACAATTGTCCATAAAATCCCAAACATGCATAGTCGGACGTCGGGGGCACTAGACGGACGCCTAGCGCCTAGGCACCACCTGTGCCAATTTTTAGAACAATGATCTTATCTTAGAGAGAAAAAGAATAAAAGAGAAATATGATGTACGTGAATAAGAAGAAGAAAGGAAAAAGAAGAGAAGAGTAGAGTCAATTGTCAAATTTTATTAGTCTGTAGTGTGGTTTAGTGAAAGGAGATATTATTTTATCCCTTTTCCAAGACGTGAAAACTCTTGGATGAGCCACATCCAAACTCAAAATAATCTTCACACAAAAACCAGGTTTTTGCCTATTTTAGGATATGAAAACTAAGTCCTAAGAGGGGTCTTAATATGGAAGCAAATGAGTTTGGGATAGGTCATATTGATGTTGTAAGATTAGATATTATGAAGTTAAGGTAGCTTTGAGATTCTGAAGTTACGAAAGCGTTTAATAACATGAAAAGTGGACAATCTATAGGTCCTGACGATTGTCCTATTGAGATTTGAAACTTTCAGTAGAGACAGATTTGATATAGTTAACTAATTTATTGAACTAAATTCTAAGGACTAGCAATTTGCAAGTAGAATTATAGTACTTATATACAATAACGAGGAATATATATATATATATATATATATTTGGAAAAAAGGTAAATTTTATTCCAAAGGAAAAGCCATAATCATACAACATACAATCTGAGTGGGACTCCCACTCATCAATTCTCCATAGCATTTACATCAAACTCGATGTTATGGAGAATGCCAACCGGAGGGGTGACCAGCCCCTCGAAGATCCGACGGTTTCGCTCCCGCCATACATGCCAAACCGAAGCAGCCAGACGAACTCTGACTGTTCGGAACCAATCCTGCCCTCGACCCTTGCTATCCCGGATCACCGTGATGATGTCCCCAATACCTTTCCCGGAGGCGCATACTCCCAACACACGCCCCTGCTCCGACCAGATCTGCCATGCCATATCACACTCGAAGTATATATATATATATATATATATATTTTTATATATATATATATATATATATATATATATATATATATAATCAAGCTTATAAGCAATTCCATACAACTTTGGGTTAGAGTAATTGACCAAGATTAATAAACGAAATAGCAATTCCAGAGAAACACTTCGATAATAAAAAAATTTAGGAAGAAAAAGAGGGATCTACATGTTTTTAAAAAAAAATGTAGAAATGGCTTATGATATAGTACCTCTGGAGATTCTGTGGTGAGTTTTGGAGAAGACAATCCTCTAGTAGCTTTATTGAGATTATATAAATATGTATCATAGTGTTACGATTCTCATGCAAATCACTAGAGGAGGTAGTACACCATTTCCCATCACCATTGATTTACATCAAGTATCAATATTAAATCTTTATTGTTTAGACTAGTCATTGATAACATTACTAGGAATACTCAGGATGAAAGAAAAATTCTATAAGACACCTTAAGTAACAAGAGATGCCTAGGAACATTAGTTTTCAATATTTAGGATAAGTCATTCATCACGTTAGACATATTAGCAAGGTTGTTTACAGAATTAAACAAATTGGTTGAAATGGAAAGAGTGCTTTGTGATTGCACCATATCCAGGATTGTGAAAAGCGCTAGGTGCTAGTCGGACGGGCACCTGCCGCCTAGTGCCTAGCCCGCCTAGGCAGTTCAAAATTAAATATTAAAAAAAAAATCCAAAATACCTACTGAAAATTGCAGAAAAATTTCATAAAAATAAAAAAACAAGCGTAGTCGGACGTCACGGGGTCTAGGCGAGAGCTAGGTGGGCATCGGGCGGGCACCAGACACCTATTGTCTAGGAGGCAGCCTAGACCGCCTTTTAGAACAGTAACCATACCATTGGAGTAGAAATAAAATTTTTATAGGACATCTATAAGGCCAACCATACTTTATGGATCGAAGTGTTAGGCAATAAAACAATGTCCTAGAAGTGAGATTTGCTGAAATGAGATTGCTTAAATGGATAAGCACCAATACATTGGAAGATAGAATAAGAAACATATGTATCGTGGAATATGACATCAATTGAGACTAATATGAGAGAAAATCGCTTCAGTTGGTTTGGACATGCGCAATATAGACCATTTGATAAACTAGCGTGGATGAACAATAGAGTATTAAATTAAAGGAGTTGTTAGATCTAGGACTTTGCCTAAACATACTTGGATTAAGTCTTTAACAAAGGGTATTATTTTTGTTAACGTTACGACACACGACCCTTAACAAAGCTGAATGGAAGCAAATGATTCCAATTGCCAACCCCAAAAATTTGGGATGAAGGCTTTATTGTTGTACCGTTGTTTATGGACCACTGATACCAATTATAGGTGTGCTGCATAAGAATTGAAAAATTGTACTGAGACCAAAACTAATATTACTAATGAATTTAGAAGTATCTGGAGCTATAGTAAATTCGCGCCTACTCTAACTTTTGCGAGACATGCGAGAAACGTTAATAAATTTCGTCGTTAATTTGAACGAGGATCACAAATATTGGTGGGGAATCATGTCCCATTTCTTGTTTTAGTAAGATATCGGGTTTGGATCCTTCAACGATTCGTATACATTAATACAGAAGTCTTATCCATTTATAGATGGAACTTCGACAAGAGCTAGGTTTAGAGGGAAATTGTGAGCATTACGTTCATGTATTACTTCCAAACCAAGGTTATCACAATTAATGATATCAGCCCACATAACATGACCTTGACTATCACCTATGAATTGGCTGAAATTGAATCCGTTTAGGTTGAAAGTTATAGTATTAATACCTAAAGTGGTAAACCAGATACCTACTACAAACCAAGCAACCAAGAAGAAATGAGGGAATAAACAACTACGATTTATAAGTTTCTTCCTCGTAACCGGATATGTAACTTTCATTAGGAGACTCGTTTTCAGTAGTTTCTCCGATGAAACTAAAAGTTTCCAAGGAACCATGCATAGCACTAAACACGGAGCTGCTGAACAATCGAAGCTCTAATAGGAGACTTGGAGTATTGCATCAAAAATATGTTTTGGTCTTCGCATAAAAGAATGGTGTCAGCTTGAAGATCACCGAAACAATATAACAAACCTTTTGGGTTTGACACTGCATATATTTTTTTTTTATGTCATTTGATTTTAATACATGAAGGCAATTTTAAGACCAATCATGCTTTATGGGTCGTAGTTTTATGTGTTGAGCACTTAAGGAAAAGTTGTGTCTAGAAATTAGGTAAGCTAAAATGAGAATACTAAGATGGATGAGTGACAATCTGTGTTGCACGGACACGTGAAGATGGTTTTTGTATCCGTATTGTGTCCTTACTCGTTTCAGTGTCCATATTCGTGTAACATAGGGGACTACCTTCAAGCTATTTGAAAATATTCGTATCCCGTGTCCGTATTATGCCCTTGTTCGTATTCGTGTCCGTATTCCTGCAACATTGGTGGCAATAAATTAAAAGATACGATAAGAAATATTCTATTCGTGGAAGTTGGAAGCGGCGTCAATTGATGACATATTGAGAGGAAATGGTCCTAGTTGTTTTGGACATGTGCATTGTGCAATGCAGACCGATAGATACATTTATCCAGTAGGGAGTAGCGATAAGATAGTAAAGGAGCCGCACGACTATGGGTGGTTGGGTGGGCCTAAATGAACATGGATTGAAGCTATAAAGAAGGATATGATTTTGTCTATTGTTACAGTAGACATGGCCCTTAAGTGAACTGAAAGGAACAAACAGACTCAAATACCAACCCCAAAATTTGGGATAAAGTTTTTTTTTGGGTTGTATTTTAAATTTTTAATCCCTTAGTATAGTGAAAGATCTCTTGCCACTTCAGACTGCAAAATTTATATAATTTAATGTATTTTGAATGATTAGCATATCTCTCAAACATTGAATAATTGTCTCAGTACTCTTGTTATATATAATCATCCATTCATCTTTATGTAAATGTCAATTTAGTGTTGTGGGGGGGGGGGGGGGGGGGGGGGGGGATTCTGATGTTTCTAACTCTATATTGACAGCTTGAGGAGCATTCATATCAAAATTGTGAAAGTTGTGAAGGCTTCAACTTCTGGTGTTACTCCTAGTGATGGTGATGATGCTGTGGATGGGCTGCTGGAAGATTGGGAAGTAGAGACCAGTAGTCCAGGGACTTCTTTCTTGGCAAAACTGGCAATTGCTCTTGGTATAGCAGCAACAATGACTCTGTTATCTGTATGTGCCAAGTGGTCGTCTTCAGGAACATCCTACAGCTTACCAGTTCTCCTTGAAGGCTCATCACCATCAGCAGTTTCTCCTGCTGGTTTCACCTTGACAATATTTGGACAGAGAATAATACTTCCAGAATATGCTCCAGGGTATGAATCAAATCTATTATTCCTAACCTTTGCAGCTTCCTATTATAAGTCATTTTTTGGCCTTATTTTCTTATAACAGGAATTAAATAGATGGAAGAGAACATAATCTTTTTATTATTGATTGATATAGCTCTGAGCCGCATATGATCCAATTTTCCATGTATTATTTTAACTTGAAGATCGTTTGAAAAAATATGCAAGAACTCAACAATAACATACTGATTATGAACACACTGGCATTGCGTGGTTCTACAATAATTTACAGTGGACAGGTAAAAGTATTTCGTTTTTCTTTGAGGCAATGGACAGTTAGCAATACCAAAGGAATTAACTCAAAGAATGAAAGAAAACAACACAAGGGTCGGCCCAACACAAATGGATGCTGTTCTCCGTGAAATAATGGAGAAAAAATAGAAAAGAGAAAAGGAGGTATGTGAAGGAGATAACTAACTAATGGATGTTATGGACTTCAAGGACCTTGAATGTAGTATGTTTGGTCTCCAGGAATTTGTAGTAGCATCTCATGGTCATGATTGTTTGAAGTTACATCACACCAGGAACACACTCCCGATAGTGGAGTGTAAGTCGGCGGTATTCATGTCCAAGGGAACAAACAATTTTTGCAGCCCAACTTCATATATCTTCTCAAACAATCCTCCTGGAACTGAATTGTGCAATTGATACTCAGTAGGGAATTATGATACAATGAACATAACTGTCTTCAAACAGCACAATTTTTTCGTTGTCTTGTTCCTTGTGATTTATCAGGATTGTGTTCTTCTACAGAACTTAATGTAGTTGTGCATCTTCTATGGTTGTTTCACTAGTTTATAAGGAGAGATTTGGACATTGTTAGTGTTAAGTAGTAGTAGGAGATTATGTTTCGCTGAAGTGAAGCCTTGTAAGTGGATGGTGTACTAACGAGATATCAATTGACTAGCCTAAGTCCACTACGTTAACTTTTCACATGGTTCACATTAGGACCTTAAGACAAGGAATAAATGCAGTATCACATAAACTATGCCGTTATATTCATATATATATATATATATATATATATATATATATATATATATATATATATATATATATATATATCCATGGGGTTCAGTGAGCCAATCATTTCAATTATCCTGTTCATTGTCATTCTGGATAACACTTCAGCAGCAGCTAATAATATAGTAGTGAAGTCTTGTATGCTAGGAAGCACAAACAATCCAAAATTTGAGCTGTAACCTGGTGTATGGGACACGTATCATACTCAAAATTAACTAGGATTCTCCAAAATCATTGCTGTGTCTGTGTTGTTGTGTCGGATTATGTCATGTAGTATTTGTGTCCGTGCAATATAGCTTTTATCATTGTTTCAATAGTTTATCAAGGCGATCTGGTTATGGTGTGGGGTTTAGTCTACATTTGTGAAGTCTAGCCGATTAAGTAGATAACAGACAATAACTAGATACTCAAATTTTCTTTATAATGTTCAAATGTGTAAGGAACATCTCGGAAAGAACAAGGATAATTATTTCTCCAATAAAGTTCTGAATGCATGACGTCATTTGTCATTTTATGCTCTAGTATCTTAACATTGTATCCTGAGGGCACCATTAGAGTTATGGCCAATGATTATGAAAGCTTTATATAGACTTCGCTAGTTACAAATTAGAGAGGGTGTATTTCTCACATCTTCACATGTCTGTTTGCTAGTGCTTCTTTAGGATTTCATGTGTCGTGTAACTTGTTATATCCATGCCCTGAATTTGTGTTGGCAACATGTAGCACTTTACACACTGGACCTCCTCACTGCAGGCCTCTCCAATCAAACCAAGGTTTTAAGTATCGATCGAAGCAGATACTGGAAGCACTGAAACTATTATAACCGACCAATTCAAATCCACCAAACCCCCCATAAATTGCCGAAATCCATACTCATTGGAAGGTCCGAGACTGATATTACAAACCTTGAATCAAACACAATAATCCAATAAAATCTAGTTAATATTGGAGGTCTGTAGTATAAGGAGTCAAGGACAAGTCTTTTAGTTTATGGAAGTTATATCAGACCAAAATGAAGGAACTCCTCCATACTATAGCTATAGTTCTTTGAACAAATTCATTGTGTGTTTGACAAGGTTGGATGCACTTTAATATTTAATATAGCTTTGGACTCTCATGTTTATTTTTCAGAACTCTAATGCTTTTGATGCAAAATCTAGAATGCTAATGGCGGTTGTGTGGGAAGCAAAGTTTGATGCTTTACTAGTTTGAACTGAACTAGTTGACACTGATGCATTGAACTCGGGGCTCTAAAGGGGGTTCCCAAGACTTGTGTCTCCTATGCAGCTTGGATTTCAGCAGTCAATAGACTCGATACCTCAAAAGTCCTTTCAAGTATACTCTTTTACTACCATTTAATAGGTGGACATATGTAAGAAAGGGGTGGATTATAATGGAGCTTTATGCACAAGTCTACCTGATTTTTAGGCATAATATGTCCTTATTTGCAGCATTTGCCCTTTCTTCTCCCATCTCTTCCAATTTAATGCAGGTATAGTCACTGGGTCTTCAACCCTTATGATCTCTTTATCGTTCTTCCTGCACTGTCACTGGCACTAAATCTTTGTCTCTGCCAATTCATTCTTCAACTTAACAGTTGTGAATTTTCTTTTAGAAATGTAGTTGCTACTCCGAGACCTTTAGCCTGACTTGCAACTTTCTCTTTTTCCCAATTCAAAAGTACATGCCTTTCAATTTTCAAGCATTTTATTTATCCTTTTCATTTTTTTTTCCCTCTTTTCCTTTTCTAGTTATTTAGTAAGCTCCTGCTGCAAGAACCAGAAGCTAAGTGAAGCATACATAAATGACTACAAGCGTCTTACCCAAATTGCTGAAAACTATATTTCAACTATGCTCAAGAAGATCATGTCTCACTGGGAAAGATTTAGAAGGATGTCATTCATAGAACTAAAAAAAGAATGCTTGAAATGGGTGTATTTGGGGGTGGGGTGCTTCTGGAGTGCTTTGTCCTTGGATTTGAAAGAAAAATTCTATGAGACTAGTCATGCCTTGTAGATCAGGGTGTTGTCCAATTAAAAAACATGTCAAAGAAAAAGCCTAGTTGAAATGAGAATGCTAAGATGGATTAGTGTCAAGACATAGAAAGGTAGGATAACAAATGAGTGTATTCGTGTGAAGTTGATGGTGGCATCAATTAGGGATAAGATGAGAGAAAATCGTCTAGGTGGTTTGGAGTCCAATAGATGCACCGGTAGGAGGAAAGGTAAAATGATATTAATTCAGTAGCTTCTATAATTATTAGTAGGCCTAAACTTATTTAAGGCTTTAAAAAAGGATATGGCTTTTGTTTATGTTATATAGGACATGACCCTTAAGGGAGCTGAATGGAAGGAAAGGATTGAAATAGGTGACCATAAAAATTTGGGTTAAAGATTTTCTTGTTGTTTGTTATTGTTGTGAAAATCCTGCCTCACTGCAATTTTTGGCTTGGGATTTGGTATACTGATGAGACAGCTAGAAAGCTGGATCAACAAATCATATCTTTTGCTTTCCATTCCTTTTTCTCTCTCTTTCATTTTATTGTTTTCTTTCTGATTAAGATTCTGCAATGAATAGAGTTCTTCAATTTATGTCTTCTGCAGATGTTTTTTTTAGGTATATCTCACTGATCTGTTCATTGTTTCTTGCTCAAATGTGTCTGGTCTAATGGAGCTTTTTGCTATATCTATCTAATTTATGATGTTGTGATATGAAAAATGCTAGATGAGTGCTTATTATGAATTGTGCTATACAGGTGGGTCTACTTTTGGTTGCTCATGGCTGCTGGATGTGGACTATTTATTAGCGAAGAGGCATTAAATGTTTGGGTCTGTCCTTTGTACTGGTACCTCCTGTTTGACCAGCCTTAATTTAGTTTGCCTTGCTTAGTTGTTGTGTTACCATTCACATGCCTCACAAGATTCCTTTTGTTACATTACTGCTATGGTGGGGTCGAATATATTCTGAATATTATTCTGGTCTTGGGTTTCTTAAACATTTTCCCTGCAAATATTGTAGGTTGGCATATCTTTAGCTCGGACTCTGACTCTTAACGGGAATTGGCAATCTTTTGCTTCATCATTCTCAAGGAATTCTCCTTACATTATATCAACAGTTTTATGGGTTTACTGGTAACCTTACCTTCTTATTCTCATAGTATTTCAAATTAAATATTCTTGTGAATTAATTGTGCTTTTGTTAGAACATTATGTGTTATCTTACTTTCTAAGTGACTGCTGCAGGGGCGTTTGTATTAGTGACATGATACCATTTTACTTGGGGAGATTTTTTAGGAAGACTAAGGCATCTGAAAGTATATGTACAAAGGTATGTAAAGTTATCTACTCTGTGCTTCAAATAGATTAGAGATTAATTATTTACAAAGGTATGTAAAGTTATCTACTCTGTGCTTCAAATAGATTAGAGATTATTATTTCAAATATTTTATTTTACTTCTCTTCCTCTGTACAAGTATTCTCTTCATGAACATATTTGTTTTATTTACTATTATCTATAAATTATAAATCATGTTTTATATGATTGCAAAAACAGTTGGGTATTGACAAGGAGAAGGCAGTTAAAATTACGCAAGTAGTACGGAAGTACGGCAACTTGATCGGCTTTGGTGAGTTCTCCATGCTGAAATATTCCACTGAAGAAGTTTTATTGCTTGATGTGTTTCTTGATATAAATCGTGCTTTCGTCTACTGCACTAACTGAAGGAGTACCGTATTTTTTGTAATTAGAACGTATTTTTGTTTCTGTAAAGAACATGGCTTACTTTCCCCACCTTGTATGTGCTGTTATCAATAATGATGGATCTTCTATTGAGAAGTATGCCTAGGTTCTTACTTTACGATGTTCGGTCGTAAATGGATCTGCACAAATATTTCTTCACTGGAAGGATAGAAGACTAGTAAATAGAATATAATCTCTCTTGAACTACTTTGCATCAAGAAGATAGAACTTTACATCTACATTTGTAAATGACAAGGATGTGAGGGAGCATATATAACACCTTTCACTACTGATGACTAGTTTTCAGTGCCATGCAATTTAATTGACACACACACACACACACACACACACACAGAGGAATCAGAATCTGCTATGACATAGCAGGAACCTTCTGCTATGTGATACCATGTGGCAGTTGCTAATTGGTTCCAGCTTTACATATGTACTATTAACCCCTCCAATTTTCTAGAGGTTATACGCCAAAGACAATGTTCAATGCAAGATGGTTAATAGCAATATTTCATTGCTAGTTCCTTATACGACTCCCAAAAAACAAATTTATTTTCCATCACGGCTGCCTAACAACTCCCAAAACCAATTTTTACGATAAAAAAAGTTGAAACGTAGAAACATAGTTTCTTTTGAGTTTCTAGGAACTAGAGAAAGTAGGTTTCAAACAAAAGAAGTTGCTTGTTTGCTAGAAACCAAACGAAACTATAGGAATATGTTAACAAGTCACTATTAGAATAATATAAGTAGTGACTATACTAGTTAGCTTCCATCACCTTTTCAAATGAAAAGTAATAAAAAATGTTGTTCCCTCTAGTTTGCTCGAGTTTCCACCATTTTGGATGGAAACTAAATGAGCTCCTAGTTTCCATTTTTGCCGACATGGCGTGGCATGAAAGTTCTAAATTAGTTTCTAAGAACCAAACAACACCAGATGGAGACTGAGAACTTTCCACAACTTTTCCTGTTTCCATGGTAATTTTTGGTTTGCAAACATACCCTTAGATATATAACGAGCCAGACATACATAAATTCAGGGGCACACCTAGGTGGAACAAGCACCTATATTTTTTTCGAAATGGTAAGTCTACACTACTGCCCGCTTAAGCTCGGGTCTTTATTACAATAATCTCCCCGGACTATGTCCGGGCCTAGTTTTTGCACATTGATCCTCGGTTCTGCATCTGTTGCATCCTTTTTTGATCTAACGTTCGAACCGATCTTCTTCGCACGCTCCACTCCAACCGGCCATCAGTAGCATGATCCTCGTGTCAGGTAGACCGCTCCTCCAGGTCTGACTTTCAATCATCAGCCACCTGGATATTACCGTTTCTCCCCTCCCCTTTTAACTAAGGGCATAGCACGCCTACGGGGATTGGAACTTCCAACCCGATTTATCGGGTTCTTATGTTTTCAAGACTTGACCACTTGAGCCAATGCTTGTTGACAAAAAAGGTTCCTATAGAACTCGAACTGCAATCACCAGAATAGAATCAACATGACTTAGCGGACTATGCTAGAGCTGCATTTTAAAACTGTTGACATCAGGATATGCAAGTATCTTGAAATCCTATGAAACGGTTGAATTGATATAGAAATAATTCTTTGTATTATTAAGATAGGAAAGATAGAACATTAGTTAGTAAATAGATCATGATCCAATCAGAGCAAATCTTCATACTATAGAATGATGCATACTGATATCTATATATGGTAGTTATAGGTTAGTAAGTATATCATGATCCAATCAAAATAAATTTATACCTAAAAATATCTCCTGGAAGAAACCTGAGTACTTCCCTTCTCCACAAAGAAAAATTGGGAAGTAGTTGTCCTATAAAATACCTAAAATAACCATATACTTGTAAACTTTTTATATGATCCAATCATCCAAATGACCTTTAATATTGTATAGATAAAATAAACTGGTTAGGGCATTTAATAGAACTTCAGGTGGGCAACTGGCCACCCTTTCTCACATGTGCCTCTGCCCAAGGAACCAATCATGACACCTTCCATCTTCTTCTATTAACCCCCATCTTCTTCTATTAACCCATAACATTTGACCTTAATTCCTACCCAAGCCCATCGGTAATTGCTTCAATAACCAAAATCTGATCCTGTAATTGTTGCTACAGTGCAACAAATAAATCAAAGCCATCGAAACCCTTTTAAAATCCCTCAATAACATCCTCAGACCTTGTCTGACATGTTGTGCACCAAATCTCAACCCTAAAGCCAACTTTGTATGCAAAATCCTCATCTGAGGTAAATCCTCAAAGAAGCTGATTATGGTAGTGCTATTGCTGCAGAGGTCAGAAGGCCTTCTTTTATCCAAATCACCTCCATAAATCTAAAATAGCTACCGATATGCACTATCCTCTATTTCCACAAACCTTGACCCTAATTTTCTCAACTTCCAACTCTAGAATTCCTAATTTTTCCGCAAGTTGGATATTAGTTGGACGGCCGTTCTGCATCACTGTTATTGTTAAAAAGGTCTCACTTGAATGTTGAGTATTAATTAAGAAGCGAATGCATCCCATTAAAAATCATAAAATTATGGACTTTTATTTTATTAGAAAATGATCAATGAATTAAAGGAGATAAAATTGTTAAATGTTCTTTGATGAGTTATCAGTACGATGACTAAAATGTATATACTGATACTCTTTAAATATTAAACATCATCTTTTTGGATTTTAGCATCTCTATCTTGCTATCCAGGGGCAGAGCCAACATTCAGCACTATATGTCGGGTGGGGACTATGGTCCATAACTAATGGATATGTGTCATCACAGCTAGTTTGGTTCACTTTTGAAGTAACAAATGTCAACTAATGCATCTGTGTGTGTTGGCATTTAATGTTTTTGTTGTTTCTGTATGGCTAAAATGGGAAATATTAGGAACCAAAGGGGTCCTGCCATCATGGCCAAAATGTTGATGAAAATGGCAAACATTCAATTTCAAACATAAACCAAATTAGACATAATAATCATGTATGACCTTGAACAAACACGGTAAGAAAAAGATCAAAGGCAATTCTAATAAATATTTAATTTTAGATTCGCCATTTGAAATTGGTAATTAGATTTAGTTAAAATTGCATATATGAAAGCTATTTTGTACTCTCCATCCTATAATCAAAAAACTTATGAATAGATAACAATAGATATAATAATTAATTCTAACATATGAACTTAATGAATATATAAATTAAATAAAATAATATATACTAACATGATTATATTTCTCCCTAATTTCTCTTGTTAATTCTTCTAAGCATTTCCAAGCCAATTATTTCTTCGAATATTTTGTCTTGGTTTTTCTTTGTTTATTGAAAACGGAAAAAAATGAAAGACAAACTAGGAAGTTAGAAAGCCAAAACCAAATATGAGAGATATGCAAGCATGAAGTTGGAAAGCAGTCTTAATGAAAACGGGTAGATTATGCAGAGGGGCCATCAATTGATCCCAAAAGATCTCTTTTGCTATATTTATGCCAGGTATTATAAGGAGAAAGAATGGCTACATTTATGGCTCTACTTTAGGAGAAGAAATAGGACCTGGAGGTTTTGTTTTCTTTTATACCTATTTGGAGAAAACTCCATTTACATCTAAGAGATTTTAATAGATGTTTTCTTCTTTTTTCTTTTCTGGGGGGCGGGGTTTGGGCGGGTGGGTGTGGACTTATTTTTGGGGTGGGGTGGGGTGGGGTGGGGGGGTGGGGTTGGCACTATTAACTACATTAAAGAAAATTTGCTTTCCTCCTATGTTGCTCTCTTCTCAGTTTTGTCAGTTCATGACCACTCACCATTCCTGGTCTACTGGGAAAACATCTTTTGCAGGCTTACGTTTGCACTTTGCAGGGAGAAATGTGAATACAATAGAATTATGTTAACTTTGTTGCTAAACAATTATTTGTCGTCTTGTTAGGTTAAGCCGCTGAGGGAAAGCCCGTAATATCTATATTTTGAGAGTGAAATCGTTGGAAGCTAGATGGAGAATGTCTGAGCTATTTTATCTCCAAACTAGGAAAGCTGTGTCCCCTATAAATGAGGTTGTCAAGGATGGCAGCTTACAGATTTATTAGTGGATATTAAGTTCTTGTGCCTCGCGAAAAATTTCAAGTCCCAGATGTCAACTACCAAAGTAAAACTATGTTATACTATTTATGGTGAGCCAGAGTGGTTTTAAGCTAAAACCTCAACTTCTTTATCAACATGAGCCTGAAATATCTCCAGCCAAGCTAAACTGAAGCCTCAGAAGAGGCCCAAGGATGTAGCTCCTTTTAGGGTGCAAATTGATGCAATGTAGTACTGCATCACATTGGATGTCTTGCACGTCGTGTTTCACCCGGTTTGACTTCTTTTTCTATCACAAAAAAAAAGAAAAGCATAAAGAAACATGGGCGTCGCTTGGTGCAACAGTAAGGCTTGCTACTTGCATCTTGGAGGATGCATGTTCGAGTCACAAAAACTATATATATATATATATATATATATATATATATATATATATATATATATATATATATAGGGTTGGGGGGTAAGGTTGCCTACATCTTGACCCTCCCAGCTGCATAAGCGGTGGCATGCCCATTTTAGAGGACGTTGCCTGGCGTGATAGTAAGGCTTGCTGCTCGCAGCCTGGAGGACGCAGATTCAAGTCGTGTATACCAAGACCCATATATATATATATATATATATATATATATATATATATATATATATATATGGGATAAGGTTGCATAGATCTTGACCCTCCCAAGACCCTGCATAAGCCTCTTGGCAGAAATGTCTTTTGATAAAAAGATAAATAAAGAAATAAAACTGCTGTTGAGTGAAATACTGTTAACTTCATAATTTAGTCTTATGTGAAGTACTATCGTTCATTACTATTCCAAATTCAAAACTTCACATATATGTGCATTTGTCTAGGGTCCGAAGTAATAACTTTGTGCATCTGATGGTTGCTAGCATTGTTGTAAGCTATTTCCAATTTGACTAGAATGTAAGGATTTTCTTTAGCCATAAAAAAGTATAAACATCGATATTTGTAGTACTTTAATTAGTATCACTACTGGAGTACCGTGTATATGGTAACTCATCTTGAGATTGAAATTCTTGAATATAAGTTAATTATTTACTATAGTAAGTATTCATTAAAATTGTAATTGTTTTGATATGCACATTTTGCATCAACTTTTGCATGTAGTGGAGCGATTTTCTGTTGGAGTTCGAAATCCTACAGCTTTTCTGGCTGGTGCCTGGGTAAGTCATCTCTTTCTATACATAGGCAATACTTATTTCGCATGCTTGCTGAGTATACTTCAAATCATTTATTTTAACTACATAGTTCGGTGAAACCTCAAACTGTTATTCACTTGGCTGGTTTTCTGCCATGTTTGCTAAGTTTTCCCTTGGAGGTCATGAGACCATGGTACTAGCGATTTGTTATCTGAATTTGGAGTTGTTTACTTGAGATTCCTTTGTTTGGTATGTTCCTTCTTGCGTGGAAGGAACCTATGATATAAGTAAGTTGAAAAAACTATTGATTTAATCTATTGTTGAATACACGCGCGCACACACACACATTAACTTGGTTGTACAAAATACCAGAAAACTATGTTACTTACATAAGTTATTATTCCAATTTAAAACTGGATATCGCTTGAGTATCCGACTCTCGCGATACCGTGACGCGAAAATCGAGAAAAAAAAAAATCAGAAACTAACCCTAAGCTAGAAGCATATTTTCACTAAAAAATATCATAATACGAAAACCAAATACTGAGACACGAACACCAAGATACTACCGGAAATACGAAATACAATATATAACACGTTTTTCTCGAGAAAAATTAATTATCGAAAATTTCAGAAATACAAAATCAGAAAACATGCCTAATAATACCTTCTACCAATTCCGCAAAAGACCATGCCTAACCTTGATCTCATTGGACCATAGTTTGCTTTCTCAGAAGATATCGATCTGATATGATCGATACAGTTTCAGTTTGGCATGTTCCTATCCGATATGAACTAAAATGACCAATCAACAAGGTTTTAAAAGTATAGTAAGGTTGTAAAAGCATGTAAAAGAAGAAAACTCATCTATGGCAGGTAAACCAATCGGTAAGCGTGACTACTATTCATTCAATTTCAAACTTACTAAGAAACAACACATAAAATACTTAAAATTATGTCTAAATGTATAAAATATTTTTTCTAAATTTTTAGTAATTTATTAATAGTTATTTGCTTTCCGGTATCAAAAAATTCGATACTCTGATCCGAAACTGCCGATATTGGGAAAGATCCGATACCGATACTGCAAACCTTGCTTTGGACATAGAGCAATCAATAAGAGACTATGGGCCTTGAATAACATTTCTGTAAGTTTAGAGAAGATATTCTAAATTAACCAGGAATATGAACGTACGAATGATGGTTTGGTTAACAACGAATGGGCACTTAAATAAGCTTATGACCAATAAAAAGGTATCCTAGTGCAACAACAAAAAAAGCTTATGATGATAAAAAAATGCACCCTAGTGCAACAAGGCTCCTGCTAAAGCACGGTCTAGGGAATGTTAAGATGCAAGCATAAGAAGTTTATTGAAAAGTACGGCAAGCAATTCCACTTACCAACTCAGAGTCCTTGTTCAATTTGGATGGCAAGGGACATGGAATTTGAGCAACCCAAAGTAGCAGCTATGCATTATTTCATGCAATCCTCTGGATCACAATGATTTTTCAGGAGGGGCATAGGGTTGTTCTCATGCAAGATTGGAGGTTTGTAGCCTATTAGAGTCGAGCACACATTGACAAGACCCAGGCAGTCTAGGCCTCGTTTGGTTCGCGGAAAGGAAGGGAAAGGAAATCAATTCCTTGGTATTTCCTTTCCTTTGGAAAATTACAATTTCCGTTGATTTTCCTTTCCGATGTTTGGAAATGCCAAGGAATTTGGAAAGGAAAGTGAATACTTCAATGTGGGAAAGTGATTCCTTACTTGGATGGATGGAATCACTTTCCCCGATAATTTCCCTTCCATTGGGAATCACTTTCCTTTCCTCCTCAATTCCTTTGGCACCCAAACATAGGAAAGTAATCACTTTCCTTTCCCAACCTGATGATTCCGCGAACCAAACGAGGCCTTAATGTATGAGAGGCAAATGCTAGCTTTTATGCAAGCTGTGCAGATCCAATACCTCTTCGGAAGTGAATTTGTCATTTGGAACGACACACCCATGTTAGAGAAGTATAGCAGAGCACATTTCTCATGGTATATGGGTTGCATGTATACTTTTCAGGGATTTTCATATGCCTTCAAGGCTTCAACATATCCATCTTCAGAAGGGGAAAAAAAACCTTGCTTCTCTTTCTTTATACACACTGCACGGAATAAGACATGCCACCAAATAATCTCTCATGAAGGCATTCTGCAGGTGGCTAATGACTCTGCTCATGAATCATTAGATCCTATTGGGAAGAGGTTTTGCTGCTATCTTATACAGAAGCAAAAATCACACAGTGCAATAGGTGTGAAACCCAAAAAGTTTGTTCCACATCGAATATGTGATGAGAGTTTGATTGGTTTATATTTAGGTGCTTGGGTCTCACATGTACATCCAGGTCAACCATTTTGACAAGCTAGCCAAGTGACATGCACATTGAGGCCAGTGCATGGGTCGTATGTGCTGGCAGGCCGATGGCCTTGGGTGTGACAAATGATATCATAGATATCTAGTGGAGTCATGCTCCACTGGGGTGACACTGGGACATCTGCACATGCTATGACGAGAACATGACTTCTTTGAGTGGGGAGATTGTGAAGCCCTAAGATTTAGTCCCACATTGAATATGGATGAGAGTTCGATAGGTTTATATTTGAGTTTTTTGGTCTCATGTGTTCATGCGGGTTAGCCATTTTGGTAAGTTAGCCAACTGGTGTGCACATTGAGGCCCATGCATGGATCATTTCCGGGTGGGCTTGTGGACCGGGTGTGATAAAAGGTTAGATGAAAAACGCCAGAATGAAATGGAAAATCAGAAATCACTTTACTCACCACATTTTGGCGATGTTCTAACCCAACTGGAAGAATGTGGCTAGTTGGCACTTCCTGGAGCTTAAGCAGGATACCTTGTCATAACATCTCCATTTTCATTGCCAATTAGCATGCAGCACCAACCATTCGCCCTTCACTAGGAATCCACCTCTCATACTTGAGCTTATCTGGTTGTGGAGAGGTCTAAATGTACTGAAGATACTTCTGAAAGTGTCATATAAATCAACTTCAACCTCTTTCATGTCAGGAGAAAAGTCACCTGGTTTTATTCTGTTTCACCGATTTAGTTCGTCATGGTAAAGAACTGACTGGTGAATAAGTGGATTGTTTCTGTTCTTGAATTTCATCATTTGAATATTTTTCCTCTGGTGCCAAGTCATTGTTGGAAGGTCATTTGATGTGCTTTGGACATTTTTCCAGTTCCAGTGAGTGGTTTTAATTGAATTAGTGCAAGTTCTTTCTTCATTAATTTGTTGCCGACATTTATGAAATCCTGCTTATGCCATCACAAGTCACACCATTATGCCATCACCACATTTAATATCAGGTATCTCATAGAATATACAATATTTGTTTCATATTTATCTGCTTACTATTTATCTTAATTTATATGCACCTTAAAATGAGTTAAGCAGCCATAATATGGTGCTAAGGAAGGCCTCCATAAATGCTCTAATTTAAGAGAACCTCAAAAGTTTATGGAACTCCGTGACTACTTTCTCGTGCGATGGAGATCACCGAGCTGTGGATTGAGGAAGGATGAAACAGACATGAAAATTGAGAAACAGTGGGCAAAAAACCGGCCCTGGAATAGTGCGTAGACATTGATGTAACAAAAAACCGAGATCAAGCCAGGAAATAGGATGTAGAACCACCATTTCAAAAACTTATGTGCATTTGAAGGAACATGACAAATCTTGTTTCTACAAACTGATTTCTTTATTTTTTTACTTGACTCCATTTATTGTAGAGAGAGAGTAAGTCAAAATCATTGCTATTTTCACTTCTAACCATAGTTTACAGTAGCAGCCGATACCGACCCGATACGGCCGATACCGATACGGTTTGGCAATCCCGATCAGATACCGACCGATACCGATACCGATTGATACTGACATTGGGGGTCTCTTTTCTTGTCAATTCAACAAAAAAATTGAACGAAAAAAGATCAATGGTGTAAAAAGCATAGTAAGGTTGTAAAAGAAAATGTAAAAGAAGAAAACTTATCTGTTGCAGGTAAAACAAGCTGCAAGGGTGACTACTATTTCATTCAATTTCAAAACCATTAAACCAACACAGGAAGTAATTAAAATTATGACTAAATGTATAAAATATTCTTTCTAAAATTTTAATAATTTATTAATAATTATTTCGATACAAAAAAAATAAATCCGATACTCTAATAAGAAACCATCGATCCCGATACTGATAGGATCCAATACCGATTCCAATACCGATAATACGAACCTTGCTTTTAACCTTCCTTGCAGAACTACGACTAATGTCTGCACTTTTTAACTTCTCTCTTATGATAATAAGACACCTGATTGCAGGGCATATCTTCCGAGTGCTTTTTTGCTGGTGTTTGCTTTGGAGGTCTGGTTACGCTTCCACTCCAGGTGATTATTTTTGCTTTGTAAATGGATATTCTGTTTACTGATTACTTTTGTCTTCCTAAGAGAGGTGCATTTAGTACGATTTTACTACCTTTGATTGCATGGATATGCATGGTTAAAATGTCTTCCTAAGATCATAATCAATGACAACCCCCCTGATAATTTCATAACGATTTTACTACCTTTGATTTCATGGAGATGCATGGTTGAAATGTCTTCCTAGGAACATAATCAATGACAACCCCCTGATCATTTCATCTTGTAAGTTAAATAAGATGAGAAGTAATGCTGAAATTATCAGATGTCTCCAGTATGTCTTAGGAGAGTGTTCTAAAATTGTGCACACATAAGAAGGCATGTATCCCACGTGTTTCTAGACTATATAGGAGTATCTTTGTGTGTAATACCTATTATAGGACCGAGTCTTCTGCTCAAGTATCCATCATTTAGTGGCTTATGTTCCAAGCTATTGCAGGCTATTGGAGTTAAATAAATCATTGATTTGGTTGTTAGGAAGAAAATTAGAGTCATATACTTTTGATGCAATTGGAACTCGCGTTGAACATCTTATAATAGCACCAGTCTCACATGATGTTCGATAGGAATATTGAGATCTCAACCTATAAACATTGTTTACTTTTTAACTTGGGATGCATCTATCTTGGACTTTTCACTAATAGCAATTTATGAATACAATTCCCTATACCTACTTGTATCAACTAACCTCTTCATCTATACTCTTAGGGTCTGCTTGGTAACGGTGTTTTCACCGGTTTTGGGGTGTTTTTGAACCGACCGTTTATGAAAACCCCTGCTTGTTAATTTTTTTGAGGCACCGGTTTTGGTCGGCTCAAAAACCCCCCAAAACCGGTGTAATGTATTTTTGGGTGGCTTTATAAACACCCCAAATCGGTGTATTTTGAGCGGCTCTATTTTTTTATTCCATTTATATCCTCACAAAAATATATATAATTATAACTATTGATACCCTTCCCTATTTAATTTATTCGTGTAAAAAAATTTCATAACCGCTCGTTAGTGAATTACCAAGCATGTATTGGACTGGTTTAAAAGCCGCTACTTAAAAACCATTCAAAATCGGATCTCTCATAACCGCTCATAACCGGTACTCTAAAAATACCTCATAACTGCTACCCCTACAATTGCCAAACAGACCCATTATAGTCTGGGGACTGAGAGGGTGCCTTGGCTGCATGATGTTAAAACTGCATACCCAAAGCTAGGTGTACGTACCTGCTGACATGCCATCTTTGTTATGGCATTGCCCTCTCATCTTATAGTTACCTAAAGCTAGGAATTTGCACAAACAATGGAGGCTGGTTTCAGCCTTTCAGGTTGACAGCCGGTCATTATTGTGGAGCTTTCTTATGCTTCATAGTTGATCCTATTCTGAGGCGCTAAAAACATTGATCTTGAATATATAACCTCACATATGAAAGCACTTAAATATAATTGCTTGACATGGAAATCGCATCAAAATATTTGAGAACTTGGGTTTCCTTCAGGCTAAAACATAACTACAATCCATTGAAACTGATGGTGCGAACAAGGAATGGTCTACATTTTACTTTATCAAGTATTTTTCTATCACATTACAACACAACCACCACCACCACAACAACAAAGTCTGTATCCCAAATATTTTGTTCAATTAATATCTTATCACATTAATTAAACAAAGCTGGGATTGTCATATCTTCACATTAACCGTATCATCTTACCTCTTCGTTAGACTCTTGATAGTCTAGGGGAACCTGGAGGGCGCTCCTTGGACATTAATTAAACGGAAATCAGAACTTCATAAGTAATAAGAAGCTATGGCGTGGAGCTCTTATAAACAAAATAAAAATAAATGGTTATCGTTAGTCTCTAGATTTACAACTGCAAATCTCTTCATAGTATTTCAATTTGTTTACGTGGCAAAATAAAGTATAATTTTTTTTGCTGAATTCTACTTATATCGAGTGTTATCTTCTCTGTTGTTTCTGTCTTTACGGATCAATGTACACTGGATGTTGTGTTGAATTAAACTAAACAGCCACCTTTCTGAATTTCATAATAATGATGATTTTATTTAGCACATAATAAAAAGATGTTTGTTCTTTGGCATCAGTTGGCAATTGGTTTCTTGCTAAGAGAACGACCAGCAGTGGCACTTGCTACCGTTGGAACAGTCGTGGTAAACATATTCAGTCCTCTCTTAAATTAAGACAGGACTATTTTCGAAGCAACGGATTTGCTTAAATTCATGTATTTTGCAGGGCGTTTGGACAGCTTTTCCTTACATTTTGGCAGCGTCGACAACATTGTTTTTATTCGTCCGGAACAATATCAACCAACAAAATCATTCATAAGATCGATTTATTACAGTTTTTGTTTGAACTGTACAATTGACAATATCTGATTTAGTAATGGCAGAAATTAGCATTGGGGATTCTCATATTTCAAACGGTCATTGTAGTAAGGAATCTATTTATCTAGTGAATTTTGAGTATTCAATATGTGCACGTAAGTCCTGTTGGATAACTAGATGCATGTGACATGTGCAATTAACAATTTTAACAGGTATTTTTGGTTTGAAAATTGTTGTCGCATGCGTGTTTACAATTCAATGGAACTCATTTAACTATAGGGTTTAGCTGCGGAATGGATTGAGGCCCGAAGTAAGTATATGGCTATAATAATAATAAGATACATACAGTGACCCCTCATATGTTTCACGAGTATTACAAGGGCTCTCTCTATTTCAGAAATAATTACACTGACAATCCCTCTCCTTTATAAATTTTAGAAATAAATACATTGGTCCTCCTATGTTTCATGAGTAATAGGGACTATTCCTATTCCGTAAATAATTACGCTGACCATCTCTAGAATGTATAAATTACAAATTTTATAGTCAGCGTTATTAGTTCCGTAGAAAATAAAAATTACATGGGTGGTCTATGTTATAAGTTTCTATAGAAAATAAAAACTACATGGGTGGTCTGTGTAATTAATTTCAAAATATGAGTAGTTTCTGTAATAAGTATAAAAATAGGAATAGTTAATGCAATTTGTCCTAAAATTTATAAAACATAGGTGTGGTCTATGTTATAATTTTCTATAGACAATATAAACTATAGGGTGGCTCCTGTAATTAATTTCAAAGTAGGGGTAGTTTCTGTAATAAGTGTAAAATATAGGGATAGTTAACACAATTTGTCCAAATATCAAACTTGAAAGAGCATGGGTTAATTTGATATTTTAATATAAACTTATCTGAGCTCTATTAAAAAGCAGATGAAAAATCATACAATATCCATTTTTTTTATACACAAAAGTGTCCGAATTGTCCTGAATTTTTTTTTTTTTTAAAGAATTGTACAAATTCTTAGGTGCATGAAGCCACCTAAAATGTCAAAAAGATACATGTGACAGTAAAAAAGAAGAAAAAAATATTTAGACTTTGGGTCTCGATTAAGTTTGAATATTTGTGTTTGGGTCTTCATAATATACGTAATTAGTGTTTGGGTCTCCAATAAGTTAGGATATTTGTGTTTGGCTTTTCATAACAAATATAATTAGTATTTGGGCTTTGGACTAATGGTTGACTGCTAAAACAGAACTAAAAAAATGTATATAAAAATAAAAAAACCAGAAAAAAAAACGGAAAAAGGATTAAAAAAAGAAAAAGGAAAAATCGAGAAAAAATGGCGAAATGAAACGAAAAAATGAAAAAGGATAAAATAACTAAAAATACTGAAATGAAAAAACTAAAAAAAAAAATCTAGAAAAGGAAGAAAGATAAAAATAAATTTCGAGCAAAAAAAAAAAAAAATCCCACATATTCTTAAGGGATAAGGTTCCCATGTTTGGTAGATAAATTAATTTATCCGGGTATTCTTAATTTTCATAAATTTTTTTTAACCTAAACAAAACATGGGAATATGTTTCACATGATAAATTTGTCTGAAATATTAGACTTTAAGTCTCGATACTCCCGGACAAATTTATTTCCGAAAATTACGAATACATGTGCAAATTTATTCCCACAATAACTTTATTCCCGTCTTTTTTTTTTCTTCATTTTTTTTTCCTTTTTTTGATTTTTTGATTTGTTTTGGTTTTCCTTTTTTTTGTTCTTTTCTTTTCTTTTTTTTTTTTTAAATTGGGTTTTGATACCCATTAGTCCAAACCCAAACATTAAGGTCTCGTTTGGTTCGTGGAATCATGAGATTCGGAAAGGAAAATCTTTACGTTCTTATGTTTGGGTGCCAAAGGAATTGAGAAGAAAAGAAAAGTGATTCTCAATGGAAAGGTAAGGGGAAATGGTTTCATCCATCAAAGAAAATGATTCACTTTCCGAACTTTCCAACTTTAAGTATTCACTTTTCCTTCCAAAATTTTTGGCATTTCCAAACACCGGAAAGAAAAATCGATAGGAATTGTAATTTCTCAAAAAAAAATGAAATACCAAAGAATTGATTTACTTTCATTTCCTTTCCGCAAACCAAACGAGGCCTAATTATGTCTCCATAGTATCCTGACTTATTGGATATCCAAACACTAATTATGTTTATTATGAAAAACAAACACAAATATATATATATATTCTAGTATATTCTAGATCCAAAGTCTAAATATCTCAAGAAAATATTCCTCCGAATCAAAGTCTAAATATCTCAAGAAAGAAAATATTCCTCCGAATAAAGGAATAGTAAAAAAAGATCTTACTGACAGTAACCCTAAAAATATCAAGGAAACATAGTCCATGGAGGAAATTTCGATGTAGGGAGGATGAGGTGAGCAAGGTTAGGTAAGGAAGGAAACCTACGGCCCAGAATGAAATCAGAATGTAACGTTATAAACATTCATTCACCTATATGCATGAACCAACTTTACAGTTGCACAATCTTCTTTTGTCCTCCATTCGTTCATTCACTCATTCTTTCATGGTCTCAACGCACAGGGAAGTTTCCAGCCGTCCATAGCATATGTTTAAATTATGCGACAACAACTTTGTCAGAACTTCAGGCTGTGCGAAAATGACCACTGAATCTTTATTTGTAACCTTGTTCTTTCTCTTCTACCGAATTCACCTGAACCGTCCAATGCACAATCTCTCTTAACAAATACTTGCGCTTCATTACTACCTGTCATAATCTGATCGCAAACGCCAGTAACCTTGAAAATATGTTTACGTTAAAAAACGGATTTTTTTTTTTTTTTTATACTTTAGTCCCACTTATTAATAAAAAATTATATTTATGTTCTATTTTTTGTGCTTATTAGAATTACATTATACTTTTTATCACGAACAATATTTGTTTGTCACGAAAAACAGTTGTCAAATATATTTTTCCACAAAATGTGGAATGCAAGTTTAATAAACAAAAAAAAAAAAAAAAAATCAGAATGTATGTACAAATTTATATTAGTGTTAGTAAGTGGGATGAAAGTAAAAAAAAACCCCTTAAAATATAGTCTCAAACTAGAATCTAAGCTCAAGTTCAAATTATATCACCGGAAAATAGTAATTCACAGTCAAATGGAAAAAAAATCAATAAAAACTGCAATTTGTCACGTCCATAAAAAGAGTAATTAATCTTTTTTTTCTTTCCCCGAACCAAACAAACCTAAGGGCACATGTCAGTTTCCAATATGTATACTTAAAGTTTAAGCGACTCTAAGGAGGTTTGAGTATTGATTCTAAATTATGTTACATATTCCTTGATAGCGTTAGTGACTATCCTAATCTGTTAGGAGTAAATAAATTTTGTAAAAACCTATATAAATTCTTATATATATATATATATATATATATATATATATATATATATATATATATATATATATATATATATATATATATATATTCTTATTTTTTTTTATATATAAATTCTTTTTTTTATATATAAATTCTTAGTGTTAGTGATTCTAAATTTTTCTTTTTTATATATAAATTTTTTTTTTTTTTTTTTTTACATATTCCTTGATAGCGTTAGCTAAACGAGAGGCTGTAATAGATCCCTCCTTCGTTGTCGCTGACGAGGCTAGTGGATCTGCAGACTCATATTTACCTATGCAACAATTTTCCTGACGTTCTTTTAGTTGATTGTAACCATTTCTCTTTTACTCTGCTTCCCATCCTCTTCGTACAGTTTTTGTCGCGATTCGTTTCTCCTGCTCTATATAGGCAGCAGAAGGCTCATTTGGTTCTCTCTCGTCTCCAGCTACGTACCTACATTGCTGTATTGAAGATCAATAACGAGGTTAATTAATTGCAACAACACACCGAGGGAGGGAGAGAGAGAGAGGCTGATCAGTTGTATTATATATGCAAATGGACAGCGTCGTCGAGTTCCGCCGGTGGCATGAGAAGGCTGCGTACGAGAAGATGCCGCGGGCCGACACGCAGGTTGTGACCTCCGGCGGGCTTATAATTCCTGCGCATTCGAATGTCCTGGTACTTGATCAAGAACTTGATGTTTTATGCAGATCTCTCTGTAATGGTATTGATGGTGGTGGATCTTGATTTTCTTCTTCTTCTTATTTGTTTGGTTGGTTGGTGATGTGAAGGCCTCGGCTTCACCAGTGTTGGAAAGCATTGTGTACCGGCCGAGGAAGCACTGGCAGTCCGAAAGGATCGTACAGATTCTCGGAGTTCCTTCCGATGCCGTCGTCGTCTTCCTCCAGTTCCTCTACTCTCCCAGCAGGCAATTGCTCTCTTGCCTGTATATATTTAGTTTATTTCTAATTAAAGAAATTGCTAAATTTTTGCATCAACAATCTTGGCATCTTCCTTGTCTTCTGTAAATTTGCACGGTTCATATCTTTTTGATATTTTTTGAAGTGGTCGGCAGGTGGAGACATAGCTCAGCATGCTGGCTTGAGCTTGACACATGAAAAAAAAAAAATTATGTGGTAGAAGTTAAAATATAAAATAAATAAATAAATCCTTTTTGAAGTAGATCCGGTTGAGATCTTCTAGACTATGAAGTACTACAAGGTCTTAATAGAAAAGACAAGAAAATTAATTATTTGAAAGAAACATGAGAAAGTTCTCGGGATTGGATTGGTATTCTGTATGAACATTTCCTACTAAACGCTTGTAAATTTTCCATATTGTTCAGAAATAGAATTTAGGATTTCGTCTTAAGTTGAGTTGGATTGATAGGCCAAAATGGGTTGAATATTATATGACACCCTTTAGTTATATGGTGGTTGTGTGACTTAAATTATTTAATCTTTTTATGACCTATTAATTGACACGAGAATAGTAATGATCCTTCGAGTTAGCAGCTTCGCTGAAACTGTACAATGTGGGATTAATTACAGGACGTCGTTGTCATCAGAAGAGGGGAAGGGGGCCATCGAGAAGTACGGGATACAACTCCTTGCGCTGTCGCACAAGTACGGAGTGGAGTGGCTGAAGCGGGGCTGCGAGGTCGGGCTGGCACAGGGGCTGACTGCAGAGACGGTGGTGGACGTGTTTCAGATCGCGAAGCTCTGCGACGCCTCGCGGCTCTACAGGAGATGCGCGGGGTTCGTGTACAAGGACTTCCCCTCCGTCCAGCAGTCGGAAGGGTGGCGCTTCGTGCAGAAGAACGATCCGAGGCTCGAACTCGAGATGTTGCAGTACGTTCAAGACGTCGACCAGGTTAGAACGTAGACCATAACATTACAAGTGTACCAAGCTCTGATACGGTGATACCATGTTGATAGGTACGTTAGATGATACAGGGGTGAGCGTTTGGTTTATTCGGTTTCAACCGAATCAAAATAGTAAGAATCAAAATAGTCAAAACCGAATAAATTTAAAAATTTAAATCCGAAATCGAACCGAAATAGTCAAAACCAAAATTTTACAAATCCAAAACCGAACAGAAATTAGCCAAAACCGAACCTAACCAAATAAAACTATTAAATTTGTTCGATTTTGATTCTATTGTTAATTGGGAGGGTCCAAAGTTGGGATCATATATAAATTATATTAAAGATTACAATTTTTATACACACATTTGTTGTATTTTAAAGTTGTGCCCAAATGTGGACTAGTTATTAAATTATCAAAGTTGTGCTTCAAAAAATATACATAAAATTGTTGATTTTAAAATATACACGTTTTTTAATCATAAAATACGCATAGAATTGTGGGTATTTATATAATTGTACAAGTCTTATTCGATTTTCGATTTTGGACAGAAACTGAAATCCAAAATCGACCAAAACCGAAACCTAAACCGAATAATTTTTATTTTTAGTATTTTTAAAACAGAAATCGAACCCATTTTTGTCAAAACGGTTTGAATCCCTTATTCGGTCCGGTTCGGTTCAATTTTTGATCCAAAACTGAATAATGCTTACCCTAAGATTATATAGGAATATATTTTACCTCTAAGTTATAGGTACTTATGTTGCACAAATACATATATGACCCAACACGACACAACAAGGACATGGGGACACATAAATGTCCCACAATTTGGTGTGCCCTAGTGAAGTTTTTCTGATTATGTCCTATACATGTCTGACACCTACATTTTTTTGAGTGTGCATGCTTCCTACATCACTACAGGCCGAGTGACATGACTGAGTAGTCCTGATACTGATACTTGCAGACAGATTCTTGTGCAATAATGCAAATAATATGTGTCTATAGCTAGTTAACATTAGTTATAGACACAACTTATATTAGTCATCACTAAATTGAAATTTGTCTCGATTGCTAATACACAAACCGCATGCTCAGAGGAAGAAGAGGTGGTGGAGGCAGAGAGCGGACCAGGAGATGTACCGACAACTTAGCGAAGCAATGGAATGCTTGGAGCACATCTGCACGCAAGGCTGCACCATCGTCGGCCCCCACGATAAGGACCCTCCTCCGAGCAAGAGCAGGGGGGCGGCCTGCCCCAGCTCTCGGACGTGCGAGGGACTGCAGCTCCTCATTCGCCACTTCGCCACTTGCAGCAAGAGGCTCTCTCCTGAAGCCAAGCGAATGTGGCAGCTCTTCCGCCTCCACTCCATCATCTGCGACCTCCCAGACTCGTGCAAAGTCCCCCTCTGCAAGTGAGTCACTCTCTCTCTCATATTCGCCATTACTTTATATAAAAAAGACTGCTGAACCGAAAGGAGGACCATTCGCATCAGACCGTGCTCACATGACAGTCCACCATTGGCTCAGCACCTCCGTCAGCATGGTCTGATGCAAGTTCGGCAAGAAGCACTCTACTATATACTAATTATGCAATCTTTATTTTTGATTGTATAGGCAATTCAAAACGAAGGGTCGAATCCAAGGAAAAGGAGACGACGCGATATGGAGGCTTCTAGCTAAGAAGGTGGTCACAGCTAGGGTCATGTCCTCCCTGGCCAAGAGGGAGAGAGTGGCACAACTACGGAAGCCATATTTGCCAATACGTAAAGGCACCAAATTAAGCTAAAATGGATGTCAGCTGCGGTGGTTGCTAGCGTCATCTAGTTGTACACATTGTATTCTCTGTTGCGAAGATGGATGACGGAGTACTAGACCTGTTTCAAGTCCTCGTCACTGCATCAAAATTATAAAATATTATCGAAGGATCATGGTTATATGTTTATATTAATTTTGGTTAAATCCATATTTACCTGACAGATTGAATTTCGGCTGCTCTGATGCCATTTACAATCTTTGCGGAAAGCTCTAGTGCTGCTGAGAGCATCAGTAGTAGATATGGAGCTCAAAAATATGTCATGGATAGGACTGAAAATCGAACGAACAAGCTCGAACAAAGAGTATTCAAGCTTGATTTGACTTAACTATCGAACGAGTTTGATTCGAGCCGAACTTGGACCGAGCCGAACATGAGCCGAATGCGAACGGTTTGAATCGTTTTACAGTCCTAGTAGTGAGTATTTATAGGACATGTTGTATAGACTATCACACTGTTTCTCTCAAGTTTTAAAGACTTTTTTATTGAATTACTTATGCTCTTTATATCATAAATTTACCATCATATAAAAAACAAAAAAAATGAGTAAAATTTCTAAGTCAAAATGTATTTCTATCTATTAAAAAAGCATAACATATAGAAAAAGTCATAATATGAGAAACTGAGCCGAGCTTGAGCCTGTTTGCGAACAAGATCGAGTTGAACAACCTATGGTCGAACTCGGTATCGATTAGTCCACGAACGAGCTTAAACCGAGATTGGACCGAGCCGAACACGAGCCGAATGCGAACGGTTTGAATCATTTTACAGCCCTAGTCATGGATCCCAATGTTTGTAATAAAAATCAAATGTAAAATGTAATGGATTTGTATGAGAATAGTAAACAAATAAATCTTGAAGCTCAAATGAAATGAATGGATATATATCCAAGTGTTATCCTTATTTTTTTTTCAAAATATAATATAAATCTAGAATATAGAAATTATGGTTTCAAATTGAGCTTTACTATTCTATACAATGAGTTAATTCCTTCGTTCTAAATGTAAAAATTGGGAGTAGCTCTTGGAACTCCAGTTGAACTTTATTGTTCTCCAAAATAGACTTCTATATTCTAAACGGAAGTGTTACGTTGCCCGCGGGCTTGGACCGCAGTCCTAATCTGTGGGTCACGTGTCACCTCTTGATTGGCCGGAAAGCTGGTGGAAAAGTTAGTAGGAGGAGACCAATCAGAAGACGACACGTGGTCCGCGGATCAGAACTGTGGTCCAAATCTGTGGACAACGTAACATTTTCGTATTCTAAATCTAGAATCTAAAACTTAAAATATATCTTAGTATTGATGCTCTGACAGTACCCATATTTGCATATGCACGTGACTCATTGACATCTGAGCCAGTGAGCCAGGTATGGATGTTTACGTACCAGCTTGTCCCGCTTCTTGGCACACGTCAGTCATATGAAGGAATCAGGATGAATACTACTTTCGTAAATGACGATTACGTCAGGACTATTTCTGTCTCTGACATATGGGAGGATTTATGAAATGCCCAAAAACTAAAAAAGTTTTATGTAAAATCCACCGCTAAAAAAACTTTCATCGCGTGCCCAAAATTAGAGAAACTTATCCAAAGCGGGTTCCAAATGACCATTTTGCCCTTCATTTTAATTTATTGAAAACACCCACGAAACTGCTCTTAAAAAATGTTTCGGTACTTCATCTTCTTCCATACGCTGCTCACTTTCGAATCTAGGTTTTCTCCTCAAAAATCTTCAAAAACACGTCGAAAAATTTCGGAAAGACCGGGACAAACGGCAAAAGTGCTAAAACGGAGGTCCAAACATCATTTTTTTGCGATTCTAAAATTTCGAAAGGCCGTCTAACGATAAAACTATTACTTTCAGTCTCCTCGACGATACGCTCATTTTGCGACAAACGAGACCTCGTTTCGACCTCCCAGTCAAAAGTTATGGCTCTCCAAAGTTTCAGCTGACCATAAAATGCAGGAGAATGGTCATTCTCCGTGTTAGAACACGAAAAATGTTAATTTCGCATGAGGGTGGTCAACACGGAGAATGTCATTCTCCGTCTTAATTTACACGGAGAATGACATTCTCCGTCTTAATTTACACGGAGAATGACTATTCTCCGTCTTAATTTACACGGAGAATGCCATTCTCCGTGTAGTTTATCACGGAGAATGGTCATTCCAGTGTTAAAACACAGGAGAATGAAACACGGAGAATGCCATTCTCCGTGTTAAATAAAACGGAGAATGTTATTCTCCGTGTTAAATAAAACGGAGAATAGCATTCTCCGTGTAATTTAGCACGGAGAATGGTTATTTCAGTGTTAAAACGCAGGAGAATGGCATTCTCCGTTTTAAATAAAACGGAGAATGACGTTCTCCGTGTTAAATAAAACGAAGAATGGTCATTCTCCGTGTTAAATAAAACGGAGAATGGTCATTCTCCGTATAATTTAGCACGGAGAATGGTCATTTCAGTGCTAAAACGCAGGAGAATGGCCATTCTCCGTGTTAGAAACACGGAGAATGTCATTTTTCGTTTTAAATAAAACGGAGAATGGCATTCTCCGTGTTAATTTACACGAAGAATGGTCATTTCAGTGTTAAAACGCAGGAGAATGGCCATTCTCCGTGTTAATTTACACGGAGAATGGTCATTTCCAGTGTTAAAACGTAGGAGAATGGCCATTCTCCGTGTAATTTAGTTTTTTCAGGAATAAAGAGTTTCGTTCTTCTTTCAAAGCGATGATAATTCTTATGGAAAAGAAGAAGAAAGATCTTCTCTCCACAATTGACGTCGATGAAGATGATGATGATGGTGATGATGATGACGAGCGATGATCTGAGTTCGACCGAAGAAAAGCACACCGAACTACGAACGATCTTTGCGATCTCTGCTGAAGATGAGAGCAATGGAATTCAGATTTTTCGTGAAGAAGAAGAAGACGAAAATCGCAATCCAGATCTGAGTTTTTTGAATTCAAATACATATAGATGACCAATTCGCACGGAGGGGTAGTTTCGGTATTATAAAAATAGCAGTTTCCAGCGGGGTGGCATCTAAAAGGGAATCTTGGAATATTTAACGTGAAAATACTTAATTCTGGATATTTCATAAAACTCATCCAGCGGGTGGGCATTTCATAAAAGCCCATCCCGAAATTGGGTTTCTCAGCAATTTCCAGTTCTAAATATCATGTACAAATATTAAAAAATAATTTTTTTAACCATTCTAAAAGAAATAGATTTTTGGATATTCTAAGGGCGGTTTTAGTACAGTTTCTGAAAAAATAGAAAGATGTAAATCTAAAAATAACGATTTTACATTAATAATATATACAAGTTATTTTTTTTTTGAAATCTTTCGACTTTTGGGACTATGTGCTATCGCACAACTTGTACATGTTCGAAACAGCTACGGATTACGTAATAGTGTGCATGCTTGTGTCACCGACATGTGGACTTGTAATCTTTAATCCAAAAAAAAAGTAATTGTCAGTTAGTCAAAAACATTATTCATCATCCATATTTTTGGCCTGATAGTATCACCCATGACATGTCGATGATGTGTTACATATAATACTTTTTTCCCAAATACATTATTTTTTGATATTTTAATTTAATTTTTGAATTCTATTATAAAATTTAAATGTTCGATTTTCTAACACTAAAATATGATGTAGACGTGACAATAATTTTAATGTTACAAATGTATTTTTCTAAAAGTTTTATTTGCGATAATCTAATTTTATTTTTGAATTGTACCATAAAATCTCTCATTTATAATCAAGATTTTCTAACGCGAAAATTATTGTCACATCGGCGCCACATCATTACTATGTTATGAATGATGGTATCACACAAAAAAGAACAGAAAATTGTTAAAAAGGCATCAAATTTTGCTACAATTGTAAAAATAGCATTAACTTTGAAGAATTTTTAATTTTAGCATCCAACCGGACTTTAAAAGTCCGGTTGGTGATGTCACTTCTAGATTTTTTTTTTTTCGTTAACGAAGTGGATTAGTGGGGTTGGGGGGTTATGTGGTTTAGTCGGACTTTAAAAGTCCGTGTGATGACGTCAGGTGACGCTCACGACCGGACTTTTAAAGTTCGGTTGGAATTGAAGAGCAAGCTTTACGCTTGGTAATTTTTCGGAACCATCAATTGGTTTAACATCTAGAAACCAAGCTGCCTTGTAGTCTTGAAGAGCTTTACGCTGGGTAAACAAAGAAAATGAAGATATCGAGGAATGTCATGCAGAATAATGGGTATACTCCATTCCACTTATTTTCTTGTGCACAACTTTGTTCATTTGGTAGTACTATTGTGAATTTGTCTTCATAGTTTAGCAAGTGAGGCTTTAGTTATGTAGTTGTTTATTTATTGTGCATCAATTGATGGTATAATTGATTGCATAACACGGACTTTAAAGTCCGGTTGTGAGCGTCATCACACGGACTTTTAAAATCCGGCTAAACCCATAAACCTCCATCCGCTAACCCACTTCGTTGACAAAAAAAAAAAACTAATCTACATGTGACGTCACCAACCGGACTTTTAAAGTCCGGTTGGATACTCAACTTGCAAATTCTCAAACTTAATACTTTTTCTACCATTGTGACAAACTTTGATTTTTTTTAACAATTTTCTGAAAAAGAAATATGGATGTTTGAATAACATTTTTGTTAGTATATCGATTATGAGCTGGAACTGCATAGGACATGGAGTTCAAGATGGCTAGTTGTGGAGGTGTGCACATGAGATCGTCTCTTTTGGTGGACTTGGCCTTGGTTTTCCTCGCAGTGCTGCTCATCTTTGGACTACAACCAATACCTCTTTTTTATAATTTTTCTAATTAACATAAGTAAAGTACGGAATCTGTGAAGTACTGCGATAACCGATGACTGTTACCATTTCGATCCTCGGCACCAAAGATTCTCAATGTCAGGCTAGCAGGAACTTTCATAGAATTCCCAAGTCACATTTCTTTCAGTCTATATAGCCTTAGCATACTCCTTTCTAATTTTAATCTACTTTGATCAGCTTCACAGGATATAGTATATACAAGCGAGCTAGTCTCTAAAATTAGGGGAGACTGAACTTTGTATGGCTTGGACTGACACAAGGACATAAGCAACATATCGCCTAAAATATTAATATTTTTAAAATTTATTTATTATTGTATACTTCATATTCAAACAAAAATATAAAACACAACCAAGAAAATATTACAAAAATAACTCAAAAAATTCTTTTCTAAAAATCTGGGATGGGCTACAGCCCATCCGTGTCCAGGGGTAGATCCGCCCTTGTACACAAGGGGATGCAAGTGCTACGAAGGGTCAAGATGCACGTCGTCAATACACGAATGACATATATAGTGGCAGAAAAAGCTTTTCTCATACGAGGAAAGTATTTTATATAGATTCCAGAACATGTCCATCTTCTACTATATAAAGAGGCTTCAAAACGGCTCAAAAGTGAGCGGTCTAAGCTGTATGAATATCATCAACCATTTAAATAAAATTTAAAAAAACTAAATAATTATCTAAATACTACACTAATTATTTTAAAAAAATTAACTACATATTAACTATCTAATAAGATATATTTATAACTAAATAGTCTATAACTCAAGTGTTTAATGTATGAGGTATTTTATTTGGTTGTTTGAGTTCAAATCCTAAATTTGATAATTTTTTATAATAAATTTATATTTATTTTTAATATTTTTTGCACGTGCATTTATACGTGCACATTACTAGTATACATAGAACCTATGTTGCACGGTACGGATAATGGTATAATATAGTCATGTTATGGAAACTGAAACATGTACCATTTTTTCTATAGGTAAACAGTTTGCTATCTACCATAATATGCATATTTTTTTAACTGTATTGGTTTAGATACATACCCGGTTAATCTAAAAAAAAACTGTATTGGTGGATAGTCTTAACTGAAACACAGTATTTACCACTATTTATGTCCAGGCCTCGCAAAAAAAAATAACAAAAACAAAAAAAGTACATATACATTTATTGTGTACTGGTTAGAGGTGTGAACAAAAACAAATATTCCGATTCTTCTTCAATACCCTGTTAAACTTTTATATTCCCACGAGTGATACAAATTTTTAAAACTTTATTTCGAGTCTATTTCTCTTTGTGCTTACTTAAAAACTTTGGCAATTATCTGATTCGTTTCTGTACTCAAATCCAGATCTGTATCATCCTTCGTAAAATACATAAGTACGACATCAGTTTAAGTATTCGATTGACACCCGTATTTGAATGTAAAAGAAAATGATAATATTTGCTCATATATATATCAGCAGATAGATGGTCTAGGCTCTAGTAAAGAGCACAGCAATAGAAGGATATAAGAAAGCTGCAACTTTCAACTTATTCTCCGAGGATGTTATGCTATACTGCACCTGATAAATAAATAAATAAATAATAATAATGATTATTATTATTTTTATTATTATGAGTGTAGATGTCAAACAAAAAGGCTAATTCTAAAGGTACTCCAAGTTTTACTTGGAGCTAGCCCAGTCCTAGGTCCTAACATAAAGTAGGACTGCCAGCCTACATAATTTGAATATTAAGATATACTGTGAACGAAGTTGGCAGTTCACCTTAATGTTAGAACTGCCAACTTTGTTGACAGTTCTAATAGGCTAGTCCCAAGTAAAATTTGGAGCGCATTTAAAATTAGCCAACAAAAAGGCATCATATTACTTTTCCAAATAATTATACCATACCTCCACAGCCACCCTCTTGACAAATTAACAGAATAATAGTCGAGATACCTGACAAAACCTGACTGGTTAGATAATCAGTACCTGAAGTTACAACCATAGTCCTAATTACCTACTGTAATGTAATGTAATGTTGAGAACAATACTCATCCCCACCATTACTACTACCTACTACTACTACTACATATGTATGATCACTACCTACAAAACACAAACAAAAGGTGCAGTGACACACAACCATCAGTTCCACATGTATCTTAATTTCATGGATCAAACCTATTGTGTATCGGCCTTCGGCGTCTCACCGGAGCGTAGTCCGTAGGCGACCACCATCGAGGAGGCGCCATTGCCTTCCGCGCCCTGTACCGTTCTCTAGTCGGCTTCGGCTGATCCGGCGATCCCGCGGCGGCGCTTTCTGCATCGATCCAAACATTTTTCAGACACACATGCATTAGTAGTGGCAGGGAAGGTTGATCAGTAATTAACCATCCTATGTATACATACCAACTGAAGTGTGTTGATAGAGGAAGAAGCTTATAAGCACCACAAGTACCATCACCAGCAAAGCCTCCACTCTGAGAGAAGCCATATCTTGCAAACCGACACAAGTCAAAGAACAGGAGAAGATATGGTCAAGAGCAGAGCTAATAATATAGCTCAAGAGTAGATTATTAGTTGCATTTTTGTACCTAGCTATCACTCAGTCAGCATTAATTCTTATTAGGGGTGGTCTAAGCTAGCTTAGCTAGCTTCACGTATTCCAAAGGAGGAAGAATCCATTAACTTAAGCTTTCCGGCTTTAGATGTTCCAGAATATTGTCTCATGTGTGCTCCACTAGCACAAGGACCAGGCAGCGCGCACATGAGAGCATCATTAAGTAAGTAATGGTGCTCAAAATTTCTATCTTGATGTGTAAAATAGATTTGGATGTGTACGAGAACAGAATAAAATGATAAAACAAACTTTAGTCTCAAAAATTATATGGCCAAAAATTAAAGTATTGTGGAAAGAATAATAATGTAAATCTAGAATTGGACTCTAAATTCGAACTTAATATTCTATAAAATAATTTTCTATATTCCGAATCTAGAAATTCTCAGAACCAATCTACAGCTCCTGTGGGTGGATTGGACGTGAAAATCTAGAAATTGAAACCTAGTATGCGTGTAAAAGCATCATTAGTAGTTGGGACTCTCAAATACAATTTGGAGCCCAAAGTTTTTTTAAAAGGGCAAATGTAGAATATGTTGGATTTGTATGAGAATAGTAGGAAATGATAAAGTGAGCACCAGTCCCAAAGATTGTGTGGTCAAAAATTGTTGTAGGAAAAAATAATATAAAATCTAGAATCTAGAAAGTTAGACTCCAAATTGGAACTTACTATTCTACAAAATATGTTTCTACAATCTAGAATCTAGAAATTGGAAGGCTAGACCCTTAGCACCTATGAGTGGAATGGTACCAAAACTATAAAAATTGGAACTAAAGATGAGACTTAACATTCTACAAAATAAGCTTCTACATTCTAAACCTAGAATCTTGGAAATGGGATGAGCCTTACAAATGATACTCTAACTATTATACAAAATCTGAGTCCCTACATTCTAAATCTAGAATCTAGAAATCGGAAAGGGGTTACTAATGATGCTCTGACAAGCAAGATTATCTATTGTTTATTTTAGGGGCCAACAGGAAGAAGAATGGTCTGGATATATATGTATCAATATCATATTCCAGAAGAGACACGAGGTGCTCACAATAGAGTGGGCAGTAGCTAGACCTCATATATAATTGGTAGCTACTGACTATCATAGGAACATTAATTTGATGTACCTACAGCAGTACATGCAAGACTCATCATAGTCTACACATATTGCCAATAGCCTTAGATTTTGAAAATATTCGATTTATTTATTAGACACACAAATGATCAATATAAATAAATAGATTGTAACCAAATATTAAAACAAAATAAACAGGATATATATTGAAACAACCCAACAAACTAACAAGCCACCAAATTCTGACAACCAAATCTTTTGTTCTTAACACACACAAACTGGTGTTGCATCAGTCATTTGCTAGCTATAGACAATGGTGAATAGTAAATAGGATAGTTACAATTCTAATAGAAGTTACATATAATAGTGCTCCTACATATATACTTTAGCATAAAACTGGCTTGCTAATTATGTGAGCTTACATTGTGTTTCTCATGATCTCACGAGTACAATAAGCATGATAAGGACCACAATAAGTACATCAAGCAATGGAGTGGTGTTAAAGCAAAGACCGGAGCACCATTTTTTTTCCCCCTCCTAATATCGGATATGAAGGATTTCTTGGGCCTGCGTTTGGTTTATACAGGTTCTATTCCTATAGTCAGCTCAATGTTGTTGTCTGAAGATTTTATATTAGCTTCTCTTTGTTGAAAAAAAATCTAGTAATCACATGAAATAAACGACTATGGATATTTCACAGTTCTAATTTTCTGCAGATTACATCTAAATGTGCCCACGCAAAATTACAAGTCTAAGATGGTTGAGTATTGTCATGGACGAGGTCACTGAATCAATCGTACTAATTAAGTTAAATTCTTATCTGAGATCCATTTTTATTTTAGGATGACTCAATCGGGATTAATTATGACCGAACTAATGGAGGTGTATGCTTCTTGAGAATGACACTTTGACAAACTGATATAGTGATAATTGATGCCTTACATGTCGTTCTGCTCTCTTGGCTAATATGTATGTAAAGTGTCCCAGTGCCGAATTGTATATTATATATGTCAGTCCTTGTGAGACTCGTCTCACAGTATCGGTATTTATATACGGATACATATTTTTGTACTATATTTCGTATTTTTGGTTTTCGAAACGCTTTAATTTTTTTTTTCTACTTATAGATTTTCTCCTTACCGACATATCGCCAGTATACCAGTGTATACCGATGACATACCGCCAGGACAAATTTTTCACATTTTAGATATTTTCGTGAATAGTGTTTTGGATATTTTCGTAAATAGTGTTTAGATATTTTCGTGAATAGTGTTTATGCATCATGTTATCCAATGGATAATTGATTTTCTTTGGATGGCCATGAATGACTAAGATCTTTACATGGATCACCATCAACAGTTATGATTAATTCCCCTTCTATATACCCTTTCACTTTCTCTATTCTCTCTCTTTTCATTCTCTTCACTCTCTCTCATTCTTCTTCTTCTCTTCCCTTGGAGCTTGCCAAGAGATTGTCCTTGAGACCTAGAGTGTGGTTTCGTACCCCTCTTGGTGGTGGAGTGGAAGATTAGGCTTGAAGCTTAATCTAGGCAAGTACATCTTGCAAAATCTTGAACAATATTGTTTTGTTGTCATTTTTGTTTTTCTTGGTGTTAACTGCTTGGAATAGTCTAGGCTTTTACTTCTTCACCTTCTTCGTTTTTTTTCTTTTCTTATTCTTCTTATTCTTCGTTTACTACCACCAACCCAAGACAAGTACAACTTCCTCCATGGAGAACATGATGGATCTTCATTTTTGTTTGTTCTATTCTCTTTCTTGCATGATTCTAAGCATCTTTAGTACTTAAAATTTTTGGTTCTAATGGCTATATTTTTGTAGATCTAAGTTTTAAGACCTTTCTTATTTTTCTTCGTTTGGATCTCTAAAAGTTTGTCATTTCTGAAATCTTATGGTCCTATATTGTGGAGAATTTCGTTCTATCAAATTTGGATTTTGAACCGCTTGATTTCGACTTATTTTAAAAAAATTATGTCATTTTGAGTTCATGTGTTCCCTATGCACTTCGGTGCTGATTTTGGGGAAGATGAACAGACTTTCTGCACCAACCTGCGCTTTTGTGCCCTTCAAAAGCGCAAGCTGTGCTTCCTGCACCGACCTGCGCTTGTGTCCTTCAAAAGCGTAAGTTGTGCTTCCTGCACCAACCTGCGCTTATGCGCACTACTCTGCGCGCAGGCTTCCTGCGCTTCTGCGCACTACTCTGCGTGCAGGCTTCCTGCGCACTTTCCTACACGCTTTCTGTGATTTCCTGTACTTTATCATTTTTGCTTGTTTAAGCTATTTTGTAGTTAGAATCTTGTAAAACTCAAAACATAAAAGTTGTAGATCTTTGTCTTGGCTTCAAGAATCTTCTTGTTTCGTCTTAATTGGAGTTCATATGCGACTGATAGTTTCAAGCACAATTTTTGATCTTCTCTACGTGTTTTCTATTTGACCTAAAATGCGACGACCCAACTTGATAACTCGTTAATATTGAACTTGACTTGAACATGAGCTCATCTTGATGATCTTGTATAGTTAGAAAATAATTGTACACCCTATATACAATTGACACTAGCACATTTTCAATTATTATTCTATGTCATGTACTTACTTTATTTATTTCTTCTCATATGCCATGATATGTCTTTCCTTTCGATTCTGTCTTATATGCTATGATATGTATTGTCATGCCTTTTCGGATTTATTGTACTTTACAGTCTATGCCATGTCTAGAATTTTTTTGTTGTGGCCCGCCGTGGCGCACTCTTGTTATATGCCTTCCTTGCTTACTAGATAGTGACCCGTCGTGGTGCACTATTGTACATGTCTTCCCTTGCCTACGATAGTGGCCCGTCGTGGCGCACTCATGTTACTGTCTTCTTTGCTTACTAGATAGTGACCCGTCGTGGTGCACTCTTGTACACGTCTTTCCTTGCTTATATGATAGTGGTCCGTTGAGGCGCACTCCTAACGAGTACTCTTGATATGATAAGTAAATTCGACATAACATGTGAAATCTTGATTCTGTTGCGACAGCCAATCCTGACTTGTTAAGTGTAACTCTTGGCTGGACAACGTGGTTAATTTTTCTGATTGTGATTGTACAAGCTACATGTCTCGTCTTGCATCATGTCTAGGACGTAGATTCCTGGTTACCACGGTCAGGGATTCATAATGAATCTGAATAGGTTAAATGACTAGATTGATCAAGTAGTTCATATAGAGAAATTTTCCAGTTACAGGCGATTCTGTTATTCCGGCCACACCAGTGGACTTGTAGCCTGCCGTCGAGTTGGGCGCATTTTCAGCCCACTGTCATGTGTTGCACTCTAAGTCACCTAATAATTCTTGATAACTCTTGTAACCTCGCCTAGATAACCTGGATAGTCTGCAGGGCTTGTGACTGCGGAAATATTTCAACTGTATCTTGTTAGTAATTAGGATTGTGATAACCCTACTTAGTTAATGTATAAAGCCGTACTCATTACTTGGTCGTGATTGTTGTATGGAGTCCAGTCCAGTCTAGTTTTGTCTAGGCAGTGTCCAGATTTGTTTATTTAGTACATCATTATTTATGCTTTACTTTTGCCGGTAAATGATTAGAGATTAAGTTCTGTTCAGGAGAAGGGTTATAACTCCGGTCCTTGTTTAGTTTACGGGTTGTAACTTGGGTTCCAAATAGTTTTTAAGTTATCTTATCATCATTTATCGTTCATATAGTTCTTATATGCTCACATGTCCCAGTTATCTAACATGCTCACATGTTTCAGTTATCTCATATGCTCACATGTATAATTTTTCTTACATTGTTCAGTTTATTTTACATGTTCACATGCTTCCGTTTAATTCACATGTCCACAGTTTACTTTAGGTCATATATTATTAAACTTTATGCTCCATGTTGTTTGCTTATTGTCTTTTCTATTCTCGGGATAAGTGCATTGGTAGTGCACGAGTCTCGATCCATATTTACTTATTTATGTCTCTATCCATTGCTATGTTAGTTATTGCTGGTTTTAATTCATAGTGTGGTACTTGCTATTGGGGGTTTGACCCCACTGGTATTGCTTGGCCAGATCCGATAGAGGAGCCTAAAGGATCTTCCGTACCATCTACTCGACGGTGACCACCCGGAGCACCAGAGTACCTTATTGAATTTTTCTATATCATTTTCCCACTAGTTATGTACATTATTCTTTTGTGGCGTTTAGCCTCCGAGCAAGTATTTAGCTCGTATTTTGGATCTTGACATTTAGCCTACGGGCTTAAACATGATTTGCGTATTCTAAACTATAGCTAGAGCTTATCATGTATGACTATTACTCTTGCTAGTTCTTTACTTTGTATTACTAGCTTCATGATCACCCATGTATATATAGTTTGGGACGCTTTACTATTTTTATGTCTGATGATATTTCTTGTACTTTGCATATTGGTCTGTGATTGAGATACCTAGGATGGCTTGATCTAGAATTGACTGTTGGATTGTAGTAAATAACCCCCATGTCTATACAGCTTATACGTTTCGGGGTACTGGAGTACTTTAGAATAAGTAGCTGGCCTGGTCCGTCCTTACTTGCCAGTATTTTGGTTTTGGGACGTGACAGTCCTGCACCTTATTCCAAATTATTGGAGTGTCATTCTTTCAAATCAATATTACCGACACATATACTGAAGACTACTTGTCCATATACATTATATGTAATGTGTCACTGCGTTTTTTTACACTTCTTACATCCTTACATCCTAATGTAAATTCTAGTACAAAATCTCATATCTAAATCTAGTACTCTCAACTTTAATATATATATATATATATATATATATATATATATATATATATATACCAATGACCTCTAGCTCAAGTGGTTAGAGTGGGGTACATCCTCCCAAGGGATTGCAGGTTCGAGCAACGGGAGAAGCACATTTAATTTCATGTGGTATGGAATTGCAGACTTACGGTTTTGAAATACTCATCTTGTAATTTGAGATATTCAGTCATCTCCTCGTGTTTTGCCTATAAACTATTATCATTATCAAGAGAAATTCGACAAATTTGGTTCCTACAAAAAAAAGAGGAAAGTACCAAATCTAAACATTTAGGTTTCATTATAGTTTCTCTGTAATATCTTCTAGGATGTTAATTGGTCAAAGTATTGGAAATGATTGAATGTATTTCTGGAAATAACCTACATCCTTCTTTGGTTAGACCCGCAAATCTCATGTTCTTAGAAAACACTATATTTCCAAAGTACTAGTGGCCTTCCTCCTAATATGCCTTAGATACTTGTATTATAAAAATACAATTATCTAACGATATCTCAAGGGGAATGGGTGGGTACATGTGACTTGATCAGACTCAGGACATTAACCTCCACAATCCATATCCAGTCTGATAAGCTACAAACATAAGAGATGCTTTAGGCCTTCAACCATATATGCTATTTTCTCATCCCCAATTTTCCCCATATTATCCAGTCTGATAAGCTACAAACATAAGAGATGCTTTAGGCCTTCAACCATATATGCTATTTTCTCATCCCCAATTTTCCCCATATGGTTTGATACAAATAGTATCACGAACAAACACATAGAATTGATGCAAAACAACTAGGGCTGCAAATGAGCCAAGTCGTTCGCAAGCTGCTCAAAGCTCGGCTCGATGAAAGCACGTTTGAGCTCGGTTCGTTTAGCAAACAAGCTGAGTTCAACTTCATTTTCGAGCTCGTTTAATAAACGAGCCAAGCTCAAGGTTAGAAGTACGCGGCTCGTTTGAGCTCGTGAGCTGCTAGAAGCTCGTTTAAGAGCTCGTTTAGGAGCTTGTTTAGAAGCTCGTTTGTTCTTTGTTGTATTCTAATTTATATATGTTTGTATAAATATGGTTGTATGCATTATATTTATGTCCTTAATTGATATTAAGCAACTTTTTAATTATCTTTTTTGTAAATAAATTGTTAATATTACATGTACTTGAATTCAAACTTAACTAGCTTGAAATCGAGCTCGTTTAGCTTGAAATCAAGCTTAACGAGCTTGATTTCGAACTTGTTTATCAAGTTTGAATCAAACTTGCTTCCCAAGCCAAGCTCGAGCTCAAACCAAGCCAAGCTCAAGCTTAATATAAACAAGATCGAGCCAAGCTCAAGCTCTAAACTAAAAAGCTTATCAAGCTCGAACTCGAGTTCGATTAATTCTAGTCAAGCCGAGCTCGAGCTTACAAAAGCTTGGTTCGACTTGGCTCGTTTGCAGTCACAAGCATATATGATAGTTATCTGTTAATCCTTTTCGTAGAACACTTATTAAGAAACCTTAATTCATCAAAATTCAGACATATAAACCAAATAAAGTCCAAAACCAAGTGTTATATAGAGCTGTTTCATTGGCATACTTGCTATTCTATCCTTGCGTAGCAACAAACTATAAAACTAAGGGCCCGTTTGGTTTGCAGGATTGGACAATGTAATGTAATTGACATTACGTTGTCAATCTAACTCGGGTGTTTGGTTGGACAAAAAAATAGATATAATGTAATCGCGATTACAAGTTTGATTACATTATATCAGTTTCTTCTCAACTCAATTTGTCACGACCCGGTCCCAATTTTTTGGGTCAAATCGGATCATGCCCAGCCTGCACCGTTGTTGAGACGGCGGCAGTAAGCTGTATCACTCATGCAGGTAATCAACAACACAGACTAATTGCCACAACTTTATATTTTAATAATTAAAACTTGTCCAAACACAAAGTTTTCAATACAACCCACAACTGAAATAAAAATAATTGTCTTTCACAATAACATAAATTGGAAATAAAACTAATTAGCAGACTCCTCATCATCATCTGGTAGAACAGCCGGGTACAGCTCAGGATCATAATAACTACTAATCAGTAGCTCTGCATCATCAGTAGGACCTAAAAATTAGTCTCCAGTCAGGAGGGAGCAAAGTACAATTCATGATATTTTAACAATTGAAATAATAATGGAGTTATGTATTTTAAAACAATTTGAAATAAATAGTTTTTCCAACAGTTAAAATATTGTGATGTGAATAGACAATGAATATGACCGGATTGGGTTGTACAGTTGTATCCTATTGATACGATATGGCTTATCCCCGTGTGTATGAGGGGTAAGCTAACACAGTCATTATACTTTTGGATGTGGTCATACTCATTACACTACTCCCCCAGTACCCAACAGTTAAACAGTCAATGCTCTCAGAGAGAGAGTTCCGTGTTGCATCGTGGTTTAAACTTGCAATAAAACTATTACTAAATAATTGTAAACTACCACAAAATGTACTTGCCTTCGATTATGACTGGATTTGAAATGTCTTCGGGATTGAATTCAGACTTGTCCTCGAAATCCTACAATCGAAGTCTGCCTTAGATTTCCAAAATTGTCATGCTATATGTGCTAGTTACAATCTCTAAATTTGTCCTAGTCAATTTTAATCTTTATTATACTAACTCAAACAAAACTCGATTATCTAATGCGTTACATTTAATTATGATGGAAAGATCATTTTATATTTAATTTTGGAAAAACTTTGTATTTATCGGTTTATTGACAAAACTTGGTATTTTATAATTTATATAATAAAACTACATTTTTCTTTAAATGAGAAAACGTGAAACTTGTTTAAATAATAACTTGTAATTTTTCTAATTTATTTAATGTGAGAAAACAATATTAATTTTCTATAAAATAATTATTTTACTATTTTACGTGTTTACGTCAAACACAAACCAGAAAAGAATAAAAATTTAACTAACTTATTACAAAACCACAGAAAATAATAAATTGGGCTTATGCCCTTTACAGACCATTTTACATAAATTTAAATAAGAGGAAAACTCTGGTTAGTCTCAAAAATTATCCTACAATTTATTTACAAAATAAAAATAATAATTTAAATTAAATTGAATTAATTTACGAGTCTCAGATATTGGTCCAATCGTCAAAAATAGCTAATGCCTCAACGTCCGGTAAAACCTGGTTTCGTTTGCATTTTGCTAAAGGCCCATTGACCGGTACGGTCGTCGCCCAAAATCTAATTAATAAACAATTTCGAAAACCGATTTGAAAATCCATTTATATAATTTTTAAAAATTTCGGCAGCATTCCCTCTATTTTCGGGATAACCCAAAACTGGGAAAATGTGCCACAAACACCAAACACAAGTCCCATACCAGGAAAACCCAATTTCCAACCAGAAAATAATAATATCCAGAACCCGAAAATAATATACACAGCACGTTTCCGAAATTCGGAAAACCGAATGAAACTCGAAAAACCCGAAGTGAACTTCGGAAAACCGAACGAACTTCGGAAAACCGAAAACCAACAGAACACTTAAAGAAAATAAGTCACAGAACCAATTCCGAAATGGAATTGGAAAACCTAAACCAATGAAATTCCCAGAACTCTTTTCCGAGAGATTCTCAAAAAAATCCGAACCAACAGAAAACTCAAAAACCAATCCGAAACCAACAGAACCTATCCGAAAGGGTTTCGGAAAGCCCAAAAATTGTCTATAATTTACCGAATTCCCGGGGGAAATTCGTGGACCAAAATTCATCAAGACTGAAAAATGGAAACGGGGCAACGGAAATATACCAGAAATTGCTCGGCTAGAGCTCTCAGGTGAAATTTTTAGAGAAAAAGAACTCCGCGGACAGCGTCTCGAGCTCGGGTCAGCGCCTCACCGGGGTTCGGCTGCGTGTACAGCACCCGAGCTTGGAAAAGACAGCGGCGGGGTGCCGCGGAACAGCACCGGAGAATGAGGTGGCCGCCCGGGTCAGGCTGGCGCACACAAACGCGGGGAAGGCGGCGGCCGGGGTTGGTCGCCGGTATGGCGTCGGCCTCGGAAGGGTAGCGCCAAGCTCGGGGTTCCTGGGCCGGGTGGTTCGGCGCCGGAGGGAGGTCGGGGTTCACCGGAAAGGGCGCGGCCGGGGTTCTCCAGCGTCGGTCGAGGTTAGGGCACAAGTTTGGGGAAAGTGAGATGGTGATGGAGATGGTGAGATGGAGGGGGTTAATATAGGGGAAGTGAGCGGGGGTTACCGGAAACCCAACGGCCATGGCCGTTCGGAAGTCGAAACGGAGGGGTCGCGGCGGTTTCGGGAAAGGTCGACCAAGAGTCACCGTAAGAAAACCAACAGAAGGAAGAGGATGTATTTAAAGTCTCTCTCTCTCTCTAAAGTATTAAAGAGTTTTTATTGGTTTAAAGATCCAAGTGGGGTTAAGAATTAAACCAAAGGCTTGGGTCATGGGCTTTAAGAAAATGGCTTCTTAAAAATGGTTAATGGTTTTTTTTTTTTAAGGGTTGGGCTAACAAGATTTGGTCTCAAATACTTGGGCTAAACAAATATAGTGAGCTAAAAGAAAATAATAGGGAAAGGCTTTGAAAATTATAAATAATTTTTCTTTAGAAAAATATAACTAAGCATTTTAAAATATTTTTAGTTTCAAATTGGGTTCGGGTCTGAGCCAGAAAATCAAAATCCAAGTTATTAATTTTCGAAAGTATTTTTCTGTAAAATAATTTGAAAAAAACTAACTGGCAAACACATACTAATAAAATTTAAAATGTAACCGAAAAATTACGGGTTTCACAACCTTCCCTCCTTAAGAAATTTCGTCCTCGAAATTTAAAGGATAGGGTTAGGAATTACCTCAGGTCTCAAACAAGTACGGGTACTGCTCTCGCATCTCTTCTCGCTCCCAGGTAGACTCGCCTGGAGAATTGTGCCTCCACATAACTCTGACTATGGGAGTCACCGAAGTCCTGGTCCTCTTCTCGCCTCTGTCCAAAATTGCCACAGGTTTCTCTGGTACTGTAAGGCTGGGTCCAATCCAGCTCTGAATGGTCCAAGATGTGACTCGGATCCGAGATTTAGCGTCTGAGCTGCGAAACATGGAAGACGTTGTGCACGCCCTCAAGATTAGCTGGTAGAGCTAACCGATACGCTACTTCACCAATTCGGCTCAAAACTTCAAATGGTCCGATATATCTGGGACTCAGCTTTCAGATCTGCCAAATCGGATAGTTCCTCTGGTAGGAGAAATCTTCACAAAGATACTATCCCTTCTTCAAAATCCAGTGGTCGACGACTGCTATCAGCCCAATGCTTCTGCCTGTCTTGGGCAATCCTGAGCTTGTCTCTAATCACCTTCACCTTCTCTGCTGCGTCAGTCACCATTTCTGGCCCCAGCAGTACTCTTTCTCCTACGTCGTCCCATGCAAGTGGAGTGCGGCAACGACGTCCATAAAGAGCTTCAAATGGTGTCATACCAATGCTAGCTTGGTAACTGTTGTTGTAGGAGAATTCCACCAAATGCAAGTGGTCTTCCCAAGACCCTCCAAATTCCAAGACACAAGATCTCAGCATATCTTCTAACGTCTGGATGGTCCTCTCCGATTGTCCGTCAGTTTGGGGATGGTAGGCTGTGCTGAACTTCAGTTTTGTTCCCAAGCTGTCATGCAAACTCTTCCAAAAGTGAGTGGTAAATCTAGTATCTCGGTCAGATACAATACTTACCGGTACTCCATGAATCCGGTAGATGTGCCGTATGTATAGTGCCGCCAACTTCTCGGTGGATAAACCAACCTTGAAGGGGATAAAGTGAGCTGACTTAGTCAGTCAGTCTACAATAACCCAAATGGCGTCCTTCCCTCCTTGGGATCGAGGCAATCCTGACACAAAGTCCATTGTTATATTCCAACTTTCACTCCGGAATGTCCAGCGGCTGTAGAAGTCCTGCGGGTCTTTGTCTGCTAGCCTTCACTTGTTGACAAATCAAGCATCTAGCCATAAATCTGGATACATCCTTCTTCATTCCATACCACCAAACAATGGTACGCATATCCTGATACATCTTGTTAGCTCCAGGATGTATGGAATACTGCGACTGGTGCGCTTCTTGCATAAGCTCATTCCTCAGTTCGTCAGATGGTACACACAGCCTCGTACCATTCTTCAATGCTCCGTCACTGGCGATAGAGAATCCTTCAAGTGTTTCTGCTAGCACTTCATCTCTGAGTTTGCAAAGCGTATCGTCTTGGAATTGTGTCTCCTTGACTTTGTCCATCAGACTTGAACGCAATTGCAACTGCATCATGGTTGAGTCAGCTCCAGGTACAATAGCTTCTTGCCCCAGTTCCTTCATCTTTTCCTCAGGCAGTACAATCTCCAGACCAAGCTTCTCTATGTCCTCCAACAAGTGCCGCTCCTTAGTCAAGAACATCGCCACTGGGTATCGACTAAGTGTATTTGCAACCACATTAGCCTTACCCGGATGGTACTGCAAGTCGATGTCAAAATCCTTCATCAGTTCCAGCCATCTTCTTTGTCTCATGTTCAACTCCTTCTGAGTGAAAACATATTTCAGACTTTTGTGGTCTGTATATATTTTCACTCTTCTCCGTAGAGATAATGCTTTCATAGCTCAAAGCAAAGATGGCTGCAGCAAGCTCCAGATCATGTGTGGGATAATTCTTCTCATGAGTCCGTAATTGCCTAGATGCATAAGCAATCACTTTCCCATGTTGTTGAAGAACGCAACCCAGTCCTTTTCCAGAGGCATCGCTGTATATTGAGAAACCTCCGGTACCTGCGGGTAGCGCAAGTATCGGTGCTGTTATAAGTCTCTTCTTCAGTTCCTCAAATGATGTCTGGCAAGCTTCCGTCCAGATGAACTCTTCATTCTTCCGAGTGAGCTTCGTCATTGGTTCAGCAATCTTGGCGAAATACTTCACAAACTTCCGGTAGTAGCCAGCCAAGCCCAAGAAACTTCTGATTTCAGCAACTGAGCTTGGAGTTGACCACTTTTCAACAGCAGCTATCTTCTTAGGGTCCACCAAAATTCCTTCTCCTGTGACAATATGGCCAAGAAAATCCACCTTGTCTAGAAAGAATTCACATTTGGATAGCTTACCATATAGCTTCTCCTTTCTCAAAGTTCCTAGAACTTTCCTGAGGTGCTCTTCATGCTCCTCCTCAGTCTTCGAGCAGATCAAAATGTCATCGATGAAGACAACACAAATTGATCTAAGTATTCATGGAAAACCTTGTTCATAAGGTTCATGAACACAGCAGGAGCATTCGTCAGTCCAAACGGCATGACCAAGAATTCAATCTACCCATACTTGGTGTTGAACGCCGTCTTGGGAATGTCTTCCTTCCTGACCTTGATCTGATGGTAGCCAGATCTGAGGTCTATCTTCAAGAACACCTTGGCTCCACTGAGTTGGTCAAACAGGTCATCAATCTGGGACAGAGGGTACTTGTTCTTGATGGTGATGTTGTTCAGCGCCCGGTAGTCGATGCACATCCGCACAATTCCGTCCTTCTTGGGAACAAACAAGACAGGTGCTCCCCAGGGTGAAGCTCCATCTCGAATAAATCCCAAAGCCTTCAGTTCATTGATCTGATCCTTCATCTCCTTGGCCTCCTTCGGGTTGACTCTGTAGAATCCCTTAGAAATAGGGGAAGAGCCGGGGACTAGGTCAATGGTGAACTCTATGTCTCGATCTGGGGGTAATCCGGGAAGACTATCGGGGAAGACATCCACAAATTCTGCTATGATAGGATGGGGAGGTCCGGGTTCTTCTGTGATAGAGGTGTAGGTAACACACTCTATATCATCCGGAGTTCGAGAGATTTCAAACTCCGGCTCTCCAGGTGGGCTGAAGACTACACATCCTCTGTGACAGTCTATCAGCACATGCTGTTTACTCAACCAGTCCATCCCTAGGACTACATCATAATTGGGTAAGGACATCACAAGCAAAGGTGCTATGAATTGGTGGCCAGATATGGTGATAGGGCAGTTACAGGTCTCAGTGATGGGTAGGGGTCCTCCACCGGTCATGACTCTACATATCTTCTTGCTAAAGCCCGTAACTATGTGGTGTGCAGAGATAAATTTTGTGGATATGAAACTATGTGATGCACCCGAATCAAATAAAGCTAAGGCAGGATAGGAATCCACATAAATGAAATCTGCGATGACATCAGCGGTAGGTTCCTGCTCTGGCTCCACCTCATCTGCTGCTAGGGCAAAGGCTCGCCCAGTCTTCTGTTGATGCTGCCCAAATTGTTGTTGCTGAGTGGGCAGAGGACCTTTTTGTTGAGTTGCTCCAGTCCGGTGGATCGACGAGGGGCAGTCCTTCACTTGGTGGGTGGCAGACCCACAGACTAGGCAGTGTCCTAGCCTCTTCCTGCAGATGTTCGACTGATGCCCTGGCCTCTTGCAAAAATCACAGACAGGGATTTGCCTCTGAGGTGCTCTATCATTGTTCCTCGCCTGTTGGTGCTGGTGGTGGTGGTGAGGAGGTCGGTTGTTGTTGTGTTGTTAGGATTCTTCTGATTACCCTGGAAGTTGTTAGTTCCAGGATAATCCCTCTTTGAGCGAGCGGGTTGACTCTTCTCTATATCCTGAGCTCGCTCCAGGATCCTTTCATAAGTCTTAGCACCGTCTGATATTACATGAGTGCGGATATCCTCTCTCAGCCCATATCTGAACCTTTCAGCACGATCATCAGGGCCAGCTACCAAGTTCTTGGCAAAACGGCTGAGTTGGCCGAATTCTGCCGCATATTCTCCAACAGTCATATTTTCTTGCTTCAGGTTCTGAAATTGCCTCTCCATCTCCCGCAACTTTGATGTTGGGAAGAACTTCCTCTGGAACAACCTCTTGAAGGTGTCCCAGTCAAGCTGCTTGTCCTGGAGTCGGGGTTTATTCCGATACCAAGTGCTTGCTACATTTTGCAGTTGGAGTCCTACTGCTTCGGCCTTGAGGTCTTCTGGAATTCGAGCGACACTTAGAAGACGCTCCATGCTATCGAGCCATTCATCAGCATAGATGATTCCCTCGGTTCCCTTGAAGGGTCGAGGGTTCTGCTTCTTGAAACTCTCAATATCGCCCACCTTGGCAATATGATCCCCATTAATTTAAATGGCCTTAATGTTACATAAATTAATCCCTTAGATTTATGTTTACCTTGGAAGGCCTTGGTTCAAGTTGAGCTGCTTCTCCTCTTCCCAGAGCAGTCATAGCCACGTTATGAGCATTCTCCATGCTTTCCCTCATAATCACGGTTTGCTCTTGATGAGCTTCCGTTTGAGCTCTCTGGGCTTCTAGCACTCCTCGTAGCAGACCTATGAGGTCGGTGGGGTCCACAGGCACCGGTGGAGCAGCTGGAGTGGGCAATACTGTAGGAGGCTGCATCTCCGTCTGGGAAGATGTAGGATCCGTCGGCGTATTATGGGGACGGTCGGCCAACTGTCGAGGTGTAGGATTCGGACTTGATTGGGGAGGTGGGGTATGATAGGGTGAAGATACCCCATCGTCAGCAGGGTTGGTCTTGTCAGTGGCCATTCTCTGGAAGGTTTAGGATATAAACATAAGCAAGGTAGCCTACCAGTCTATATTCAAACAAAAATATTTATTTATAATATATTTCGATCATATGTTGTGACAAATTAATGTTTTAGTGTTCTAAATGTTTCTAGATATGTTTTTCTAAGTTGTTGATCGGACCTGCATGGGCCACCACTAAAAACATGTCACGATCCGGTCCCAATTTCTTGGGTCGAATCGGATCATGCCCAGCCTGTACCGTTGTTGAGACGGCGGCAGTAAGCTGTATCACTCATGCAGGTAATCAACAACACAGACTAATTGCCACAACTTTAATATTTCGATAATTAAAACTTGTCCAAACACAAAGTTTTCAATACAACCCACAACTGAAATAAAAATAATTGTCTTTCACAATAACATAAACTGGAAATAAAACTAATTAGCAGACTCCTCATCATCATCCTCTGGTAGAACAACCGGGTACAACTCAGGATCATAATAACTACTAATCAGTAGCTCTGCATCATCAGTAGGACCTAAAATATAGTCTCCAGTCAGGAGGGAGCAAAGTACAATTCATGATATTTTAACAATTGAAATAATAATGTAGTTATGTATTTTTAAACAATTTGAAATAAATAGTTTTTCCAACAGTTAAAATATTGTGATGTGAATAGGCAATGAATATGACCGGATTGGGTTGTACAGTTGTATCCTATTGATACGATATGGTTTATCTCCGTGTGTATGAGGGATAAGCTAACACAGTCATTATACTATTTTGGATATGGTCATACTCATTACTGTCACGACCCGCACCCACTGTGAGGGTACGAGAACGTAACAGCGCCAAGCCTATGCCACAGTGTCGGCGGTAGAACGCTGTTCTAGGTCATAAACTATAACTAACATAATATGAATACTCTCCATAAGGAGGCCAACACAGAGGTATAACTCAATCACAATCTATGGATAGAATATGGCATGATGAATTAGATAAAAAATCCTTAACTGAGGTACAACAGAAATGAAATAACAAGCCTCACCAACTACCAGTCTCAACATCTAAAATATACAACTCTGAAAATAAAGACAACAGCTAAAACATGGAAAGAAATAGTCTAAGCTATCTACACTAAGCAAGGGTATCATCCTCAGCAGCTGCCTGAACCTCCCCAGGGGTCCAGGTCGCGAGTATCATCTAGGCAAGCTCCAAAGTAAGGGGTGCAGGGCTCCTCATCATCCTCTGTAAAATTTTCAACAGGTCCAGTCAGGACGGGAGCGAGCACAATACATCTTAACAGTTCATAGCAGGTTAGAAAATATAATCATGCAGTAAAGTAAGATATAGATACTGAAGAAAATGCAGTATGTAAACAGAGAGAGAACTGTAATAGAAATATCTACTAAGTAGAGAGCTACCAGTGACTAGTAATTTAGAGCACAAAGTCGACATGTGAGCGGCTTGATTTGTACATGGCTATACTAAAGAGGCGTACATGGCTATTCTACTTTGGAATTGTTCACATGGCTATTTATACCCCCGTACCCCCAACTAATACACAAGGATCCAACCAAGTTATGTTATGATTCTATGTAACAGCCCCCGAAGGGTGGTAAGCCCCCAAAGGATGATATGCCCCCAAAGGGTGATAAGCCCCTGAAGGGTGATATGCCCCCAAAGGGTGATAAGCCCCCAAAGGGTGATAAGCCCCCGAAGGGTGATATGCCCCCAAAGGGTGATAAGCCCCCAAAGGGTGATAAGCCTCCGAAGGGTGGTACATAGTAGTCCCATAAATAGGAATTCTGATAGACTCAATAAACGGGATAAGGATTCAGAGAAGACTCTGTGATCATAAGGGTATATGTCACAAGTGATCAAAGAACCAAAGAAGCATATGATACGCCATGTAAGTAAAACGCACAGAACATAGAGTACCCGATGCTCCCTGAAGGGATAACAACTCAAGAAGGGATCCATATAGTATTAATCCGTGTGACCAACGTGACAGTATCAAGTAAAGTAATTTAATGCAGGAAATAATTCTAAGCAAGTTATGAAATGATCAGAGAATGTACTCGCCTCGTATCTGAATGTCTGAAGTAAATGTACTATCCGAGATTAGATACCTGACTCCTAGTTAGAGCAACACAAGTCAAGATGTATACAGGGGATGATAAATGTAATCTACTATGCATCTGCATGCTATCTAGGTCGAACTAGACTAAAGTCAACTCTTGGTCAACTACACTAGTCAAACAAGGTCAACTAGGTCAAGACTGACTCAAACAAGTCTAATAAGTCTCACTAGGCCTAACCAAGCCTAGTCTAGCAATCACACACCATTCACAAGTCATACTAGACTACCAACACACAATCATGGTGTATCATACCATACACATAGGCTATGCCCATAGTCCATATCACACCTATATATATATATATATTATATATACTATCTATATACACATACATGTATATATCAATAGGAAATCTCTATTTATCACATTAACACATTTAGCCACACACACATATATATATAATATATATATATATATATATATATATATATATATATATATTATATAGAGAGAGAGAGAGAGAGAGAGAGAGAGAGGGATAGAGGAGAGCATGTAAATGTGTGAGTGTGTAGCTAGGATACATGTGACAGGGACTCACCCATGTGTGTGTACATGTGAGCATGTAATGTGTTCAGTGTCAAGCTAGAGTGTGACATGGTGTCATACATGTACATGGTGTATAGGTGAATTAGAGTGTCAATAGGGTGTCTCAGTTTCAGGTTTACATGTGTAGGTGTGTGTGTGGTTTGATAGTTAAAGAGTGACAGGAAAGGAGGGTGTGCAAGAGTGTCAAGGTATCACATGTGTGGCTTGTGAATGTGAGAGGGTTAGCAAGAGTGTGTTCTCAGTTGTATATAACCAATCTCAGTTCAGTTTTATGCAAGGATGGAATCCCATATTTCTTGGTGAACACCAGTCAATGTGAATGCATAAAATCAGGATTTAGGCATAGGTATATAACAGGAAAGATGATTCAATGTGTATGTGTACTTGTGTCAAGTGTCCAGAATTCTCAAGTTTTTGTAACCTGGTAAAACTCGGTTATTCATTCAGCAATTAGAGATATTACATACATTTACATATAATATGGTAGGGAGGGGGAAACATATGAATATTCAAAGTGTGTGTGTGTGTGTCATGAGTGAGAGTGAGGGCATGTGGGCTTGTGTGTGTAGAGCTAGAGTGTCAAGAGTGTGGTGATACATGAGGGTGAGTGTCACAGTGAAGAAAGTGTGAGGGAGTGAACCTGGTGCATGCCAATGTGTGGTGTGAGTAGGGTGATAGGTTAGAGGGTGTGTGTGTCATATGGTGCATGAAAAACAGTGTGAAACAAAGGAAATCAGTGAGAAAATCAGTGAGGAATACTGTGTACAAACTCAGATTTACACATAAATACCATTCTCAAATTTAAACTCAGATTTGAATCCCCACACAATCCCAAAACAGTAAAACAGTTCACAAATTGAATTTCAGGTTTTTAAACCCAATTTCATATTCCAGATTTCAGTTAACTGTAATGCCCCGCTCCGCATCGGTGCATTACGATGAGTCGTTGACTCGAAGAGTTGCGTTGACCCGATAAGGTATCGATGCGAATCGATGCAAGTGTTGCGTTGGCCAAAGGTAAGCTTTGAGTCGGTTGGAATCTATGAATCGAATCGATGCAAAGAGTAAGTCCCACTTGAGCAAGTGCTGATTTTAGTTGATCTGGTATGCAGGCTATGCTTCTACGCTGGACGATAAGAGGTCGGCATTTTGCCTTATGCAATGAAGTATCCGCGAAACCAAATCGAGGCCTTGCAACGAAACGTGGCATGGGCGCGATAGGCCAAATCAACCGAGTAGAGCAAAGGAATGGCTAAGTCCGGGAGTTAGCTATGCGATCGAGTTATGGAAGCGAGGCACTTCAGTCGGCGAAACGGCAAGGCGTAAGACTTAAGGTGGGCGGGTTCTTGACTCTCTCCCTATTCCTTCACGTCTAATAAAATATGTTATGGTATGCGTAATATGTTATCGAGTTAGCGAGCGTGGCTCGGCGAGTAAGTGTCTAAGTAGGCGTTGAACACTAAGATAGAACATTGAACAATCGAAACATTGAAGCGACGTACATCAAGTGCACGAGTCGCGATAGGGCATGATGGTAGAACATTGAAAGACAACATCGAGATGTGCATCAGGTGCACGGCTCCGAGAACATTGAACACTAGGCATAGAACATTGAATACGGTGCTGAGCGTGCCCTCGGGCACTTATGCTATGAAATGACTAAGTAAATACGGAAGTAGGCTATGCGAATAACAATACGAACGGGACGCGTAAGTATGAGTACGAGACGACAAAGCCGTTGGGCGTCGTGCATCAATATGGATGTGTTGGGGCATAACGCCGACGGAGCTCCCCATATGAATGGTGGATTATGTTTATGGCACGGGAAACCGTTTATGGCACGGGAAACCGTTTATGTGCGACACTATGTTTATGGAATACGAGATCGGTTGGTATGCTATGGATTGTATGATATGGAACGTATTGCATGGTCAATGGACTCGGATTGCCCGTGCACGGGTGCGGCTTCCCTCGAACGGTTACGCCGGGGCGCCGGGACCGTTCGGCCTAGGAGGGAATTATGTGTGGTATTTATGGTGCACAATATTCGGACGGATTGCGACCGTCCAGTGCTGTGATAAGCTATGATACCCGTAAGTTTGGGATCCTTCGGATACTGGGCTAGCAACCCGTATTGAAGCGATTGTAGGCTTACACATATGAGATGCCAAGTCCATTACGGTGCGACACACCGTGACCTTCATATAGTTAGGGCCGGTGGGCTGAGTATGAGAGCTGGGTGCAGGCGTAGGGCCTGCCACCCATTATGCATAAGTTTACGTTTACGAATTGGTCGGTTGTACGAATCGTATGTTTGCTTATGTTAAGTTCTAACCACTGCAGGCTAAGGGAAACGGGACGAGATGAGCACGAACACTATGTTTACGTTTATGTTATGGCTAACTGTATCTGCTGCAGAAACACGGGATGTGGTGACACATTATAATAATATGCTATGTTAAGTTTTGCCATGAAATTGATCCTAAGGCTAAATAGAAAGACCACAAAGTAAGATGCATGCTCACTAAATGATTAAGTGTTTGGTTTGGGTGTGAGCGGGTCTTGATCAGTGCGAAGCGAGGACGAAAGCACTAAACCCCCACTAGTTTATGTGCAGGTTCAGGTTATGAGATGCCCTCGGGGCGGAGCTTGGCTTGGACGTGCCGAGGCATGGAGTCCTTGGCGTTCAAGAGGAGCTTCCGCATATGCGTTCGGACTTGCGACATGGAGATGTTCGGCCGAAGACTACTTGGTGGCTATAAAGAGGCATAATGTATGGAGCAATGTAATCCTTTATGAGCTAGAGAGATCATGAGCGTTGTAGCCAATTGGCATTTTATGTTGGGCTATTCAGAGCCTTTGTAACCTTCAGTTCAATATGAATAAAAGAGATTCTTATGTTTCACTTGTTTTCTTCCGCTGCTTATGTTATCAATTTGAGATAGTTCTATGTGAACCTGTTATCTTGCCTTGCACGAGCGCAACTCCAGGCTCGTGCGGCATCACGCCCCAGCGATGGCGATGATTCGGGTTAAATCTAGCGAGGACGAGCGATTTCCCGGGTCGGGGCGTGACAAGTTGGTATCAGAGCGGTTCCATCCTTTGGACCGTGCACGAATCTCTTCGACCCTCAGTTGCTTCGTTATCGAATCCAGTCGACTCTAAGTTGTTTCCGCAACCGCATGGCTCATAGATGTGCTCGACGCTACATTGGATGTTCCATACAATAAGTCTGTATTATGTGAGTACGTCTGCCACAAGTATGTCGTGACTATCCCGCTATCTCCGGGTGCCTCCGGAGAGTGTTGGTTGCACGAAGTGCAACGAGTTAGGGGATATTGGGTGCATGAAGTACAACGAATATGGTGATGTGGTTGCATAAAGTGCAAAGATGTGTTGCTGGTCGCACGAAGTGCAAGGAAATATGTGCTGTTGGTTGCACGAAGTGCAACGGGTCGATATGTGAGACAATGCGTGTTATGTGACTACGGAAATGGTTATGTGTTATCGGTTGCACGGAGTGCAGCAAGTCGTGGATCGTTCGTTGCATCGGTGCAACGAGTCGATACGGTATGATGTGCGTAGTATGGCTATGCGGATGGATAGCAAAATGTTGTGCGAGATTGAGTAAAGACCTTAAGTATCGAGACTAAGTTGTTGTACGAGCTGTAACGTGCGGGATTCGAAGATCGTGGATGCGATAGTAACGAATCGAGTTGGTCGCTAAGTCGAGTTGAGTAGGCGAACGTTTATGTTGGCCGTACGTCGCGTTGAGCTTTGAATAAGCGAATGTTACGGGTGGGATCGATGATGATCGCCATGGTACGGTTAGATTGAATGTATGTCAAACTTGAGCTGACGTTAGAGCTGGGATCGGAAGGATCGCCATACGGGACGTTAAGTTGAGATAGAAGTCGGACCTATGCGAAGTGTGATGTCGAGTAATGACTCGATTTCGAGTGGTATATGCAATACCAATTATGCGAGCAAGTATAGCGAAGTATTGTGTCGATAACGATAGGCTCGATCCTGAGTGGTATATGGAATACCACTTAGCGATAGCGATGTTAAGCTGGTTGGGGACTTACGATAGGTTACGTCGAGACAATTATGTTGATACGATACGTTGTCCTCAACGGACGGAGTAGTGCCGAGACTTGAGTGTGAATGACTTAGTAGAAGTCGATGCGAGTATGCCTTGATGAATTAAGTTGAACGAGTATGTGCGAAGTCATACCTATGGATGATACGTCGGACGAGGATTCGTTAAGCGTAAGTCGAACAATAGGCTGAGCATAACGAAGGAATGTTGCGTTGAGGAAATAGTCGATGCGGTCGAACTTATAATGAGTTAGTACGGAGACTTCTTCGGAATGAATTGAGTAGGTACGGAGAAATCGTACGAACAAATTTGGGTTAACGCGATGAATCGGTAGCACAATTGGAAGTACGAGTTAGGGATATGAGAATGGATATGTGAAATTTAAAATTATGTCGCGATGATGTTAAGTAGTTACAACCGATTGGATCTTGATAAGTGCGAGACTTGATTCGTATTCGAGTTCGAATAATGGCAATGATTGCAACGGGTTTGAGCTTATGAGAAAGGAAGATGTTCAAGTTATGCATATCGACGATGGTATGAGGTGTATCAAAGACGATATGTAATAACTCGGGGATACTCTGATCGAATGAACGAAAAATTATGTTGAGCATTGTTGTTGGATGAATAAGATGCAAGTTAAGTTGATGGCAGTTTGGATGATAACGGTAGGAACGCTTCGGAGAATTTGAGAGTCGAGGGATATTGCTTGGATGAAAATGGAAGTGTAAAGATTGCTTCGCAGATCACCACTATGTTGACATTCTTGTCTTGAGCGAGCGCAACACCAGCCTCGCACATGCGTTACATCAAATTAGAACGATCATTCCGCGTGAGCGCTGGTATGGTGATTCATCCAGCGGGGATGATCGAACTTACGAGGCGTGGCAATTTGGATATGGATTTGTAGTTTGATGCGAAGGTGGAATTGAGGATTGTGCGATATTGTTAACGGCAGTGCCTAAGTGACTCGAGTAGTAACGGCACATCAGTTGTGCGGGAGTAGACAAATTATGGATTGGTATGTCGGATTGGGTAAGAGTCGAATAGAAAATGTCGGAAATTGATTTGGCTCCGCAATAGGATATAGCATGGTTCGTTCTAACTGTCCCTCGTTGATGATCTTCAATTATCGAGCGTAGTTTCGGGGCAGGACCCTAGAAGACTTGACCGCCAAATCAAGTGAATGTTAAAGTCCCATAGGATGACCCTAAAGAAGTCGCGTAAGAAGAATAAGGAATGAGGTAGTGCATGTTGAGGATAAGTCTAAGCGAGTGAGTATCGTGTCTCGAAAGTTAGCGAGTACTTGAATCGATATGGTCAAGGAAAAGTTATGTTGGATCGAATAGACGTTGAGGAACGTACTTAGCGTAGTGATGCGGTAAGGCGATTGCAAGGGTTCTGCAATGCGCGAGAGCAACGGATAGTAGAACGACCTAAGAGTGTGTCGTAGTTCGGTTGAGTAACGGTTAGGCTATGTGTGTTGAGCGCGCGAGTTACGTTACGAAACGAACTAGTCGGGATTGAATCGATGATTGAGTGAGGGATTCGTACTCGGTCGAGAGTAGGAGATGGGCGTATCGTAAGAGACCTTGGGTCGGAAAGATTGTTGCCTTTGAGCATCGTAGACTCAAGTTGACCTCTTGTGTCGGAAGAGCGCGAGCACGATGTCTGGATAAGTTGCCTAGCGGGGGTAGCCCTAGACTCGATATGCGGGTAGTTCGAGAACGTGGATCGTTGAAATATTTGTGTGCGAGACTTAGTACGGATTGTAGACAAAAGAATTTGCGACATGTTGACGTAGTCCATGTCGATAGGCCAAGTGTTATGAATGGTTGGATGAAAGACTTGAGTATGCGAGAGATAGGCAAACGGTTGGGCGAATAGGCGTTGCGGGAGCTTGTTGCGATCGGATGCGCAATGACTTGTGCAATGCGAGTGTTAGGTGGCCGACGAGAAACTCACAAGATCGAAGTTATGGTTGAATTAAGTTATGTGCTAGATGTTGGAAGATGATCGCATGTTATGGGATGATGCATACGAGAATTATCTGGGAATAGGCGCTAAGATATGACTAAGTCGAGTACGGACCGATGGATGCTTGAAGATTTAAGTTGAGTTTGTTAGTTGTCCCGATATCCTACAACTAAGCTTGGCTGAAATGCATATATTGGTGGGACGCCTAAAATAGTGTATGATCCAGACTGAGTTGTATGATTCAACGATAGTAACACGAGATCGTGAAGCGATCTATGCGAGGCACTTGGATTAAGTGTTGGTTTTGGTTCGAGGACGAACCTGATTTTGAGTGGTATATTATGTAATGCCCGCTCCGCATCGGTGCATTACGATGAGCGTTGACTCGAAGAGTTGCGTTGACCGATAAGGTAATCGAATCGATGCAAGTGTTGCGTTGGCCAAAGGTAAGCTTTGAGTCGGTTGGAATCTATGAATCGAATCGATGCAAAGAGTAAGTCCCACTTGAGCAAGTGCTGATTTTAGTTGATCTGGTATGCAGGCTATGCTTCTACGCTGGACGATAAGAGGTCGGCATTTTACCTTATGCAATGAAGTATCCGCGAAACCAAATCGAGGCCTTGCAACGAAACGTGGCATGGGCGCGATAGGCCAAATCAACCGAGTAGAGCAAAGGAATGGCTAAGTCCGGGAGTTAGCTATGCGATCGAGTTATGGAAGCGAGGCGCTTCAGTCGGCGAAACGGCAAGGCGTAAGACTTAAGGTGGGCGGGTTCTTGACTCTCTCCCTATTCCTTCACGTCTAATAAAATATGTTATGGTATGCGTAATATGTTATCGAGTTAGCGAGCGTGGCTCGGTGAGTAAGTGTCTAAGTAGGCGTTGAACACTAAGATAGAACATTGAACAATCGAAACATTGAAGCGACGTACATCAAGTGCACGAGTCGCGATAGGGCATGATGGTAGAACATTGAAAGACAACATCGAGATGTGCATCAGGTGCACGGCTCCGAGAACATTGAACACTAGGCATAGAACATTGAATACGGTGCTGAGCGTGCCCTCGGGCACTTATGCTATGAAATGACTAAGTAAATACGGAAGTAGGCTATGCGAATAACAATACGAACGGGACGCGTAAGTATGAGTACGAGACGACAAAGCCGTTGGGCGTCGTGCATCAATATGGATGTGTTGGGGCATAACGCCGACGGAGCTCCCCATATGAATGGTGGATTATGTTTATGGCACGGGAAACCGTTTATGGCACGGGAAACCGTTTATGTGACACTATGTTTATGGAATACGAGATCGGTTGGTATGCTATGGATTGTATGATATGGAACGTATTGCATGGTCAATGGACTCGGATTGCCCGTGCACGGGTGCGGCTTCCCTCGAACGGTTACGCCGGGGCGCCGGGACCGTTCGGCCTAGGAGGGAATTATGTGTGGTATTTATGGTGCACAACATTCGGACGGATTGCGACCGTCCAGTGCTGTGATAAGCTATGATACCCGTAAGTTTTGGATCCTTCGGATACTGGGCTAGCAACCCGTATCGAAGCGATTGTAGGCTTACACATATGAGATGTCAAGTCCATTACGGTGCGACACACCGTGACCTTCATATAGTTAGGGCCGGTGGGCTGAGTATGAGAGCTGGGTGCAGGCGTAGGGCCTGCACCCATTATGCATAAGTTTACGTTTACGAATTGGTCGGTTGTACGAATCGTATGTTTGCTTATGTTAAGTTCTAACCACTGCAGGCTAAGGGAAACGGGACGAGATGAGCACGAACACTATGTTTACGTTTATGTTATGGCTAACTGTATCTGCTGCAGAAACACGGGATGTGGTGACACAATATAATAATATGCTATGTTAAGTTTTGCCATGAAATTGATCCTAAGGCTAAATAGAAAGACCACAAAGTAAGATGCATGCTCACTAAATGATTAAGTGTTTGGTTTGGGTGTGAGCGGGTCTTGATCAGTGCGAAGCGAGGACGAAAGCACTAAACCCCCACTAGTTTATGTGCAGGTTCAGGTTATGAGATGCCCTCGGGGCGGAGCTTGGCTTGGACGTGCCGAGGCATGGAGTCCTTGGCGTTCAAGAGGAGCTTCCGCATATGCGTTCGGACTTGCGACATGGAGATGTTCGGCCGAAGACTACTTGGTGGCTATAAAGAGGCATAATGTATGGAGCAATGTAATCCTTTGTGAGCTAGAGAGATCATGAGCGTTGTAGCCAATTGGCATTTTATGTTGGGCTATTCAGAGCCTTTGTAACCTTCAGTTCAATATGAATAAAAGAGATTCTTATGTTTCACTTGTTTTCTTCCGCTGCTTATGTTATCGATTTGAGATAGTTCTATGTGAACCTGTTATCTTGCCTTGCACGAGCGCAACTCCAGGCTCGTGCGGCATCACGCCCCAGCGATGGCGATGATTCGGGTTAAATCTAGCGAGGACGAGCGATTTCCCGGGTCGGGGCGTGACATTAACAGTCCCCCCATTTCCAGATTTCACATGAACAACCCCCCCTCAAACTCAGTTCAGTATTGAACCCAACAACTGTTAAACAGTCCTTAAATGAATTCTCAGTAAAACAGCCCCATTCCATATTCAAACTCAGATTTACAATGTTAAACAACAGTTCAAAACTGACCTTAAACTTAACATTCAGTTTATGAGCCCAAACCTAATCAATTCAAACCAAAATTCAACACACCCTTAGAAATCACATAGGAGAACATATTAGGCTTTTAATATCATGCAATAACAGTGTTAATTAGGTTAAAATGAATGCTAAAAATTGGATTTAAAACCTGGAACAAAACAGTAAATATGGACATAATGTGCGTATCAGTAATTTAGAGAAAAAGAGAAATAAACAATGAAAATTAGATTAAAAATACTAAATAGAGGTTGGTAAACTTTGAACACCATGTGCACGTGCTATGTGAAGTGTTTGTGTCCACAAAAGTGGACACAAATGTGTCCATTCAACAAAAATCCAAAAACAGTAAAACACAGGACACAGACGACAGCAAACAGCGTGCACGTGTTCACGGTGTCTGTGCACACGACACAAAGTGACACAGCCCACGAGATTGTGTCCACGTGTCACCCTAGACTAGGGCTAGGGATAGGACACCCGGCCACTTGTCCACGTCGCATGTACGCGACACGAGACACGCGTGTCAGTGCACGTTTTCAGCAGAAAATTGCACAGTGCGAGAACGGTGCACGCGTTCGTGCGTGTCCGACACGATATATGGGGCTCTAAAACTTAGGGAGCCCCGTGTCAGTGTCGGCCCCTTGCTACATGTCGAGTCTCACGTGTCGAGGTGGCGTGTCCTAGGCGATGTATCCCCGAAGTGCAGGGCATGCACAGTGCCCGTGCAGCCGCACGCGCGACCGCGTGTTCGCGTGCCCGACACGACTCGAAACGAAACTAACACTCGACACAAACTCCAGAAACGTGTAAGCGAGACCCAAATCTAATTTTCTATTCAAACAAAATCCCAAAATTCACACGAAATGCCTATTGAGGCATTTCAACAAACACATCAAACATGACACTGATACGTGTCCTGTTAGGATACGAAATGGACACAACTTTTGGGATTTCCTATTCCTACAGTTAGGTTAGGTCTAGGGCTCCCTAATGATGCAAAAATTTCAGGATTCTAAGATGAGGAATTGAATTTACCTAAGAGTATCAAAAGCCTCAAAAAGCTTCAAAGAGAGGTACTCCTCTTGATGGCCAAACTCTCCAAATTGCCCCAAGTCTGAGAATACTTTCCATGAACAGCAAGAGGGAGACAATTAGAATCTAATGCAAGTGGTTTGAGCCAAAAAGGAGTTAAAATGGGAAAGTTATGGATTGGGGAAGATGGCTATACCTCTTTCTTCAAAGCTTGAGAGAAAAATAATAAAAGAGGCAAGAACAAATGGAGGAGGCATTAAATAGGGTGTGGAACCCTAGGTTGGCTGCCATGGGCTGATTAGGGTGAGGGTTTGGGTACATGGTGTGGGCCTATGGGCTTTAAGGCTAGTTATTGATTTAAGGTTTAATCACAAGTCATGGCTTATAAATTAAATCTAACTTAAGTCAAATAACCATACCATGGGTCAACTCTAGTCTAACTAGGGTTACATGACCTAACCAAGTCAAAACACAACTAGGGTTAGCTTCTAGGTTAGCCTACCAAGGTCATTGCTAGTCAAAGTCAACCTAGTCAACCCTTATTCAAACAATTCCAAAATAAATTCTAAAAATTCCCATAAATTCAAATAAATTATAATAAATCCAAATAACCCTAAAAATGTCAAAAATACCCTAATCACATGGCTAGGCTCTAGGATAGGCAGTCTCTACTGTTCACTAGCAAAACACCAAAAATCACAAGTCATGAATTTAAATAGTTTAAAAATAATTAAAAATCACTAAAAATCATAATATGAATAAATATCATTAAATAATAATTATAATTACAAAATTTCAAAATTACCCTCTTCTGAAAAACTGGATGTTACAATCCTACCCACCTTATAAAAATTTCGTCCTCGAAATTAAGATGGTAGCAGGCCTTCTAGGTCAAACACCCCACAAACAAAGTCTCAAACATACCGTAAGATAATCATATGCGTCTGTCCAAAATCATGATACTCAGAAACTTCGTCGTGCTAGTGAGCAAGGCTACGATAATCACAGAGTCCTCGACTAAGGCACATACCTCTAGAATTATGGTATTTAAAATTTTTGCATTGCCGCATGCTTGGCAGCGAAAACCTTAAATTCCCACACTCGAGAAATACGTCCTAAATCTGACTATATGTCCTCACTATGCCAGCTAAACACGACTATCGAAGATTCTAGATTCTATAACTGAGGTGACCTAGCCCATATGATTCATCTCAGGAGAAAATTTAAACAAAACAAAGAACAACAGGACATAATTAATCAACTAACAAGGAACAGAGGGAATCAAAATTTTAAGACAGTTATAAGAGGCAATTGCAGAATTTGAGTCAAATGAACGGAACCTGTAACTAGATCTCCAACGGCCTGAGCATCCTCGACTGTCCTGGCGAAAGTTCGCCCTGGCTGGCCTCCCCTGGCCTGCTGCTAATGCTGCATGTACCTCTGCTGCTGAGTCGGTAAGGGTAATCCCCTCTGCTGACCTACCGGAGCCCTAGCTCCTGCTCCCTGAACAGTCTGTCCCGATGACTCGGGATACTCCCTCAGACGATGATCGGATCCTCCGCAAAGCAAATATCTGCCCAGCCTCTTTCGGCATTCGCCCCAATCGTGACCTGGTCTCTTGCAAAAAGGGCAAATGATAACAAGCTGCTGTCCCGGCGTCTGCTGCTGCCTCTGCGGCTGCTGCGCCTGCTGAAAGGGTACACGGTCCTGAAACTGCCGTTGCTGAAAGTAGACCCTCAGCTGCTGGTCTGCTGCTGAAACTGTAGAGGTAGCATCTGCTGCTGAAACTGTAGGGGTGGCATCTGCTGCTGAAACTGTAGGGGTGGCATCTTCTGCTGAAACTGTGGCTAAATCTGCAAGCGGGGCATCTGATGCGGATGCTGCTGCTGAATCTGCAGATGGGGCCTCTTGGCCGGGCCCGCACTGCCACTAGCTCCCTGAGTGTCTCGCATCCTCTTTTCCTTCAGCCCAAGATCGTCCTCCGCTGTCATGGCTCCTACCAGAATCTACTCGAAAGTGGCGTCGCGATCGCTCTTGGTATATGACTTGATCTCTCCGATCAAACCGCTGCGGAACCTCCTCGCCTTCCCGACCTCGGTAAGATCCTCGATGAATCTGCTCAAACGGCTGAACTCTCCAGCGTACTCCTCAACGGTCTGGTTCCCCTGAACCAAACTCTCGAACTGTGCCTCCAGAGCACGGAGTGCGGTATCGGGAAATTTTTTCTCTTTGAACAGTTTCTTGAACGCTGCCCAAGTCTGACTGGCTGTACCAACCCTCGGGTCCGTTTGGTACCAAGTACGGGCCAAGTCCTGCATCTGACTGGCGGCTGCCTCGATCTGTAATCCTGCTGGTATCTGTACCAATCAAAATATCTCCTCAATGTGCTCTATCCAATCGTCAGCGTATATGATGCCCTCTATACCCTTGAAGTCTCGGGGTCCCATCTTCTTGAAGGAATGGATGTCTGGAGTCCTCGACTGATATGGCTGCATCTGGCCTCCATGTGGCTGAGAAGCCACCAGCTCCACTGTCGTCCTGACCAACTGGTGAGTATCTTGTATGCTCTGTCGGATATCAGCAGACTGGCTCTGCTGTATCTGCTGCTGAAACTCCATGAATCGTTGGAAGAGGGCAAACATCTGAGCCGCATCAACTGTCCCTGAAGGTAACTGCTGCTGAATCATATCTGGAATAACGGAGGAAGACCTCCGGACAGGTGGAGGTGCACTCCCAAAAGCTGCAGAAGCTCCTATATGAGCAGAAATAGGGGGTGCTGTGGTCCCAACGTCCACGATCAGGCGAGGGGTGGTAGGCCTCTCACCAGTGTCTGCTGAGCCAGAGCGATGCGATCGTGTCTCAATCACCATCCTGGAGACAGATCAAACAAGGAATCAATACTGAGATAGAATCGATAATTCAAGGGAGGACAGTTATTCAAGGAAGCAATCTTCAACAGGAACTTAGATGGCAGGAATCTAGTTAAGAGTTTTTCCTAATATGATTGAGTACCTCAAAATAATCCTAATCCTACTGCAGGCTGTAGTGGTACTCTAGTTCGAATACCACTACACAAACTCGACCTGCATGGGCCACCACTAAAAACGTATCACGACCCGCACCCACTGTGAAGGTACGAGAACGTAACAGCGCCAAGCCTACGCCACAGTGTCGGCGGTAGAACGCTGTTCTAGGTCATAAACTATAACTAACATAATATGAATACTCTCCATAAGGAGGCCAACACAGAGGTATAACTCAATCACAATCTATGGATAGAATATGGCATGATGAATTAGATAAAAAAATCCTTAACTGAGGTACAACAGAAATGAAATAACAAGCCTCACCAACTACCAGTCTCAACATCTAAAATATACAACTCTGAAAATAAAGACAACAGCTAAAACATGGAAAGAAATAGTCTAAGCTATCTACACTAAGCAAGGGTATCATCCTCAGCAGCTGCCTGAACCTCCCCAGGGGTCCAGGTCGCGAGTGTCATCTAGGCAAGCTCCAAAGTAAGGGGTGCAGGGCTCCTCATCATCCTCTGTAAAATTTTCAACAGGTCCAGTCAGGACGGGAGCGAGCACAATACATCTTAACAGTTCATAGCAGGTTAGAAAATATAATCATGCAGTAAAGTAAGATATAGATACTGAAGAAAATGCAGTATGTAAACAGAGAGAGAACTGTAATAGAAATATCTACTATAAGTAGAGAGCTACCAGTGACTAGTAATTTAGAGCACAAAGTCGACATGTGAGCGGCTTGATTTGTACATGGCTATACTAAAGAGGCGTACATGGCTATTCTACTTTGGAATTGTTCACATGGCTATTTATACTCCCCTGTACCCCCAACTAATACACAAGGATCCAACCAAGTTATGTTATGATTCTATGTAACAGCCCCCGAAGGGTGGTAAGCCCCCAAAGGGTGATATGCCCCCAAAGGGTGATAAGCCCCTGAAGGGTGATATGCCCCCAAAGGATGATAAGCCCCCAAAGGGTGATAAGCCTCCGAAGGATGATATGCCCCCAAAGGGTGATAAGCCCCCGAAGGGTGGTACATAGTAGTCCCATAAATAGGAATTCTGATAGACCCAATAAATAGGATAAGGATTCAGAGAAGACTCTGTGATCATAAGGGTATATGTCACAAGTGATCAAAGAACCAAAGAAGTATATGATACGCCATGTAAGTGAAACGCACAGAACATAGAGTACCCGATGCTCCCTGAAGGGATAACATCTCAAGAAGGGATCCATATAGTACTAATCCGTGTGACCAACGTGACAGTATCAAGTAAAGTAATTTAATGCAGGAAATAATTCTAAGCAAGTTATGAAATGATCAGAGAATGTACTCGCCTCGTATCTGAATGTCTGAAGTAAATGTACTGTCCGAGATGAGATACCTGACTCCTAGTTAGAGCAACACAAGTCAAGATGTATACAGGGGATGATAAATGTAATTTACTATGCATCTGCATGCTATCTAGGTCGAACTAGACTAAAGTCAACTCTTGGTCAACTACACTAGTCAAACTAGGTCAACTAGGTCAAGACTGACTCAAACAAGTCTAATAAGTCTCACTAGGCCTAACCAAGCCTAGTCTAGCAATCACACACCATTCACAAGTCATACTAGACTACCAACACACAATCATTGGTGTATTCATACCATACACATAGGCTTATGCCCTATAGTCCATATCACACATATTTCATATATATTATATAAATCTATCTATATACACATACATGTATATATCAATAGGAAATCTCTATTTATCACATTAACACATTTAGCCACACATATATATATATATAGAGAGAGAGAGAGGGATAGAGGAGAGCATGTAAATGTGTGAGTGTGTAGCTAGGATACATGTGACAAGGACTCACCCATGTGTGTGTACATGTGAGCATGTAATGTGTTCAGTGTCAAGCTAGAGTGTGACATGGTGTCATATATGTACATGGTGTATAGGTGAATTAGAGTGTCAATAGGGTGTCTCAGTTTCAGGTTTACATGTGTAGGTGTGTGTGTGGTTTGATAGTTAAAGAGTGACAGGAAAGGAGGGTGTGCAAGAGTGTCAAGGTATCACATGTGTGGCTTGTGAATGTGAGAGGGTTAGCAAGAGTGTGTTCTCAGTTGTATATAACCAATCTCAGTTCAGTTTTATGCAAGGATGGAATCTCATATTTCTTGGTGAACACCAGTCAATGTGAATGCATAAAATCAGGATTTAGGCATAGGTATATAACAGGAAAGATGATTCAATGTGTATGTGTACTTGTGTCAAGTGTCCAGAATTCTCAAGTTTTTGTAACCTGGTAAAACTCGGTTATTCATTCAGCAATTAGAGATATTACATACATATACATATAATATGGTAGGGAGGGGGAAACATATGAATATTCAAAGTGTGTGTGTGTGTGTCATGAGTGAGAGTGAGGGCATGTGGGCTTGTGTGTGTAGAGCTAGAGTGTCAAGAGTGTGGTGATACATGAGGGTGAGTGTCACAGTGAAGAAAGTGTGAGGGAGTGAACCTGGTGCATGCCAATGTGTGTGTGTGAGTAGGGTGATAGGTTAGAGGGTGTGTGTGTCATATGGTGCATGAAAAACAGTGTGAAACAAAGGAAATCAGTGAGAAAATCAGTGAGGAATACTGTGTACAAACTCAGATTTACACATAAATACCATTCTCAGATTTAAACTCAGATTTGAATCCCCACACAGTCCCAAAACAGTAAAACAGTTCACAAATTGAATTTCAGGTTTTTAAACCCAACTTCATATTCCAGATTTCAGTTAACAGTCCCCCCATTTCCAGATTTCACATGAACAACCCCCCCTCAAACTCAATTCAGTATTGAACCCAACAACTGTTAAAACAGTCCTTAAATGAATTCTCAGTAAAACAGTCCCATTCCATATTCAAACTCAGATTTACAATGTTAAACAACAGTTCAAAACTGACTTTAAACTTAACATTCAGTTTATGAGCCCAAATCCAATCAATTTAAACCAAAATTCAACACACTCTTAGAAATCACATAGGAGAACATATTAGGCTTTTAATATCATGCAATAACAGTGTTAATTAGGTTAAAATGAATGCTAAAAATCGGAGTTAAAACCTGGAACAAAACAGTAAATATGGACATAATGTGCGTATCAGTAATTTAGAGAAAAAGAGAAATAAACAATGAAATTAGATTAAAAATACTAAACAGGGGTTGGTAAAGTTTGAACACCATGTGCACGTGCTATGTGAAGTGTTTGTGTCCACAAAAGTGGACACAAATGTGTCCATTCAACAAAAATCCAAAAACAGTAAAACACAGGACACAGACGACAGCAAACAGCGTGTACGTGTTCACGGTGTCTGTGCACACGACACAAAGCGACACAACCCACGAGATTGTGTTCACGTGTCGACCTAGACTAGGGCTAGGGATAGGACACCCTGCCACGTGTCCACGTCGCATGTACGCGACACGAGACACGCGTGTCAGTGCACGTTTTCAGCAGAAAACTGCATAGTGCGAGAACGGTGCACGCGTTCGTGCGTGTCCGACACGACACGTGGGGCTCTGAAACTTGGGGAGCCCCGTGTCAGTGTCGGCCCCTTGCTACACGTCGAGTCTCACGTGTCGAGGTGGCATGTCCTAGGCGCTGTGTTCCCCGAAGTGCAGGGCGTGCACAGTGCCCGTGCACGCGCGCGCGCGACCGCGAGTTCGCGTGCCCGACACGACTCGACACGACACTAAGACTCAACACAAACTCCAAAAACGTGTAAGCGAGACCCAAATCTAATTTCCTATTCAAACAAAATCCCAAAATTCACACGAAATGCCCATTGAGGCATTTCAACAAACACATCAAACATGACACTGATACGTGTCCTGTTAGGACACGAAATGGACACAACTTTTGGGGTTTCCTATTCCTACAGTTAGGTTAGGTCTAGGGCTCCCTAATGATGCAAAAATTTCAGGATTCTAAGGTGAGGAATTGAATTTACCTAAGAGTATCAAAAGCCTCAAAAAGCTTCAAAGAGAGGTGCTCCTCTTGATGGCCAAACTCTCCAAATTGCCCCAAGCCTGAGAATACTCTCCATGAACAGCAAGAGGGAGACAATTAGAATCTAATGCAAGTGGTTTGAGCCAAAAAGGAGTTAAAATGGGAAAGTTATGGATTGGGGAAGATGGCTATACCTCTTTCTTCAAAGCTTGAGAGAAAAATTATAAAAGAGGCAAGAAACAAATGGAGGAGGCATTAAATAGGGTGTGGAACCTAGGTTGGCTGCCATGGGCTGATTAGGGTGAGGGTTTGGGTACATGGTGTGGGCCTATGGGCTTTAAGGCTAGTTATTGATTTAAGGTTTAATCACAAGTCATGGCTTATGACTTAAATCTAACTTAAGTCAAATAACCATACCATGGGTCAACTCTTGTCTAACTAGGGTTACTAACTTATTACAAAACCACAGAAAATGAATAAAACTGGGCTTATGCCATTTACAGACCATTTTACATAAATTTAAATAAGAAGAAAACTCTGGTTAGTCTCAAAAATTATCCTAAAATTTATTTACAAAATAAAATAATAATTTAAATTAAATTGAATTAATTTACGAGTCTCAGATATTGGTCCAATCGACAAAAATAGCTAATGCCTCAACGTCCGATAAAATTCAGTTTCGTTTGCATTTTGCTAAGGGCCCATTGACCGGTACGGTCGTCGCCTAAAAATCCAATTTAATAAACAATTTCGAAAACCGATTTGAAAATCCATTTATATAATTTTTTAAAAATTTCGGCAGCATTCCCTCTATTTTCGGGATAACCCAAAACTGAAAAAATGTGCCACAAACACCAAACACAAGTCCCATACCAGGAAAACCCAATTTCCAACCAGAAAATAATAATATCCAGAACCCGAAAATAATATCCACAGCACGTTTCCGAAATTCGGAAAACCGAAATGAAACTCGGAAAACCCGAAGTGAACTTCGGAAAACCGAACGAACTTCGGAAAACCGAAAACCAACAGAACACTCAAAGAAAATAAGTCACAGAACCAATTCCGAAATGGAATTGGAAAACCTAAACCAATGAAATTCCCAGAACTCTTTTCCGAGAGATTCTCGGAAAAATCCGAACCAACAAAAAACTCAAAAACCAATCCAAAACCAACAGAACCTATCCGAAAGGGTTTCGGAAAGCCCAAAAATTGTCTCGTCTATAATTTACCGAATTCCCGGGGGAAATTCGTGGACCAAAATTTATCATAGACTGAAAAATGGAAACGGGGGCAACGGAAATATACCAGAAATTGCTCGGCTAGAGTTCTCAGGTGAAATTTTTAGAGAAAAAGAACTCCGCGGACAGCGTCTCGAGCTCGGGTCAGCGCCTCGCCGGGGTTCGGCTGCGTGTACAGCACCCGAGCTTGGAAAAGACAGCGGCGGGGTGCCGCGGAACAGCACCGGAGAATGAGGAGGCCGTCCGGGTCAGGCTGGCGCACACAAACGCGGGGAAGGCGGCTGCCGGGGTTGGTCGCCGGTATGGCATCGGCCTCGGAAGGGTAGCGCCAAGCTCGGGGTTCCTGGGCGCGGGTGGTTCGGCGCCGGAGGGAGGTCGGGGTTCACCGGAAAGGGCGCGGCCGGGGTTCTCCAGCGTTGGTCGGGGTTAGGGCACAAGTTTGGGGAAAGTGAGATGGTGATGGAGACGGTGAGATGGAGGGGGTTAATATAGGGGAAGTGAGCGGGGGTTACCGGAAAACCAACGGCCATGGCCGTTCGGAAGTCGAAACGGAGGGGTCGCCGCGGTTTCGGGAAAGGTCGACCAAGAGTCACCGTAAGAAAACCAACAGAAGGAAGAGGATGCATTTAAAGTCTCTCTCTCTCTAAAGTATTAAAGAGTTTTTATTTGGTTTAAAGATCCAAGTGTTGGGTTAAGAATTAAACCAAAGGCTTGGGTCATGGGCTTTAAGAAAATGGCTTCTTAAAAATGTTTAATGGTTTTTTTTTTATTATTTTTTTTTTTCAAGGGTTGGGCTAACAAGATTTGGTCTCAAATACTTGGGCTAAACAAATATAGTGAGCTAAAAGAAAATAATAGGGAAAGGCTTTGAAAATTATAAATAATTTTCTTTAGAAAAATATAACTAAATATTTTAAAATATTTTTAGTTTCAAATTGGGTTCGGGTCTGAGCCAGAAAATCAAAATCCAAGTTATTAATTTTCAAAAGTATTTTTCTATAAAATAATTTGAAAAAAACTAACTGGCAAACACACACTAATAAATTTAAAATGTAACCGGAAAATTGCGGGTTTCACACAATTACATCATTAAAACCTATGTAATCGCAATTACATTACAACTTAAGCGGAAGGTTGGTATGCTATAATTTGGTCTTTTTGCTTGTTTTTGGTCATTTTTTGTTGTTTTTGTTTGTTTTTGTCGTTTTTTTGTCCTTTTTGTTCGTTTTTTGTTCGTTTTTTGTCATTTTTGTTAGTTTTTGGTTGTTTTTGTTAGTTTTTTGTCGTTTTTGTCATTTTTTGTCATTTTTGTTTTGTTTTTTTGCCCCCTTTTTTTAGTTTTTGGTCATTTTTTGTTCATTTTTTTTCATTTTTGTTCGTTTTTGGTTTATTTTTTCGTTTTTTGTTCGTTTTTTTTGTCGTTTTTGTTTGTTTTTGTTTGTTTTTGTTTATTTTTTGTCGTTTTTGCTCGTTTTTGTTTGTTTTTTTCGTTTTTGTTTGCTTTTTGTCGTTTTTGTTTGTTTTTGTTCGTTTTTATTATTTTTTGTCATTTTTGCTCCTTTTGGGCCGTTTTTTTATTTTTGGTCTTTTTGCACATTCTTTGCCCTTTTTTGTCGCTTTTGCACTTTTTAAATATTTTTTGTCGATTCTGTACGTTTTTTTGTCGGTTTTGCATGTTTTTTGTCGGTTTTTTTTATTTGCACGTCTTTTGTCCTTTTTGCACGTTTTTTTTTATCGTTTTTTGGTCAATTTTTTTATCTTTTTTTATCGTTTTTGGTCGATTTTGCACAATTTTTGCCATTTCTGCATGTTGTTTATCGATTTTTGTCGATTTTGTATGTTTTTGACCATTTTTTCACGTTTTTATCGTCTTTTATAGGTTTTGGTCGATTTTGCACGTTTTTTGTCGCTTTTTTTAAAATTCTTTTTTGCTTTTTTGGGTCTTTTTTTCACTTTTTTTTTGTCGTTTATGCTCGTTTTTTCTTTCTGTTTGTTGTTTTTGTCGTTTTTTGTTCCCTTTTTTGTTGTCTTTTGATTTTTTTGCAAGTTTTTTAATCTTTTTGTCGTTTTTTGCTCGTTTTAATTTTCTCTTGTTTTTGGTCTTTTTCGTATTTTTGTTTTTGTCATTTCTGTTCCTTTTTATCGTTTTTATTTTTTTTTTGCTCTTTTTATCGTTTTTTTTTTTGTTTTTTATTGTTTTTCGTCTTTTTTTTTCGTTTCATTTTTGTTTTTTTTGTCAACTTTTTTGTTTTTAGTCATTTTTTTAATCATTATTGGTCACTTTTTATAGTTTTCACATTTTTGATTTTTTTTTGTCGTTTTTTCTTTTTTATCGCTTTTTCGGTTTTGGTTTTTTTTCCCATTCCGTTTTGTTCATTTGTCATTTTTTGTATTTTGTATTTTTTGTCTTTTTTTTTCGTTTTTGGTCTTTTTTTTTGCAGAAAACAAACCATTTTTCCCTTATTTATTATTTTTTTATTTTTAAATTTTTAAATTTTTAAAATTTTTTATTGATCAACTTTTTAATTTTATGTTGTATTTAAAAAATATTAAATTAGAAACTTAATTACATTACATGGTAAACCAAACATATGAATGCAATTGACATTATATTACATGGTTTGATTACATGTTTCAACCAAATATAGTAATGTAATTGTAATTTCATTACATTACAAACTCAATTACATTACAAATCCAATTCCATTACGATTACGATTACTTTACAATGAACCAAACGCAACCTAAATTTCTATACTATACATAGTAAGGCCACGAAGAACTAATGATCACAAGGTTTTAGAAAATCTCAATATTTATGTGGGCACTGCTTGGACACTTAGAATTGGGACGAGGAATTTGGTTTAGTTCCTACGAAACATTTTCTTGACATGCCCATCAGGGCTGGCCCAAGGGTAATTAAGCCCGACAAGAGTTCGTACTTGGAAAACCTCCTCCATAGGGCAACATCTTACGCCATTTATTTTTATTAAGACCGGTCCATCCCAAATCCATCTTAAACCTATATTGGTATTATTTTTTCAATAATGATCAAGATTCGACCAAAATTAGCTTGGCTAAAGCAACCCAATTCCTCGGACCGGCCTGACAGTCTGACACCCATGAATCATATTTCCTTCTGCTCAAGACTTGTTTCTTTTTTCTTTATTCGTTTTTTTAAGAATCTCATAGATACCTGGTGTGGAACCGGGTAGTAGTCGAGGCTCCTAATTCCTGATACACAAGGATGGCACTAGGCTAGAACTCCCAATCCCAGTTTTCAAACTGGTGATCGACAGGATTTTAGTTGAGGAGGACTACCTCAATACACCAGGACACTGTCACTGTTTGCATGATATAAGTACTAAACCCTCAACCCTTGCCGCAAATCCAGAGTACTGTGCAAAGACACGGAATCTAACATGAGCGCAAGAAATTTGAAGAACTATGGGTCGTGTTGGAATAATATGAAACACCAAAACACCAGTGTCTCGCGTGTGGGTGACACGCCGACGTGTCGGTATTGGAGAACTAGGCCTCAGAGCATCTCCAGTGGGGACACTCCATACCATATTCCAAAAATTTTAAAATCGTGTAAATTATTACTTTTGAAGTTTGCCTTTTTATATTGGCGCGCTCCAAATAACACATCAAATCCATACTCTAAATTAACCTCCTCTTTTCCTCCCTCCTTTTCCTTTATCCTTCCTTCCTTTTTTCTCTTGGTGGTCCAGTTGGGTTGAGCTAGGACAAGTTCCAAATTTGGAGAACCTATTGACTTGCTAGCATTTTTCAAGTGTAGACAAGAGTTCGTTTGCAAGCCTTCAAGTACTATAAATTTTAGGCTAAATTGTAATTTGATACCCTCAACTATCACTTTTTTTAACTTGATACCCTCAACTTTTATAGGTACTAACTTAATACCCTATCTTAACTTATATTTCTAACTTGATACCCCCTCCCCCTTTTTATAAACTACCTCCCCACAATTTGGCCTTATTTAGACCTTTTCCAATGTAGGATAGGAGGGGAGAGGGACCTAATTAACAACTGTCACTTGGGCCGTTGTAAGAGGATTGTAAATCCACTGGTTGTAAACTTAACAGTTTTTATATACGTTCTTCTCTTGTATGACATCTGGGTATATATGTCACTTAAATTCAATAGCAGGTTGTTATATAGGTAGCCATATTTCTAGAGTATGTTTAGATGTTCTATTATGGGATGGATAGTTCTTCTTGTGAGTTGTGACTCCCTGTTGTCATTTGAATCTTGAACGGACCAGACAGCTAGCCCTGAGGAACACAAAATAGATATATTACACTTTTGATGACGCTTTAACAAATTTTCACATGAACACGTCTTTATTTTGTCAAAATTTGGATGGGATTTGGAATTGGGTGCTGAAAGACATGGAGTCCAATACAGACAGCGCCAGTGTCTAACTGGAGCTAATTTTGGTTCATATCATCCCTATTGAAAACAATAGATTTAAGTTGGATTTAGATTGGACAGGTCTTAAAAAAAACTAAATAGTCTGGAGGGTTGTCCTATAGAGGGAATTATCAAAGTCCTAAGTATTGTCAGACTTTCCCCCGGATCGGTTGGCTACGGGCGAAGTCTCGCTGACTCGTTAACGGTTGGTTGTTTAGCACTGATCGAATATGCTCCTGTAACACCCAGTTTCTAAAATGAGAGTAATTTTAAAATTTTGTATTTTAATTTATTTAATTATGATATTTAAATAATAATATGATTTTTGGTAATTTTTAATTATTTTTAAACTATTTAAATTATGACTTGTGATTTGGTGTGCAGCTAGTGAAATCGTAGAGACTGTCTGCCCTAGAGCCTAGCCATGTGATTAGGATGTTTAATTAGTACATTTTAGCCTAGAGGGTATTTTGGTCATTTTAGGATTTATTTGAATTTATTATGATTATGGGAATTTATGTGTTTTTAATATTAATTAATTAGATGCTATGTGGTATCTTGGTTCTAGACTAGATTTGGCCTAACCTAGAAGTGGGACTTAACCTATAGACTAAGTGGGACTTGTTAGTTTATGTCATGGTTAGAAAATTGGTAGATAATTGCTTTTGGACTTAATGGTTAGAATGAGGTGTTTTGATAATAGGCCTTTAACTAGGAAGCCTAGAAACCCACCAAGAGAGGGAGGCCCATGGCCCAACTAATTAAAACCCTAACCCTAGAGTTTTGGCCAGCCAACATAGGGAATCCCACCCCTATATAATGCCTCTTCCATTAGGTTAGCCTCCCTTTAGAAAGAGTTGCAAAGTTGGAAAGAAAGGTTAGTTCTAAACTTCCTAAAATCTTAGAAATTCCATTTTAATTCCTTTTCTTCCCAAACTAATTGCATTAGGATCTAATTAGATTCCTCTTACTGTTCATGGAGGCCAATTCCAGTTGGAGAGCAATTTGGAGAGTTTGGCTAACAAGGAGAAACCCCCCTTTTGGAGCTTTTCATTGGAATTTCAACATATAGGTAAATCCCTATTCCTTCCACCAAATTTCGTTTTCTTTGCATGGATAGGAAGCCCTAGGTGTCCCCTAGCCGTAGGTATTGGATTTGTGTCGATTCGTGTCCGTTTGGTGTCCGTATCGGACACATATCATGGTGTATGTGCATGTGTTTGTGAAAAAGCCACAAAGGATTTTTATTTGTTATTTTTGAAAATTGTTTGAAGAAATTTGTTGATTTACATGCATACATTGATTTGCAACTGGACTGAGTTGATTTTCGAGCCGTGTCCGTGTCCAAACGGGACACGAACACGCTCGCAGCACGCACGGGCAGTGCCCTGCTGCCCGTGTCCCAGTTCTCCACGGATACGACACTTCGTAACCCAAAATTTTGTGTGTATGTTCCCTAGATGACTGACATTGATCCTATAAAATTTTGTAGGATTTGATGGAGTGGTTTGGGAGTTATTCGACCCGCACCGATTCCTCACTGTCGCACGCGCACTGTACGCGCGCGAAAAATTGCGTCTGATACGCACGTTTATCTCGGACACGACACGATTTTGACCTGATACAGGGTGATGGGCCCCTAGACCTATCCCTGGCGAACACTTATGCACAAGCACGGGACACGAGTTGCTCTGTGTCGCGATCACGAGGCTTCGTCCTCGCCGCACGACACTACTGTGTCAGTTTTACTGTTTTAGGTATTTTGATTTACTTGGACACCTCGTGTCCTGTTTGTTGGACACGAATGCATCCCTTTGACACGCAAAGACATGTACTTCATGTTGGCACATTATGATTTGCATTTAATTCGGTTTTCCTACATGATTCTTAGGTTCGGAATGGGTTTACTGATACATTGGTTTATTGTTTTATTTCTGAAATTTGATTCATAATTCTAAACTAATTTTTTTTTTATGTCAATTGACAATAATTCATGTCTAGGAGTATTAATTATTTGCATGATTAGGTTTATGTTAACACAAGGATTTGGTTTTCGAAGTAGGAAATTCCCTAATTCTCTGAAACTTTCTGATACATACTGTTCTTCTTCTTTTTCAGAATTCAAATTCGATTTATGTTTGTGAATTTAATGATTCAGTGGTTGGTGTTAATATATATGCATGTTCATCTATTCGAGAGACAATAGATAATGTAATGGATACATTAGGTTTTGGGTTAAGGGTTAGATGTTTATGCACTAACTTAATGTATGCAATAACTGATTTCTTTTCACTAATATTCTGATATCCTTCAATGAATCATCCCTGATTTTTTTCAAGTGCTTTAAAAACCAATTTAAATGATCAATTTACATATTTTTACACATGTTAATATGGCTGGATATGTATGGGGATGTGGGGTTTATGTTGGTGTTAGGTCTTGGTTCTCGAAATTAATTTTTGAATGTTAATTTGATACATGTAGTAAGCTTTGAATTGCTCCCTGTTTTCTGAGTTTGCACAGGGCAACAACCCTGAGGAAATGGGACTGAACATGGTCGTGTGTAAACTGAGATTTCATAGGCTAAATTATGTCAAGTTCATTTGGATTTAAAACCTGAGATTGATCCTTAATTCCTGAGAACACCCTACTGTCTTGTGAACACACATGGTTAGCCTATATCACTTCACACACACATAGCCTCCACTATCAACTGTTATACACTATTTTTTTCTCATATACACACAAACTGATTTAAAATCTGAGATTCCCCATACAAATGTTAAATGAGATTTCCTTCTGTACACACATAATACATGGACTGACACTTAATCACACACACAAGAGAACCTGTGCACACCATGGACTGAAACCTGTGATACATATGTTGCACACATTTCTCTATTTCATTTTCTGAATAGTCTACACACCACTTTAATGAGATTTCCTCTTACAATGTAACCTGAGAATGATTGTTTATGTTTGTACACAGTTCATTAGGGATTTTGAAAGGTTGATTTAAAACTGAGATTGCAAGTTGTTTAATGAGAATTTCAATGATTCACAATGTCATTACACCCACTATCATTCACTGATTTCACATTTGTACACACTGTCATGATTAAATGAGCAATAACACACATCCTCCACTGTCTTCAGGTTGATACTGATTTGTCCCTATTACACACCATGTACACACACATTCCCAATTACCCACACACACACACATTCATATCCATATGCACACACATGTGATTTCCCTCATATTGCTATGTATTACATCCACACTATCTTCCCATTTTCATGTTCACTCACCCATGCCACATACACACACACAAGCATGATTTTCCCCCTATCTTCTATATGTGTACATATGTATATATAATATATATACCAATGTGATATATGTGATATAATATAAATATTGCTTTTGCCTATATAAATAGTATGTATATAGACATATAGGAAGTGGTATGTATATATATGGTACTTGGTATATGTGTTGCCTAATGTATGAATTTGGCTCATAGCCTGTGTAGTGTAGCCTATGGTACCCTTGTGTAGTCTTGTGTAAGTGGAATATGCACATGAGTTGGGTTATGTGAACCTGTGTTACTTGAATGGTGTGTGTTTGCTCTGTGACTTGGGAATCATGTTTGATTGGCTAGTATAGGCTTGGTTAGGCCTAGTGAGACTTGTTAGACTTGTTGGGCTAGGACTTGACCTAGTTTGACTAGTATGGTTGACTAGAGTTGACCAAGTGTCGACTTTAGCCTAGTTTGACCTAGACAGTATGCAGATGCATTGTAGATTATATTTATCATCTCCTGTATACATCTTGACTTGTGTTGCTCTAAATAGGAGTCAGGTACCTCATCTCGGATAGTACATTTACTTCAGACATTCAGATACGAGGCGAGTACATTCTCTGATCATTTATAACTTGCTTAGAATTATATTCCTGCTCTAGTTTACCTTATTTGATACTGTCACGATATTATCACGGATTGGTACTATATGGATCCCTACATTTAGATGTTATCCTCCTCGGGAGCATCGGATACATTGTGTCATGTATTTCATGTACATCATGTATTCCTCGCTCTCATGTTATTCATGTTTCTCATGTGCTTCATGCTCGTTCATGCATGCTCGTGTACTCTCATGTGCTCTCATGTTCGGTCATGTTTCCCATGTATCTCATGTATAACCTATACTTCATGTGCACTCATTTATGAGCCTTCATGTGAATTTCATGTGCACCCATTTATGGACCCCCATGTGAACTTCATGTGCACTCATGTATGAGCTCTCATGTATACTTTATGTGCACCCATTATGGGCTTCATGTGAAAACCATGTACGTAACATAACTTGTTTGGATCCTTGTGTATTAATTGGGGTATGGGGGAGTATAAATAGTCATATGAACAATTCCAAAGTAGTATAGCCATGTACGCCTCTTTAGTATAGCCATGTGCAAATCAAGCCGTTCACATGTCGACTTTGTACTCTAAATCACTAGTCACTGGTAGCTCTTTACTTATAGTAGATATTTCTATTACAGTTCTCTCTCTGTTTACATCATGTACTTTCTTTCAGTTTCATGTATCGTACTCTCTTGTATGTTTATATTCTCTAACCTGTTATGATCTGCGTGAGATGTATTGTGCTCGCTCCCGTCCTGACTGGACCTGTTGAAAATTTTATAGAGGATGATGAGGAACCCTGCACCCCTTACTTTGGAGCTTGCCTAGATGACACTCGCGACCTGGACCCCTGGGGTGGTTCAGCAGCTGCTGAGGATGATACCCCTTGCATAGTATAGATAGCTTAGACTGTTTCTTTTCATGTTTAGCTGTTGTCCTTGTTTCGGAGTTGTAAATTTTAAAGATGTTGAGACTTTTTATTTCATTTCTGTTGTACCTCAGTTGAGGATTCTCTTATCTATTTCATCGTGCCATATTCTATCTCTAGATTGTGATTGAGTTGTACCTCTGTGTTGGCCTCCTTATGGAGAGTATTCATGTTAGTTAGTTATAGTTCATGACCTAGAACAGCGTTCTACCGCCGACACTGTGGTGTAGGCTGGGCGCTGTTACGTACTCGTACCCTTACGGTGGGTGCGGGTCATGACAGCTCCACATGGTGGGGTTGGCTTTCCCTCCAAACTCAAAACATCACAATCCCAACGTCGCATATATACATAACATTGATCATGCTGATGATATCTTGAGTAGCTCCCAACTAAAAACTATTATATGCTCTTCTATGATTGGAATATTTGCAAGTATGATCCCACTAACAAAACTAAATCCAAATTGCTTCGTGTTTCATGATTTCTAGGTATTTCCTTAGCTTGGGCAATAATAAGTCATGTATAGTTGGAGACTACTGGATGGATGGCCACCACTGCTGATCATAGCCATTTTTCTGTCTATTTATGAAAAGACTAATGTTGGCCAAACAATTTTCATGTGGCGCTAGTGCGAATAAATGTACATAATTACATCTATTTTCGGCTTAGGGAAGAAGAAGAACAGGGATAAGATGAAGACCTATCACGGGATCGAAAACAAGGTATTAAGTTCGCAAAATCTCAAAGTTGTAACGTGATAATAAAAAGAGAAATTTTGACTTACCTCCCACTTGGATTATCCATATTAAAGGTGCACCCCACAGTTTTGCAAAAATATAGTCCCCACACTTTGGACGAAACTCGTCCAGAACTGACGGTCAATAGCTTTGACCCAACAAATTTGATGAAATTACCCCTCATATAATTTCTTCTTTCTCTTCCCTCAACCATCTCCTCCTCTTCGGACAGGCTGCCACCGGCGTCGCTACTCGTCACCGCCTCCCCCCTCCCTGCCATTGCCCCCCTCCCCTTCCCCGCCACCGCCTCCCCTCCCTTTTCCTGCCACAAAAAGTTTAAGAGATCAAAACCAAGAAAAATCGAAAAAACTACAAACTTAGATCTACAAAAAATGTAAATATCAAAACTAAAAACTCCAAGTTCTAAAGAGACTTAGAATCAAGTAAGGAAGAAAATAGAACAATAAAATTTCAGATCTATCATGAAGCAAGTTGCACTTGCCTATGGTTGGTGGAGGAGTAAATGAAGAAGAAGATGAAGAAGTAAATAAAATTAATGGAGGAGAGAGAGAGGAGTTGGTTTTTATATCAACCCTCTCATCTCAACCCAAACCAAACGAAACCAAGCCAAGCTAAGTTGAACCAAACCAAATTAAACCAAGACTATGCTAAGCAACACAAGTCAAATATGGGTCACCTGACAAATGTCAAAAATCCGTGCACGTATACTAAAAATACGTATAACAAAAAAGGGAGTAACAAACTCTCCAACTTCAACCGAGAGAGCTTTTATTCGAAGACTCTCCAACTTCAACCTTTTCACAAGAAGGTCTTTGATCTTTTTACAACAAGATGAAGATCTCTTTTTTACAACTCAATAACTCTAACACAATTTGTGGATGATAAATGAAAGCTTTGTAGAGTTGTTTGTGGATAGGCTTTGGTGGTTTAAAAAAATTAGGCTCAAAGCATCTCATTTTAATGAAGGAGTTCAAAGCTATTTATAACCAAAGCATTGGAAAGAGATAAAAGCAACTTTCTGTCAGCAGGAGAAAAATCCTCAGGATTTCCTCGAAAATCTTTCGGATTTTTCTCCTGCACAGTGCAACGGCTATAAAAGTAGCTATTGAGATCATAGATGGGACATAATCTGACCGTTGGAATCCAAACAGTAACAATCCGGATTATCCTTCAGATTACTGCAGAAATCCTCAAGATTATCCTCCTGTTTGTCAAAAAGTGATCCAGTTTGTTTTGTGCAACTTTCTGTCAGCGGGAGTAAAATCCTTAGGATTTTCGCGAAAATCCTCAAGATGATCCTCCTGTTTGTCAAAAAGTGATCCAGGATTTTTTTCTACAACTTTCTGTCCGCAGGAGAAAAATCCTTAAGATTTTCGCAGAAATCCTCAGGTTATCCTCATGTTTGTCAAAAAGTGATCCAGGGTTATTTTCTACTACAGCTTTCGATTTTGCCATCCATTTCTTCAGAGTCTTGAAATGATGATGGCTCGGCTTTGGCTTCTTCCTTGATAGATGATGGCTTCTTCTCTTGGCGGCAACTATCCAAAGATACCAAGTTTGTGAAAACTGAATACCTTTCGGGGGCTTCGCCCCCGAAAACCCACGGGAGACGCTGCCCCTCGACCCCCTTCCGCTGACCGGGAGACGGAATCCCCGAGTACGTGGCTCCCGGGGTGTCGTTGGATGGTTCAGAAAAATTTTGTGGGATACCGTCGTCTTTGCCCCCATCAAGATTTCTTCAATGCATGTGTCCATGTTGATCTTGCTTATTGCTTTTCTGCAGATGCATGCTAGACGAACAAAACAATGTACATAGAAGCAAGTATGATAAATTTAATGCACATTAGGACAATGCTGAGTTCAAGTATAAGTGCTAAGGTGATAGCATAAATGTTTTAGTGATATTATACAGTTAAACTTAATTGAATAACCACAATAAAAAATATAGTTTTGATTTTGGCAACTCGATTAAACTTAAGATAATAGAATGGAAGCTCATATCACTAATATGTAAAACAATAAGCACATATCACCAAAGGTATAAGTATAAGTACAAAAGCTATAGTGATTGTATGAAGATTAGTGATAATGAAATGCTAAACTTAATTGATTAACCATATTCAAAAATATGATATAATTATTGGGCCAATAGTTAGAGGGTAGGGCGGAGTTGTAAAAGGGGGAGGAGAGAGACTTCGGCGGAAGATGAGGAGTTGGTGGTGGTGCAGGAGTGGGGGAGGAAGACGGTGACGGAGAAGGAGGGGAGGTGGCGGTGGCTCTGCTCTCCTCGACTGCAGTGTGAACCTCGATGTGTACACGTGCGTGCCAAATAGTTTTTTCATTTTTTTTCCAGTCTATTTTGTGATGTACCTACCATAGTTAAGATTTCGTATGTAAATTTGTATGCCATTAAATTAAATCTTGTTATATTTTACTTATAAAGTCTTCAAGTCTTAATTTGTCATTAGCCAAAATTCTAGGATCGTCTTGATTAAGTAGTGTATCTTTATATTATTCCAATAACTCCATCGAAACTCGAAAAATAAATCTATGTTTTTTTGATAAAATGACCACATTCATTCTAGAAAGTAGAAATGTTTGCATAATATGGTTTGAAATTTAGAAGATCTGTTAATGGTGAACCACATATATAAATTTTTATATATTTGATGTTGAAATCGTGCATTAAATATAAATATGTTATTACACATTGTAATAATATAAATTCAAGCAATGATTATCAATTAACTGAGAATGGTTGATTAACTGTTGCTTCAATTTAATTTCTAATTCTTAGAATTGTTTTACAATATTAGATGTATATTTTTTGAAATTTATTATCTAGTTTCTTCTTTAACTTTAACAGAGATCAAAAATATTTCTCATGTATTTGCAAAATGTAGACATAATCCTAGTTTTGATTACACTGTTCCTAAAATGGAAGCAAAAATTACAAAATATTACTCTCATCATCTAATTTATATTGTTTGGTTGCGAATTTCGATCCTAAAATTAAGTTGAATAGTGTAATATTGTTAGTTGAATGGTGTAATAGTTTATATGAAGAAAAAGTTATGGCGAAACCATTTAAGGTAGTAGCAATTTTAGTTCCAGTTCTAAGTTATCTAATACTACAAAGGAAGAAACAAAAATATTCTTCTGTCCCATCTCAGAAATTATATTGTATTTGAGCTACTATATTGAAGAAATGACGGTTCTGAAATATATTTTCAATTTTATAGCGATAGAGAACACATGAAAAAACTTATCATTCTTTGGCACGCGATACTGTACTGGGCTTGGTTTTCAGGTAGCATCGAAATCTTGTTTTAGTGCATGTTCAAAAATTAACTAAGAAGAGGAGCAGGAGGTTATCGAAACTTTTGGAATACTATGTTTCAATATTATGTTCGTGCAAAAAAAAAATAAAGTCAACAATGAAGATATGAAAGTATCGATGAATTGAAGTTTAAACCTCACAGTATTTCTAGCGTTGCAAAAACCGAAGAATGAAACGATGAAGCCTTGCATACTAAAATCTATTTCTATGAAAATGAAAAATATGAATATATTGAAGACTGTCATCAAAGATAAAAAAAGGACTAAAAGAAATTGAATTTGACGACAAATCAAATTGAAGATGAACTTTGTATCTTTCACTCTTTTGTAATAAAAAAGGACTTAATAAACTTTTGTAATATTTTCATTAATTTTATTTTAAATAGTCCAATCCAAGGTCCAATTTCAAGACCTAATTTTTTTTAATATCACCATGGACCCAACCCGCACCCAGCATGGACCTGTTCAAAATGAGTTTTGGCCCGAGTTTTTTCTTTTCTTTTAGGTATCTTTTTTTCAAGCCGGGTCGTGGCTATATAAGCCACCCAACCGTCTGAGGGAGGATTCAAACCCAACACACATGCTTGGCGGCTCCCCACACTACCACTAGGCTAGTGCAGACCAGACCCGGTCAAAATTGATATTTTACTGGCCGGAGTTTTGGATTTGGAATTTTTCCAACTGGCCTGACATAACTCAGTGTTGTAGACCAAGCTGGTCCGAAACAGACCCGGTCAAAATTGAACTCCGATCGGCCTGGCCCATTTTGATTTAAATTATATTTGCATCTGCAAATTTACCACCAAAAAGATCTGCACATCTTGTTACTTCATGAATAGAAGATCCATCCAATGGGCTAAGCATGTGCCATTGTCCACCAAATTTAAGGCTGTGTTAGATTGGGTTTTTTCCATAAAAAATATTGCCATCACAAAATTTTCATCCATTGTAGTAGTGTCTGATAATTTATATTTTCCATAGAATTATTTTAAAAAAAACAATCATTTGTTATATTTTCTCTAAACTGTGGAAAATGGAACTGGCTCAACCCATAGAAAAATATTATTTTCATGAAAAATAACAATTTTTAGTTAAAAATAATGACAATCAAACATCCATTTAAATTTTCCATTAGAAAATTTTAAATTTCAATAGAATATTTTATCTAGTAAAATAATTACATGAAATTAATTTATTTTTATATATTTTTCATCTTGCAGTCAAATGCCGACTAAATCATCTTATATATATTAGGATTTGGGTCTCGAAATTGACCGATGTTAGAGTTTGGGTCTCGAAATCACTGTTCACGTAGGCTAATAAACAATGATTTCAAGACCCAAATCCTAATATCGGCCAATTTCAAAACCCAAATCCTAATTTTCATACATATGTGAGACTCTAAAACCAAATAACCTTTTTTTTAACTGTTGAAGATAAGTCAATTCTTAAGTTAGGGTTATGCAAGCACACAACCTGTATAATTAACTAATCTTAGTTAATTGTAACTAATCTTAGTTGTCCCTTCCCTATAGAAATCAAGCAACAATACAACAATGACTACACATTCTCTCCTCCTCCGTTCGTTTTTCTAGCGTTGTGCATTAGTCCGTTATGGCTTCCAACAAGGTGTTGTTCAAAGCTTTGATGATTTTGACCATCGCGTTGGCGATGGCGGTCGTCCTCGTCATCGTCGATGCAAACCACAATTGCTATTGTGTCTGCCTGTCGCAGTGTGGAGCGCAAACGATGGTCCATTCGATTAAGAGAACTAAAGAAATTTGCTCAGAGCATTGCGACAACCATTGCGTCGGTTTGAATCAACCTGGGAGACCTGCTGTCGGGGATGGCGTTTGTGGTACCCTCACTCTTCCCATTAGACAAGGGGCAGTTCTTACACCGAAGGCAAATCAAGAGAAATATTAGACAATTACACCCCGTTTGGTTCACTGTAATGTAATGTAATCGTAATCGTAATATAATCAAATGAATTTTTTTTTTCATTTGATTATATTGTGATTACGATTACATTATAGTATTTCTTGATCCTATCATCATCTTAATTTTCTTGTTATGACTTTTTTTTTATTTGATAATATTACGATTATGATTACATTATAGTATTTCTTCATCCTATCATCGTCTTAATTTTCTTGTAATGACTATGCCTATTCTCCCTCCTTCACCTATAATATCAGTGTATCTTATTTGTATTTGGCTGCATTATAACATCTCTAAGTGTCTGGGAACTGAACTTATGTCAATGGGCTGAAATTGAATTGGAAGGGATATAATTAAGGTTCGTGCTAGTAGTCATGACTTCATAAGTGTTTTTGTTTAATAAATAGAAATCTTGTGCAAAACTAAAACCCTTGATGATCACAAATTTCTATTAAACTCAAGGTGTGTTGTGGGTCGAGCTGGCCGAGACCGATCCGGTCAAACCCCGGATGTTAGGCTGGCCCAGGCCTGTTCAGAGCTCGGGTCCGGTTCGATGCACCAAAATTTTGGATTGGATTTGGTTTCATGTCCCATATCCACGATCGACCCATTCACCCCAATCAGTTTTCTTCCTCTAGTCCCGTCATGATAAAAGCCTCGTCCAATATTGGACATGTTCGCTAACCCCTTCACCCATGTGGGGAGAGGACGGTTTCCAATTAAAGTAACTATAGTTTTGCAGATACTTTGATTATTTTGTTAAAAATGACCAAAATACCCCTATAACGGCTATATTACAAGGGGTTGTGATCATTTGGCACCCAAAAATTACCTATAAAAAGAAATTGATTTTCCAAAATTTTCACAATTTTTTCTCTTATACGTTCAATCAATCTTGTGTTATCTTCTGAGAATTAGCTACATTCTTGAAATTGAAGTGTAGGTCCATAAAAAAGGAGTAATGTTGCATAGGAATTCGTTTGAACAATCTGATTTGAAATTATCCTTGTTATATATACCTCATGTTCTGAGATTTATATAAAAAGGATGTTGGGAAGGCATTCTTCCCCACAATTTGGCCTTATTTAAACCTATTGTTCAAAGCATCCATCCCCTTGAAGAAAAAGAAATGAAGCCTATATGATTTTAAAGAAAATTTTCTTGATAAAGCTTGGACCAGTCTCAATTATATATACCTCATGTTCTCAATTTCTTTTTTTTTTTTTTCTGATGTGAGACTAAACTAGCAACTTAATTATTCCCTTCTTATTCCCACCTTCTCAACCAGATATAAGATACAACCCGACAATCTAATGTGTATGTTTCTTTGTTTTTCTGTTGCAATCAGTTTCTGTCTCTTCTTGGGTGTTACGATTATCTATCTGTATATACATTGAGAAATGTTAGTAGGATTAGAACCGTTTAGCTTACAATCTACTTAAAACTATCTAAGTGGCAGTTTCCAATTGGATCTTCTTTTTTTTCATGTGGGATAGGAGGGAAGAGGAGACCCAATTAACAACTGCCACTTAGGCGGTTGTAAGAGGATTGTAAGTCCAATGGTTGTAAACTTAACATTTTTGATACACATTCTTCTCTTGTATGACATCTGGGTATATATGTCACTTGAACTCAATAGCAGGTTGTTATATAGGTAGATATTTCTCGAGTATGTCCAAATGTTCTATTATGAGATGGATAGTTCTTCTTGCGACTCCCTGTTGTCATTTGAATCTTGAACGGACCAGACAGCTAGCCCTGAGGAACACATAATAGTATATTACACTTTTAATGACGCTTTAACAAATTTTCACATGAACACGTCTTTATTTTGTCAAATTTTGGATGGGATTTGGAATTGGGTGCTGAAAGACATGGAGTCCGATACAGACAGCGCCAGCTCGGAGGGTTAATATCATCCCTACTGAAAAATATAGATTTAAGTTGGATTTGGACTGGACCGGTCCTAAGAAAACTAACTAGCCTGGAGGGTTGTCCTAGGGGTTATCAAAGTCCGAAGTCTTGTCGGACTTTCCCCCGGATCGGTTGGCTAGGGACGAAGTCTCGCTGACTCGTTAACGGTTGGTTGTTTAGCACTGATCGAATATGCTCCACATGGTGGGGTTGGCTTTCCTTCCGAACTCAAAACATCACAATCCCAACGTCACATATATACACAACATTGATCACGCTGATGATATCTTGACTAGCTCCCAACGTAAACCATTATATGCTCTTCTATGATTGGAATATTTGCAAGTATGATCCCACTAACAAAACTAAATCTAAATTGCTTCGTGTTTCATGATTTTATGGGTTTTTCCTTAGCCTGGACAATAATAAGTCATGTATAGCGGGAGACTACTGGATGGATGGCTACCACTGCATACTGATCATAGCCATTTTTCTGTCTATTTATGAAAAGACTAATATTGGCCAAACAATTTTCATGTGGCGCTAGTGCGAATAAATATACATAATTACATCTATTTCCGGCTTAGGGAAGAAGAAGAAGAGGGATAAAATGAAGACCTATCACGAGATTGAAAACAAGATATTAAGTTCGCAAAATCTCAATAAAAATAGTTCACATTACGTACACGTTTCTCTCTCTCTCTCTCTCTCTCTATATATATATATATATATATATATATATATATATATATATATATATATATATATATATATTAGTGAATAGCCGAAGCATTGTTGTTTGGTACAGTTTGTGTTTATTCCTTGTGTTTTAATAGTAGAAGTTTGGGTACAACCATGAATGAGAATTGGGAGGTGCAAAATTGTCAAACAAAACGGCTGAGAAGTAAGGGAGTGACAAATGGATCGTATGGACCCTCTATGACGCTGAGTATTGTTAGGGTGATCCAGGAAAATATGAAATGTTAGGGTTTGCTTCCAACAAAAACCTTGTAGGGTGATCCAGGAGAGCGAGTTGAGATCTTCACGGATCACAAGAGCTTGAAGTACGTGTTCACCCTAAAGGAATTGAATTTGAGACATAGGTGCTGGCTTGAGCTGATGAAGGACTTCGATATTTATTTGCAGTACCATCCAGGGAAGGCCAATGTAGTTGCAGATGCCTTGAGCAGGTATCCAGTCGCTATGTATTTGATGGCAAATCGTCATCTATTGGCCGATCTAGATAGTTTGGGTATCGAGGTGATCGTTCCGGGCATGAATGTTCAGATGTGGGGTTTACAGATTCAGTCTGCGTTGATGGACAGAGTCAGATCAGCACAGTTTGATGACATGGCCCTGAGGAGCATTAGGGAGCAGGTACAGGCAGAATTGCTAGATGATTTCTTTATAGCCGAAGATGGGTCGCTGAGGCATGGTACTAGATTGTGCATTACGAGTGGAGAGCTTCGGGAGGAGAGTCTGCAGGAAGCGCATCGTTTTCAGTACTCTATGCATCTTGGAGCCAACAAGATGTACAGAGATCTGAGGGAGCACGTATGGTGGTATGGCATAAAACGAGAGGTAGCTCAGTTTGTATTTCGATGCTTAGTATGCCAGCAGGTGAAAGTTGAGAGACAGAGGCCAGGTGGTCTGCTTCAGCCACTACCCATTCTAGAGTGGAAGTTGGAGCACATCACTATAGACTTTGTATCTGGACTTCCTCGATCTCCAGGAGGGAAAGATGCGATTTGGGTCATCATTGATAGATTGACCAAATCGGCCCACTTTTTGCCTTTAAAGGTGGGATTGTCTACGGAGAAGCTGGCAGAGATGTATGTACGGCAGATAGTCAGATTGCACGTAGTTCTGGTGAGCATAGTCTCGGATCGGGATAGTCGTTTTACTTTCCACTTTTGGAGGAGTTTGCGTACTAGCTTGGTCACCCAGCTCAAGTTCAATACCGTATATCACCTCCAGACGGACGGACAGTCAGAGAGAACCATCCAGATACTCGAGGATATGCTTTGCACTTGTGTGTTAGACTTCGAGGGCTCTTGGGAGGACCATCTCCACCTGTTAGAGTTTGCTTACAACAACAGGTATCAGGACAGTATAGAGATGTCGCAATTTGAGGCTCTATATGGACGAAGATGTCGCACTCCTTTGTCATGGGACGATGTCGGCGAGAGAGTATTGCTTGGCCCGGAGATGGTGGTGGATGCAGTAGAGAAGGTTAAGTTGATCAGGGATAGACTTCGGGTTGCTCAGGATAGATAGCGGCATTGGGCCGATAGCCACCGGAGACCGTTAGAGTTCGAGGTTAGTATCGGTTTTTCTGTTTGTGCTTGCTTATGATTGTTTGCTTTAGAGTCTTGTATTGAGTCTTGTCTTGTGTCTAGGTTGGCGATATGGTATTCCTGAGGATTTTTCTGACACGGGGCACTATTTATTTTGGCCGAGGCGGGAAGCTTAGTCCGCGCTTCATCGGACCTTTTACTATTCTTGGAAGGGTCGGAGCAGTGGCCTATCGACTAGACTTGCCACCTACGCTCGAGGGAGTTCACAACGTGTTCCATGTGTCGTAGTTGAGGCGGTACGTGGCAGATCCCAGCCATGTATTGGATCACTCCGAGTTAGAGGTGGGGCCTACTCTCCGCTATCCAGAATAGCCTGTGGAGATTTTGGATCGTCGGGAGAAGGTGCTCCGGAACCAAGTTATTCCTTTGGTTCGTGTCGCATGGAGGCATTACTCTCCGAGTGAGTCTACCTGGGAGAGAGAGGACGAGATGCGAGATCGCTACCCTTATCTCTTCGAGCCGTGAGGTATTTTTCCTTTTGTTCTTGCTTGTGTTACTTGTTCTAATTTGTTCTAATTTCGAGGACAATTTTTTTAGGAGGATAGATTTGTTACCCCCACTATCCTAGATAGGGCTATTTTAGTCATTTATATTATTTAAATATTTATTTAAATTATTATTGTGGATATAGAGCTGGTGTATTTATGTTAAGGGTTAAATAAGTATTTTTTATAATAAATAAATATTATGTATGTATGTATGTATGTATGTATGTGTGCATGTATAGATATATATATATAAACACGTATATATATACATTGATATATACATATATACTTAAATAAAGAAAAGAAATTAAATAAAACAAAACTTAAAGCCCAAACACAAACACACACATAGCACTCACGCACACAGCACCCCTTAAGCCGAGCACAACCCTTTGGGCTTTCAAACCCGAACTAAACCATCGACCCCCTCCTTTATATGCGTGAGAGCGAGAGAGAGGAAGAGAGAAATTTTAGTGAACCCTAACCCTACGCCGTCAGCCCCAACCCAGCACACACCCCGATGCCGCTACGACCGCCGGAGGCCGGCCAGGCCGCGCGCGCGCGGAACAGAGCAACGGGCACAACAGAAATAGCTGTTGGAAGAGCCATCTTCGCAGTGAGATAACTCCGTGCATGCTCGATCGAGGGTACGATCCTAACCTATACACCTTTAATCTCCTTCAAATAGTTCATGCTAATTTGCATCATGTGCGACGAAAAACGAGTTCCAAAATCGAAAAAAACTCGACTTTTGGACGTTAGAAACTGCCCCATCGTCCTCTGTTTGTGACCGATTTACGACCAGTGTGTTGCTAGTTTTCAAAATCGGTTTGAAGAGACCTATAGACAACATATAGGGCTGTATAACCCTTCTTGTAGATTTAATTTTCATGAATTACACAGAAAGTTATTGGTTTGTGAAGATTGAAAAAAAACTAGTTTTCAAAACTAAATTTTTAGAAAATTATCAAGATACGCCGTCCATCCCGTCAATCCGGGCGACATGGCCGCGAACCGAAAGCATCGAAAGGTGCGTATCGACTTCATGGACGTGTAGGCTTTGACGGAATTCAAATTGGTTGCGTGTGCACGACGAATTTGATGCGTATTCGTCAAAATTTACCGTATCGACCTATTTACAAATTTGTCAATTACTTTGTGCACGTTTGTCACATCGAGACAAAATTTGCGCCAACCAGACCGTATCATTTTTTTGGTCCTGTATGTCAAGTTTGGGCTGATTTAGAGAAGGTCGATCGAAACGCTATTTTGGTAGGCCCACGACCCGATCCAACGGACGAATTTGTGCACGGCCCACTGGAATCTAACTTTGGACATACGGTTGGGTTCATCTCATCAAACTGGACCTGTAGACATGTAGTATGATGACTTTAGAGACCGTAAGTTTTGGGACGCTTTTCGGTGCAAAGCCCAACGACGAACACTGTTTTAGTCTAAAATTATCGTTTTGTCCCTATGTCCAGAATTGGACTTATGGATAGACTACTCTAGCTAATTTGATTATTCTGAGAACGTTGGTAATATTTGTTTCGGCATTAGAAGACTGTTGTACGAGTTGACCGTTCGTGGCTCATTTGAGTGATTGGTAGTGTCGTTTTTCTCAGCTCAGGACAGCAGCCGAGTACATTCTCTGATAGTTTTCATTGCTTTAATATCTACTATATCTAATTCAGTTGTAGTGTTATACTTGATTCTCGACACGAGAATACACGGACTAGTATACGTTGAATCTCGTCATAAGATGTCATTCCTGGTTTACCTGGAATATGAGTACATTGTTCGATTTTGTTTCCTGTACTTGTATAGACACAGATTTAGGAGTGGGTTGGCCCCCTGCTCTTTAAATTCTGTGTCATGACGTGTCATGGTTGGATCCATTATATTACTCGGGGATGGAGAGTTATTAGAGGTTATGTGATCATTATCCCCACTTGTTTATTACTTGTACATAGCTCCACCCTCACCACACGTAGGGGTGTAGCCTGACCTGATACTACTTGTGCATGGTTTTCCATTTTGGTCGGCCTGATCCCTATACTATTATACAACATGTGCATAGCCGGTCAAATGGAACAGCCTGATCCTGACCCAAGCCGATCACATAACGCTCTAATATCTCATATCACTTACTTTATAGGTTTACATCGTACATCAGATTACATTTACTGCTTATTTCAGCTTTACCTTACATCTCACTCATGATATGCTATTCAGTTCTTTTATACAGTTTTACTTCCAGTTTTGACATTCATAATTTATTTCATTATAATTGTCTCTTATAATATTTATCAATTCACATGGAACCGTTGTTGGTGTTTGTACTTGCTCATATCCTGACAGGATAACTCCCGCTATTTTTCAGAGGATTTATATACAGATTGCCCGACCTACTACGGGTTTGGCATAGATGGAGCCTACGACCAGGACCAGCCTGTGGACCCAGTGCTCGTAGAGGACGCACCGCCTGTAGTGACTTAGTTTAGCTAGATTTTGTCTGGACTATTTTCCAGCTTGATACTTTGAGACTTGTAGTATTTATTTGGGATATTGTGTTTGTCTTTAAATTCTGAACTTGTGATTGTGACTCAGTACTATTTCAGACTATTTATTCATCTTGTTTCTTTATCATATTCATGCCTATCTTCCTTAGATTTATGTGATTGAGTTGTGTTTATATTCCTCCGTGCGGAGATGACAGGTTATATTATTGTGTCTTAGGTTCTATATATTCTAGATGACCTTTACAGCGTTCTACCGTCGATACTGCGGCGTAGGCTGGATGTACCCACGTGCTCGTGCCCCTAAACAGGGTGCGGGTCGTGACAGCTCTGCTCTCCTCGGCTGCGCGTGTGCACCTCGATGTGTACACGCGCGTGCCAAATAGTATTTTTATTTTTTCCAGTCTATTTTGTAACGTACCTACCATAGTTAAGATTTCGTATGTAAATTTGTATGCCTTTAAAATAAATCTTGTTATATTTTACTTATAAAGTCTTTAAGTCTTTGTCGTTAGCCAAAATTCTTGGATCGTCTTGATTAAGTAGCGTATCTTTATATTATTCCAATAACTCCATCAAAACTCGAAAAATAAATCTATGTTTTTTTCGATAAAGTGACCACATTCATTCTAGAAAGTAGAAATGTTTGCATAATATGGTTTGAAATTTAGAAGATTTGTTAATGGTGTACCACATATATAAATTTTTATCTATTTGATGTTGAAATCGTGCATTAAATATAAATATGTTACTACACATTGTAATAATATAAATTCAAGCAATGATTATCAATTAACTGAGAACGGTTGGTTAACTGCTGCTTCAATTTTCTAATTCTTAGAATTGTTTTACAATATTAGATGTATATATTTTGAAATTTATTATCTAGTTTCTTCTTTAACTTTAACAGAGATCAAAAATATTTCTCATGTATTTGCAAAATGTAGACATATTCCTAGTTTTGATTACACTGTTCCTAAAATGGAAGCAAAATTTACAAAATATTACTCTCATCATCCAATTTATATTGTTTGGTTGCGATTTTCGATCCTAAAATTAAGCTGAATGGTGTAATATTGTTAGGTGATTTTCATAAAAAATGAACATTGATATATGTAATAGTTTATATGAAGAAAAGTTATGGCGAAACCATTTAAGGTAGTAGCAATTTTAGTTTCAGTTCTAAGTTATCTAATACTACAAAGGAAGAAACAAAAATATTCTTCTGTCCCATCTCAGAAATTATCATTGTATTTGAGCTACTATATTGAAGAGATGACGGTGCTGAAACATATTTTCAATTTTATAGCGATAGAGAACACATGAAAAAACTTATCATTCTTTGGCACGTGATACTGTACTGGCCTTGGTTTTCAGGTAGCATCGGAATCTTGTTTTAGTGCATGTTCAAGAATAAACTAAGAAGAGGAGCAGGAGGTTACTGAAAGTATCGATGAATTGAAGTTTAAAGCTCATATTTATTGCTAATTAACGTTGCAAAAACCGAAGAATGAAACGATGAAGCCTTGCATACTAAAATCTATTTCCATGAAAATGAAAAATATGAATATATTAAAGGCTGTCATCAAATATCCAAAAAAAGGACTTAAAGAAATTGAATTTGAAGACAAATCAAATTGAAGATGAACTTTGTATCTTTCACTCTTTTGTAATAAAAAAGGACTTAATAAACTTTTGTAATATTTTCATTAATTTTATTTAAATAGTCCAATCCAAGGTCCAATTTCAAGACCTAATTTTTTTTTTAATATCACCATGGACCCAACACACACCCAACATGGACCTGTTCAAAACGAGTTCTAGCCCGAGTTTTTTTTTTTTTTTTTCTTTTAGGTGTCATTTTTTCAAACCGCACTATGGCTATATAAGCCACCTAGCCGTCCGAGCGGGGATTCAAACCCAAGACGCATGCTTGGGCGGCTCCCCGCAGTACCACTAGGCTAGTGCGGACCTGATCCGGTCAAAATTGATATTGTACTGGCCCGAGTTTTGGATTTGGAGTTTTTCCAACCGGCCTGACATAACTCAGTGTTGTAGAGCGAGCTGTCCGAAGCAGACCCGGACAAAATTGAACTCCGATCGGCCTGTCCCATTTTGATTTAAATTATATTTTGTTCTGCAAATTTACCACCAAAAAGCAATTGATCTGCACATATTGTTACTTCATGAATAGAAGATCCATCCAATGGGCTAAGCATGTGCCATTGTCCACCAAATTTAAGGCTGTGTTTGATTGGGTTTTTTTCCATAAAAAATATTTCCATCACAAAATTTTCATCCAGTGTAGTAGTGTCTGATAATTTATATTTTCCATAAAATTATTTTTTAAAAACAATCATTTGTTATATTTTCTCTAAACTGTGGAAAATGGAACTGGCTCAACCCATAGGAAAATATTATTTTTCATGAAAAGAAAATAACTATTTTTCGTTAAAAATAATGACAATCAAACATCCATTTAAATTTTCCATTAGAAAATTTCAAATTTATATAGAATATTTTACCTAGTAAAATAATTACATGAAATTAATTTATTTTTACATATTTTTCATCTTGCAGTCAAATTCAGTCTAAATCAACTCATATAGATTAGAGTTTGGGTCTCGAAATTGACAGATGTTAGAGTTTGGGTCTCGAAATCACTGTTCACGTAGGCTAATGAATAGTGATTTCAAGACCCAAATCCTAATATCGGTCAATTTCAAAACCCACATCATAATTTCCATACATATGTGAGACTCTAAAACTAAATAACCTTTTTTTTAACAGTTGAAGATAAGTCAATTCTTACGTTAGGGTTACACAAGCACACAACCTGTATATTTAAATAATCTTAGTTAATTATAACTAATCTTAGTTGTACCTCTCTTCTATAAAATTCATTCTTTCCCTATAGAAATCAAGCAACAATAAGAACGACACTTTCTCTCCTCCTCCGTTTGTCTTTCTAGTGTTGTGCATTAGTCGGTTATGGCTTCCAACAAGTGTTTCAAAGCTTCGATGATTTTGACTGTCGCATTGGCGGTGGCGGTCGTCCTCGTCGTCGTCGATGCAAACCACAATTGCTATTGTGTCTGCCTGTCGCAGTGTGGAGCGCAAATGATGGTCCATTCGATTAAGAGAACTAAAGAAATTTGCTCAGAGCATTGCGACAACCATTGCGTCGGCTTGAATCAACCTGGGAGACCTGCTGTCGGGGATGGCGTTTGTGGTACCCTCACACTTCCCATTAGACAAGGGGCAGTTCTTACACCGGAGGCAAATCAAGAGAAATATTAGGCAATTACACCCCGTTTGGTTCACTGTAATGTAATGTAATCGTAATCGTAATATAATCAAATGAAAAAAAATTATTTTTTTCATTTGATTATATTGCGATTACGATTACATTATAGTATTTCTTGATCCTATCATCATCTTAATTTTCTTGTTATGACTTATTTTTTTCATTTGATAATATTACGATTATGATTACATTATAGTATTTCTTCATCCTATCATCGTCTTAATTTTCTTGTAATGACTATGCCTATTCTCCCTCCTTTACCTATAATATCAGTGTATCTTATTTGTATTTGGATGCATTATAACATCTCCAAGTGTCTGGGAACTGAACTTATGTCAATGGGCTGAAATTGAATTGGAAGGGATATAATTAAGGTTCATGCTAGTAGTCATGACTTCATAAGTGTTTTTGTTTAATAAATAGAAATCTTGTGCAAAACTAAAACCCTTGATGATCACAAATTTCTATTAAACTCAAGGTGTGTTGTGGGTCGAGCTGGCCGAGACCCATCCGGTCAAACCCCGGATGTTGGGCTGGCCCAGGCCTGTTCAAAGCTCGGGTCCGGCTAGATGCACCAAAATTTTGGATTGGATTTGGTTTCATGTCCCATATCCACGACCGACCCATTCACCCCAATCAGTTTTCTTCCTCTAGTCATGATAAAAGCCTCATTCACCCATGTGGGGAGAGGACGGTTTCCAATTAAAGTAACTATAGTTTTGCAGATACTTTGATTATTTAGTTAAAAATGACCAAAATACTCCTATAACGGCTATATTACAAGGGGTTGTGATCATTTGGCACCCAAAAATTACCTATAAAAAGAAATTGATTTATCCAAAATTTTCATATTTTTTTCTCCTCTTATACGTTCTATCAATCTTGTGTTATCTTCTGAGAATTAGCTACATTCTTGAAATTGAAGTGTAGGTCCATAAAAAAGGAGTAGTGTTGCATAGGAATTTGTTTGAACAATCTGATTTGAAATTATCCTTGTTATATATACCTCATGTTCTGAGATTTATATAAAAAGGAAGTTGGGAAGGCATTCTTCCCCACAATTTGGCCTTATTTAAACCTACTTTTCAAAGCATCCATCCCCTTGAAGAAAAAGAAGTGAAGCCTATATGATTTTAAAGAAAATTTTCTTGATAAAGCTTGGACAAGTCTCAATTATATATACCTCGTATTCTCAATTTCTTTTTTTTTTCTGATGTGAGACTAAACTAGCAACTTAATTATTCCCTCCTTATTCCCACCTTCTCAACCAGATATAAGATACAACCCGACAATCTAATATATGAGTATGTTTCTCTGTTTTTCTGTTGCAATCAGTTTCTGTCTCTTCTTGGGTGTTACGATTATCTATTTGTATATACATTGAGAAATGTTAGTAGGATTAGAACCATTTAGCTTATAACAATCTACTTACAACTATCTAAGTGGCAGTTTCCAATTGGATCTTTTTTTTCATGTGGGATAGGAGGGAAGAGGAGACCCAATTAACAACTGCCACTTAGGCGGTTGTAAGAGGATTGTAAGTCCAATGGTTGTAAACTTAACATTTTTGATACACATTCTTCTCTTGTATGACATCTGGGTATATATGTCACTTGAACTCAACAGCAGGTTGTTATTGTCACGACCCGTACCCACTGTGAGGGTACGAGAACGTAACAGCGTCCAGCCTACGCCGCAGTGTCGGCGGTAGAACGCTGTTCTAGGTCATGAACTATAACTAACATAATATGAATACTCTCCATAAGGAGGCCAACACAGAGGTACAACTAAATCACAATCTATGGTAGAATGTAGCATGATAAAATAGATAAGAAATCCTCAACTGAGGTACAACAGAAATGAATAACAATCTCAACATCTCTAAAAATATACAAACTCTGGAATCAAGGACAACAACTAAACATGAAAAGAAAACAGTCTAAGCTATCTATACTAAGCAAGGTATCGTCCTCAGCAGCTGCCTGAACCTCCCCAGGGGTCCAGGTCGCGAGTGTCATCTAGGCAAGCTCCAAAGTAAGGGGTACAGGGTTCCTCATCATCCTCTGTAAAATTTTCAACAGGTCCAGTCAGGACGGGAGCGAGCACAGTACATCTCAACAGTTCATAGCAGGTTAGAAAATATAATCATGCAGTAAAGTAAGATATAGATACTGAAAAAATGCAGTATGTAAACAGAGAGAGAGAACTGTAATAGAAATATCTACTATAAATAAAGAGCTACCAGTGACTAGTGATTTAGAGTACAAAGTCGACATGTGAACGGCTTGATTTGTACATGGCTATACTAAAGAGGCGTACATGGCTATTCTACTTTGGAATTGTTCACATGGCTATTTATACTCCCCCGTACCCCCAATTAATACACAAGGATCCAACCAGGTTATGTTATGATTCTATGTAACAGCCCCCGAAGGGTGGTAAGCCCCCAAAGGGTGATAAGCCCCCAAAGGGTGATATGCTCCCAAAGGGTGATAAGCCTCCAAAGGGTGATAAGCCCCCAAAGGGTGATAAGTCCCCAAAGGGTGATAAGCTCCCAAAGGGTGGTACATAGTAGTCCCATAAATGGGGTTTCTGGGAAACCCAATAAATGGAATAAGGATTCAAAGAAGACTCTGTGATCATATGAGTATATGTCACAAGTGATCAAAGAACCAAAGAAGCATAGTGATACGCCATGTAAGTGAAACGCACAGAACATAGAGTACCCCGATGCTCCCTGAAGGGATAACATCTCAAGAAGGGATCCATATAGTACTAATCCGTGTGACCAACGTGACAGTATCAAGTAAAGTAATTTAATGTAGGAAATAATTCTAAGCATGATATGAAATGATCAGAGAATGTACTCACCTCGTATCTGAATGTCTGAAGTAAATGTACTGTCCGAGATGAGGTACCTGACTCCTAGTTAGAGCAACAAAAGTCAAGATGTATACAGAGGGTGATATATGAAATGTACAATGAATCTGCATGCTGTCTAGGTCAAACTAGACTAAAGTCAACACTTGGTCAACTCTAGTCAACCACATTAGTCAACTAGGTCAAGTCCTAGCCCAAACAAGTCTAACAAGTCTCACTAGGCCTAACCAAGCCTATACTAGCCAATCAAACATGATTCCCAAGTCACAGAGCAAACACACACCATTCAAGTAACACAGGTTCACATAACCCAACTCATGTGCATATTCCACATACACAAGGCTACACAAGGATACCATAGGCTACACTACACAGGCCATGAGCCAAATTCATACATTAGGCAACACATATACCAAGTACCATATATACATACCAATTCCTATATGTCTATATACATACTATCTATATATGCAAAAGCAATATTTATATTATATCACATATTTCACATTGGTATATATATATATATTATATATACATATGTACACATATAAAGGATAGGGGAAAAATCATGCTTGTGTGTGTATGCTGACATAGTGGCATGTGTGTGTGTACATGAGGGTTGGCATGTGTGTGGGGAAGTGTCAATGAGTGAGGATGTGAGGGTTATATAGTGTTGTGTGCATTGTGTGTGGAGTGATATTGAGGCATGACAGTTGTGTAGCAAAGTATCAATAGGAAGTTAACATTCACATATATGAATTCTAAGGTATCTCTTATTCAGTGAATAGAACTAAATTCGAGTTACATTCAATCTAACATTCAAACCATAATAAAAATCTAAATCTCAGTTCAGTGTTACATCCAGGAATCCACCTAACATAAACTATTCAATGCTTAAGAAATTAACATTCAATTAGTTTAAGGGAAGGAAATGGAATCAAACTCAGTCAAGAGGGAAATGAGAACACTCAGGTTAAAGGATTCATTTCAATATCAGTTATATAGGAAAGATGAAATCAGTTCAAGTTAAGAAAAACTGGAAACCAGTACAATGTGTGGCAGGAAATCAGTTTTGCATGTGTGGTGAATAGATTTCAGTTCATGGTGTGTGTGTTAGGGAAATTCTGAAACAGGAAAACAGTGTGCTAATGTGTGTGAGTCTAGAGAGTGAGGGTGTGAGGAAAATGTGTGAGCTAATATTGCATGTGTGTGTAATGTTCAAATGTGAAAACTGAAAAGGTAAACAGGGGGTATAGGCATATCCATATGAAACAGGGAGAGGGAATTTAGGGTGACATTATAGGAAATCAGTGCCACATTGTGTCCTGTGTGCATTTAGAACAGTGATATAGGAAATCACATATTGCAAAACAAGGACATAGGAAAATGGTTCACAGGTTCAGTCCAAACAATACCCAATTTCAGTAAAAACAGGAAATATCTCTGGTTTTAAGAAGAACAAACATTGAAATAAAATAAAAAGGAAATCAGTTCAGAGAATGGCAATTCAGTCCAATACAATCTAAACTTCCTCTAAGTCCCTACCCAATCTCAGTTATAACACAGAACTTAGTTTCACATTTTGAAGGAATGGGAAATCAATTCAAGTTCATATCAGTTCAAAGGAAAACAATATTGACAGTTAATCAAGAATTTAACATTCATTTATAGTATACAGAAAAGAGCTAATCTCAGTATCAGTTAACAGTTGACAACCTATACAATCCCATTCACAAACAACAGTTATACCAAGGAAAGATTGTCATTCGAAAATCTCAGGTTTTGCATAGGAAAACCAATTTAGTTTATAAAACACATTCAGGTATTGACAGTTCAGTACAATCATGCTTAGATTAACACATAGGATCATTTAATAGTTCAAATTCAGTTAATAAGGAAGATCCCATACATAATTAAAAAGGGAAGGAAATCAGTCCATCAAATTATTCTCAGGAAATGGAAAAACTGGAAAAGTAAACTCGGGTTATCAGCCAATTCGAAAACCAACCCAATATTCAAAATCTCATTCTCACATCCAAAAGCCTATAATTGAATTTAAAAACTTAGCTAACATGATTATAATATGTGGGGATAGTTTACAGTGAAAAACATTACTAAAACAGGGATTAAATTGTTAGGAAATTAACTGGGAAAACCATGTATCAGCTCGTATCAGAAAATGCCATTCAAAGCCTCATTCGAACCAATATTCCACCAAAACTTATTCTATTGTGAAGACCTAAGCTAACATAGATTATACAACACATATAGGATCTAATTAATCAATTAAAACTCAATTTAAAAGCATTTAAATGAATTAATCACAGGAACACAAACACTGTGCACAGAGCCGCACAGTGCATAACATGTGCATAGGCAAAATCGTGTCCGACATGACACGAGGGTTCGTGTCAGCCTGGGGTTCTCGTGTCAGTCATGAGAACGACACTTGTGTCAAGTCTTGTGGGTCAAAACGCTGTGTGCACAGAGCAGTGCCGCCCGAGTAGCAGGGCATGCCACCAGCCCGCGCGCACGTGTGCACGACCACGTGTACGTGTCCAAAAACCGACACGACACAACATGAAAATGTGTTCAGAACACAAGAAATGCACAAGCGAGATCAAATCCTAATTTCCTATTCAAACACAATCCTAAAATTAGGTCGAAATATCCTTTGAGGCATTTCACCAAACACCTACACACATGGGTTGATACGTGTCCGACAAGGACACGAAATGGACTCGAATTCTAGGGGTAGCTATTCCTACAGCTAGGTTAGGGCTAGAGCATCCTAGAAATGCAATTAAATAGAAATTACATGGAGTAGATTGAAATATTCCTATTGATGAGCAAAGGGTCAAAATCCCCAAATGGAAAGGGTTCCTCAAGCCACCAAACTCCCACAAATTGTTTCTTTCCTGCAAATACTCATTACCAACAGAAAGTAGACTAAAATTAGGTCCTATTGCAATGGCTTTGGAGGAAAATGGAGATGAAATGGATTTTCTATGATTTTAGAAAGATGGAGACTCACCTCTTCCAAAATAGCAAATAATTCCTAAGGAGGCTAGCCCTAATTTCTAGGAGGGGATTAAATAGGGGGAAAGGATCAATGTGGCTGCCATGGGCTGATTAGGGTTAGGGTTGGTTCATGGTGTGGGCCTATGGGCTATAAGTCTCAAGTCATTAGTCATGACTTGTGAAATCACAAGCCATTCCTTAAACAATTCAAATCCTATTTTCTCAAAATAAATTTTAATGGGTTAATTATCACTAACTTAAGTCAACCTAGGTTTCCATATCCTAATCACATAGTCATGACCTTGGTTAGCCACTAGGTTAGTCTCCAAAGTCAACATAAGTCAAAGTCAACTAAAACACCAAAATCAATTATTCTAAAAATCTCTAAAAATCACATTAATTCTAATAAATCTAAATAATACATAATAATTCCAAATAATTTTCCAAATTACAAAAATGACTAAAATACTCCTCAATCTAGAAATGATAAATGAAATACCCTAATCACATGGCTAGGCTCTAGGGTTACACTAGCAAGACACCAAATCATAAATCATGATTTAAAATAGTTTTAAAATGATTAAAAATCAATAAAAATCATAGAAAATTTTAAATACCATAATTAAATAAATTAAAATACAAAATTTTAAAATTACCCTCATCTAAAAAACTGGGTGTTACAATCCTACCCACCTTATAAAAATTTCGTCCTCGAAATTAAGATGATCGCACCCCTTCTAGGTCAACATAGTCAAGGGTCAATTACTAGACAAATTTTTTTAATATCCTAGTACTTGGTCATCAGCTGGTCAACTTCTTAGGATTTTACCTATGCTAGCTACTGTTTGCCATTAAAATTGTTTTGATTGAAATCTTAATACAAACAGAACAGTGATACAATATAGGACTTAGATGTAGTCCTAGGAGTACACTTTTGTTTAAGCTGGGTCCTTAGTGCCAATGGAGCGAGTGGTAATGCGTTGACTCCGTTGACCGGCTGACGGCGGTTATCGGTTCTCTGAAGGTGTTGATTGCTCTGGGTGCTGGAGCTTGCTGAGAGGAGGAAGACGTTGAGTGTCTAGAACTGCCTCTCCGGTGATTCTCTGTTGTGGATTCTCTGTGAGTCTTGTGTTCTGAGTCTCTGTGTGTGTGTGAAGGGGACGATCCTTCTATTTATAGTTCTGCAGGCTGGCTGCTCATGCGCGCATATAGGATACGCCGGTGTAGGGACGCCACGTGGAGGTTGCTGATGGAGGCGCATGGATGCTGCGGCCTGATCGAGGGGGAGAGCTCTTCATACTGCTGTTGTGAGCCGGCACGTAGCAGAGAGAAGATCTTTCCGTTGCTAAAATCTTGGATGAGTTGAGTCAAAAGACACGTGTCGTCGACTCATGGTTCGAAGATCTCGGATTTGGGGGAGAAAAGTGATCTGGTGAGCTGCGCCTTGGATTGGGCGCAGGAGGAGGCTGCGGCTCATAACCTTTAGGAGTTACAAACCATTTGGGGCGCATGGCTTTTGAGGCGCATGCAGGCGACTTTCCTTCTGTCTTTTGGGATCAGAGATTAGTCTGGGGTGCATGGCTTTTGAGGCGCATGCAAAACTTCAACCGGAGACTCTTCTTCTGTCTTTAGGGATCAGTGAAGGGTCTGAGGCGCATGGCTTTTGAGGCGCATGCTGGTTTGGACGCATGGCCGTAGAGGCGCATGCGGGTGTGGACGCATGGCCGTAGAGGCGCATGCGGGTGGCCACGTGGCAGTAGCCGTCGGAATAGAGTCATGATGATGCTGACGTTGCCGACGCTTCGTTTTCTGAATAAAGCTGTCAACTGTTCAGACTTTGGGAGGCGTGCTGCCAACTCTGTCAGTTCAGCATTTAATGTTGGTGATGTTCGATGGACAACTGAGTGGGCGCGTCGGTTGGCGTTCCACTCGGTATGGAGATGTGTGGGGGCGCACCCTCTATAATGCGCCGAGTACTGTAGGGCGCGTCTGTGTGATGCGCCTGATGCCGAAGGGCGCGTCCGTGTGATGCGCAGTCTGGCTGGCACATCGGACATGTCTTTTAATGATGCGGCTGTCTCGCTCTTCGAGTGCTATAAATAGCCGTTTGGCTGAATTCGAGGCATCCGGTTCATCCATTTAATGTAAATTCATTGCACGAAATTCGGAGGGCCATCCACTTGGCACGTGGGTTTGATCTGCCCGGCCTATAAATAGTGGCATGGAGAGAAGGTTTGCTTCTCATTCCCTCACGTACTTCCAACATGAACTTGAACATGCGGGTGCATTCTGTTGACGAAGTGCTCCCGAGGGTGAAAATGAGACGTTGTGTTGTCTTTGATGCACTTGAAGGTGACTGTTACATCCAAAAGACGGAGTCGAGGGCTTCTGAGGCAGGCGGAAGGTGCCTGTTGCATCCAAAGATAGGGATGCTCGAGCCTCGTCTCCGTTATTCCGGAAGAGCCGTAGATCGGAATGGCGGTGCAAGGCTCTCTCTTCCTGCAAAGTGGGGTTTCTCCACTTTGATCGTGTCGAAAGCTGCTCCTTTAGCCGCGGTTTCGATCACGGTCTTCCTTCGGCTTTGGAGGCTCTTTCGAAGTCTCCCCTGGCCACAGCATTTGCGGTGCTCTTCTCTTCCTTGGTTCCAGCCAGAGGGTTAAATGCTTTGCTTGACGAAGCACTTATCAGGTGAGCCTGGTTGGAAGAGCGGCACATAACTGGGCTCTGCTCGGCCAGGTGAGCCTGGCTGGAAGAATTTGGCTGAAGGGATGCACATAACTGAGCTGCTGAAGAGATGATGGGATGCGCCTGGATGGAGGCACATGGTATTTGCTGTGCCTAACTGACAGCACATGGTGACTGCTGCGCCTATCGGAAGGCGCATGGTGGCTGCTGCACCTGTCTGGAGGCGCATGGTAGCCGCTGCGCCTATCTGGAGGTGCCTGGTGGCCGCTGCGCCTATCTGGAGGCGCCTGGTGGCCGCTGGCTGTAGATCTAGGATCTTTCTTTTGTAGAAATTCTCCTTTGTACAACCTTTTCTAGACATGTAATAGACTTTTATAAAAAAGTCCTTCTTCAAATGTCTATACTTATTTGACTTTACTGTGAAGTTCTTCGTCTGAGTTCTAGCGCATGTAGTGTCTGGCGCACGGGCTTTCTGGTTGTGAAATTCCATGCTTCTACAAGACCCCCTTCAAAGTTTTCAAAACTTTTGAATAAGTTTTGGAATACTTTGAATAAGAAGCATGTAGGTCAGGGCGCATAATTTCTGGGCGCATGCCTGTTCGGGCGCATGCTCTTCTCAGTTAATGATGATGGTGCCTCGGTAACCGAAAAGATTAATGATGATCTTTTGGTCTTATTTGCTGCTATCCTTGTACAGAACCCGAGGCGACGGCTGAGATCATACGTCATCTGTTCACGCGTGAGACCAAGCCCTATAAATAGGTAAGAGTTGGAGAGAGAAAGGGTTCTTCTCTGTGCCTCTGCTTCTTTAGAGTTTCTTCTTAAAAAACCCTAACTTCTCCTTCCTCGAGAGAATGGCTCCCAAGACTCCTCACGGTGCTGCCGGCAAGGGAAAGGAGAAAGCGAAGGAGTCCGCGGAAGTTGCGGCGGCGGTCGTTCCTCGTCGGCCTGTCGAAGTTCGGCCGGAGGTGGTTGGTAAGTCTCATTGTCCGTACGCCAACGCACATAGGCCTTGAGTCTTTAATGATGTGCCGCGGCCGACGCGTATGGGTTTAAACCCTGGTGCGTCGAGGCTATACTGCTGACGCGCATGGGTTCAAACCCTGAAGATGCGCCGAGGCTATACTGCTGACGCGCATGGGTTCAAACCCTGAAGATGCGCCAAGGCTATACTGCTGACGCGCATGGGTTCAAACCCTGATGATGCGCCGCAGTTTTCTCCTTTAGACACATTTGTGTGTTCTCTTCTGACTTTTTCTGATCTTTTACTAGTGTCGATGGCAATCCCGCTTTTGAGTGAAGTTTTCTTGGAGGCTGCCTTCAACCAAATGGGAGTAGAGCATAACGAGGAAGTGATAAACCCTGCTCAAGATGCTCTTATGCTGGATCAGCCTCCTGAGAGAATGACCCTAATCCGTGAACAGCAGTATTGGTTCCTCAAACGGATGATGGAGCGTAGAGTTATTAAACCCTCCACATCTGATAAAGTGACCTTCCTGAAGCCTGAGTTCCAGTTTGGAGACCGTCTCACTTCTACTGACTCGTCAGTATTGAAGGTCAAGGAGGACTGGTTCTTTACTGCGAATGGAGTGCATATGACTGTTAAGCAACTTGAACGTCAGTGGCCTTTGACGTCCTTCTGTCGCCTTGTTTCCCAGAGGAGAATGTCTTGGGAGCTTACCCCTTCTCAGGGGGGAGCGGTGACTGGTGTCATCCAAATTGATTCTACTTCCGACCAAAGGGATGTTTTGACCATTGTACGGTCTGGGTCTTCTTACACTTGGCGGACTTTACGTCCCGGGAGCCTCTACAGTGATGTACCCATTGATACGTTTGCTTATAGTGCTTCGACTTTTACACATCGTATGTTCTTGATGGAACGTTCCTACCCGACAGGAGAGTTTCGGGTGGAGGGTTGGTGCCATTACGTCTCCAAATGGGATAAACTGACGCTCTGGATCTTGTCGCGGTTTCGGACTGAGCTCCGAGAGATCGGGTTGACTGCCGCGATCCGTGCTACCCAAGTGGGTGTTGACCTAAATAGGCACATGTTCCTCGCACTCCTGGAGATGTTTGATATCCATACCGGGACCTTCTTTACTCCGGTAGGAGAATTAGGGCTCGCACTTCATGAGATGTATGAGGTGTCTAAACTCCCTTGGGGTCGGAACCCTATGAAGAGTACTTTCCAACCAATGAGGAATTTCAAGTCCTGGGGGACAGGGCTGAGGAGATGACGGCCGTCTTCAAGGAAGTGGCGAGTCATCATTACTATATGCAGAGACGGGATAGGAACGGGACGCAGCCTCATGTGACCGCTTGGAGAGATTATGTCTTTAAACAAGACAAGGAGGATCCCTCACAATTTTCTACTCCACCGGCGCTCTCTCGTAGCGAAGTGTTGTCCGAAATGAGCAGGTTAGGGGAGAAAAATCCCCGAGGGAATGAGGACCGGCAGTCAGATGCACGCTCCTATAGCTGCTTCTGGCATCTTGCTTATCGGATGTCGCCCAAGGCGGTGTTGGCATCCTACCTGATGATATGGCTCCGGGATTGCGTGTTCGCGGGCGGATCCGGTGCCGTAGAGAGGATGACCCGAAACTTAATCCTGCCAGCCGTGAAGCTGGTTTTCGGCCGGCGTTTGGCTCTTCTCCCTGCAATGGTATGTAACCTGCAGCGAGGTTTGAGAGAGTTTGCTGGAAATGTGATTCATGACAGAGGCCGAAACAATAACTTCCCGCGCGCTGAACTGCCGTTTCACTATTTGATGGGATGGCTGATTTTGTATCATCCCAGTGTGATGAGCCCAGGCTCGGAAGGAGATTATATGGCTGGAGATGCATTCCTTCGTCATTTCCATCGGAGGAGCTGGTCGCATAATGGTGTCCCGGTTTGTAGAAAGGTTTTATCCCGTCTTCAGGGTTGGGAGCTCACCAAAGTTGGTCCCATCTATTTGGGTTTTGAGGCCAACGAAGATTTAAGAGACCTGGACGAAGGTACCACCACTCTGCCTCAATGGGGATTCCGCTGGTTGCAAAGTATCCGGCCGTCCCATCTGATGTACCGGAGCAGGAATCAGTGCTACCTGGAACCATACTTGCCGAGCCGCTTTGCGCGGCAATTTGGTTATGCTCAGATGATGTTGGATAACCCCAGTAATACCCTGGGGTATGTTGGAAGTTTGTTGGATGGTGCACGAGCTTGGCATTACTATAATGCCGGATGTACCGGAGCTCGTTTTACGTTGCCCGTCCCCGATCCACGGCCGCCCATTCTTTACTCGGCCGCCAAATTTTACTGTGTTATGGCTGCCCCGCCCTCCGGATATGACAGGGAGACCAGCCTTATCACAGGCACCCAGTTAGCAGCGACTAGGGATACGCCAGTGAAGGCCCGGCCGCATCGTCCGTCAGGGGTGGGTCAACGAAGTGCCCCCTCCGCGTCACAAGCAGAACCTTCTGGCGATCGATCGAAACGATGTGCAGATACAGGGGCTGAATCTCTTGTGTCGAAGAAGCAGAAGAAGGCATCGTTACCGACGGTGTCATCGGATTCGGCGTCCGAAGAGGTAAGGACATCCTACTAAATCTGATTTTGGTTCCGCCACTGACGAGGCCTGATCTTCTTTTGTAGGAGCCGCTAAAAAGAAAACCTCGTACCCCAAAGTCGGGTGGGAGTAGGCGAGAAGAGATGGCGAGCTCGCCTGGAGTGCGTATCCCACCGATAATGATGTCTCTCATGGAGGAAGATCCGGAGGATACTGTCATCGTGGAGGTTCCAGTATCCCCGGGTTATGTCAGGAGGGACCCTGAGGGTACAGCAGCTTTCGAGGTGACGAAGGCCACAGCGGAGGCTTCCCATATCGAAGGTTTAGCAAGTGCGCAGCTTCCAGGTGATGAAGAGGAATGGAGTTCATCATCTTCCGATGACATCGCTCCGGAGCTGCAGGAGTCTGTTGCGGGGGCAGCAGAAGCAGTGAGGATAGAGGAGAGGGTTGATTCCCCTCCTTGTCATGATGAGGGGATGTCGGCTGAATCATTGCCAAATCCTTCCTTGGCTTCAACCATGGACATAGAGATGGCTACCGATCAGGCGGTAGCGACAGATTCTGTCCCTGTAGAGGGACTTAAGAAGAATGAGACCCTTCTGCCGGTCTTGTCTCCTGGGGCTGGCCAGGAGATAAATGTTGATCTCCCCGTTTTGCCGGGGGAGGTAGCTGATGCTGATAGAACATCGGGGGTAGAAGAGGTGGCCGTTGACGTCGGTGATGTCTCCGGGCTTGAGAAGGGTAAGGGTGTGGAACCCTCTGTTGCTCCTTCCACTTGGGGTACTATCACGACGCATGTGCCGGCTCTTTCTGTTCTTTCGGCACCTCGGGCTAGCAGTCTGGCCCCTGTTGATGAAGAGCCTATTGCAGCCGAGGTTCAAACCTCTCAGATCGAGGTTGGCGGATCCTCCTCCGGTCCGCAAGCTGTAGTAGCTCCCCCAACTCCTGCTATGACGCCGCAGGTGCTGGCGGATACCGACGAGTATGTGAAGTTCCTCGTCGAGGGAGTGTACAAAATGCTGGAGAAAGGAGTATCTGCAGTGATGGATGGCAAGGGGAGCTTTGCGACAGCAAAAGCTTTGGCAATGCCTTGTATCGAGCTGATCCGCATTCACCAAGGCCATGACCATATGGCCGAAATTCTGGAGGTTTCGGTGATTGAGCTGGACGAGCGGCTCGCGAAACTGCAGCGCATCCAACGAAATGACCTCTCTGTCTTGATAGATGCAGAGATAGGGAAGTTGATTGCTGAAATCGAGGCTTCCCATCGGGCCGATGTGAGCAGTTGGGAGCGTGAAGTGGCTGGGACTGAGGCTGCGGTGGAGCAGTTGTCTCAATCTATGGAGAAGACGACGGAGAAGCGGGCTGCGGTGGACGCTAACATCGCAGAGGTTGATGCTCAGATGCGCCGTCTTGAAGACCAGCGGGCCCAACTTCAACTAGAAGCTGATCGTGTCCTGGCTGAACACGTGGCATTCAAGCAGGAGGAAGCGACTCTTGCTCAGCAGCGACGACAGCTTGATGAGAAGTATGAGAGTAAAACTTCTGCTGAGGTTGTCGGATTAATGCGTCAAGAAGCCGAGCTGCGAGTCCAGGCGAATGTGGAAACTCGCACTGCCGACCTGAGACGTCGAGTCAGAGAACTCTCATCCCACCCTGGGGAGGATCGGGGATTGTAGCTTCTCTTCTTTTTATGTGTTTTTTTTTTGCAACTCTTGCTGGGGAAATATCGTATTTCTGTACTCCCCCCCCTTTTTTTTGAAAAATAAAGAAATACACTATCTCTTTGTGATGTGTTCATTTTTGATCTCATGAACTTGATGATTTATGTGGACCTATTATCTTTTGCGCACCTTGGTTTTTAGGTACAGATAATAAGTTTGAAGGAACCAACATGTTTGCTCAGAGGTAATGTGGACATGGCAATCATTAGGTTCAAATGATAGAATCCTCCTACTCAGAGGTATTTATGGACGTGGTAGGAATGATCCTGGGGGATACGCTGAACAACTCAGAGGTAATGTGGACGTAGAAGTTCTGCGATCAATGTACGACAACACATGAGTTGTTTGTACGGGATGTTTACTCAGAGGTAATGTGGACGTGGTAAACATGAAGGATAGCGTAAGCTCACGAAATGTAAGGTTCCGCTTTGTAGGATATAGAGAGACAACTCAGAGGTAATGTGGACGTGGTTATCTTTCTACGGAAGGATGTCACGGAACAGCTGGGTTCCGGAAGCGATCGATTTTGTGAAAAGAGGTTGTTTGGGGAAATACATGTCTTGGAGGATGTCAAGAATAGTACTTCTTTAGGAACTTGCCGTTGATGGGCATCATGAACAAGTCCCCATTGGGTTTGGCGAGACGGTAAGCACTGTTTGAGTATACCGTCTCGATGATGAAGGGTCCTTCCCATTTGGGCTCGAACTTCCCTGGTGTCTTGTGAGTTAACACCATTGGCCTTCTGACTGCTAAAACCAGGTCGCCAACTTGGAAAGTTCTTTGCTTGACCTTCTTGTTGAAAGCCTGTGATATACGGGCTTGGTAAAGTTCGATGCGTTGTTGAGCTAGGAGACGCTTTTCGTCAAGTGTCTCCAGTTCCCGCAGACGACGACGTTGATTGTCTTCTTCTGTGAGATCGTTTGTGATTGCCACGCGGAGCGAAGGTATCTGTATCTCGAGAGGCAGTACTACTTCGCTCCCGTAGACCAGGGAGAATGGAGTGTTGTCTGTTGGGGTCCGTACCGTTGTGCGGTAGGCCCAAAGGCATTCGCCAAGCTTTTTGTCCCAGTCGCATTTGTTGGATGACACGACCTTTTTGAGCAGCCTGACGATAGTTTTGTTGAACGCCTCGGCCAATCCGTTTGCTGCCGGATTGTAGGCGGTTGAGGCCACGTTTTGAATGCGACTCTTGTCACAGAACCTGCTAAAAATGTGGCTGATAAACTGAGGACCATTGTCATGGATGATCCGTCGGGGTACCCCGAAACGGTAAATGACATGGTGTTTGATAAAGCTGACCACCCTGGAGCTTTTTACTTCCGCTAGTGGGACTGCTTCCGCCCATTTGGAGAAGTAATCGGTGATGGCCAGGATGAAGCGGTGTCCTCTCGATGAAGGAGGGGTGATTGGCCCTACAATGTCCATGCCCCAGGCTTCGAATAGCCAGGAGGAGACTGTAGGATGTAGAGGTTCAGATGGTGTATGTATGAAGTCTGCATGAAGTTGGCATGCATGGCACTTCTTAGCATATTCCACTGCGTCGGCAACCATGGTTGGCCAGTAGTAGCCCATACGTCGCAGTCGATCTTGCAACTTAGGCCCTGGTTGGTGAGCTCCGCAAGTTCCGTCATGAGCTTCTCGAAGAGCTTCTGCTGCTTCTTCGTTAGACAGGCATCGAAGGAGAAGCCCGTCGAAGGAGCGTCGGTACAGCATTTTAGTGGCTGTATCGTAGTAGAATCGAAGAGAGCGTCTCCTGACTGAGACGGCTTCCTTCGGGTCTTTCGGAAGGATTCCGTAGACGGCGAAGTCGATGAACGGGAATCTCCAGTCTCGGACATTAACATCGGTGTTCGTCGGCATGGCGTGAGCCATTTGCAAACATAGGTTGTTTCTGGGACAAATCAGGTCTCGGCCAGTCACCGTAACATAATGTTGAGTCCCAAGGGGCGCGGCCAATGAGGCTGCGAGGCCAGCCAGAGCGTCAGCCTCCAAGTTTTGTAGGCGGGGTACATGTTCGATGAAGAACCCAGTGAAGGTTGAAATGATGTTCAATGCAACTTCATGGTAAGGGATCAAATCTTCATGGCGAACCTCGTATTGCCCCCGAATCTGGTTTACGACGAGTTTCGAGTCGCCGTAGGCTTCCAGATGATCCACCCCCAGCTGTTGTGCTAGCTGGAGTCCCATGACGAGTGCATTGTACTCAGCAACATTGTTGGAGCACGGCTTCGAAAGGGAGTATGCGCGCTGGATGACCAGCTGATCGGGGGAGACTAAGACTACCCCCACTCCTGCGATGATTTGGCCGTTGGGGCCCGTTCTTGAAGCGCCATCGAAGAACATCCGCCAAATGGGGCTTCCTTCAGTGACGTTTGATTCTTGGACTTCATCCGGGATATCTTCATAGAGTTTTGAAGATTCTGGGATGGGGTGTGCAGCTAAAAAGTCAGCCAGAGCCTGACCCTTGACCGCCTTCTGCGGGACAAACACCATGTTGTATGGCGTTAGTAGGATCGCCCATGTAGCCAGCCGAGAATTTAATGACCCTGGCTTCGTCATGAGAACTCTGAGCGGATTGACTCGGGAGATGACGTGAATTGTCTGGCCCGAGACGTAATGACGAGTCTTCTGAATGGCAAACACCAAAGCCAAGCACTCCTTTTCAACGGGGTTGTACCGGTGTTCGGCCCCGATGAGTGTTCGACTGAGGTAGTAGATTGCTTGCTCGTAGCCTGCATCGCTGTTTTGAGCCAGTAAAGCGCCGAGGGAATGATCCATGGCACGGACGTAGAGGAGGAATGCTTTGCCGGTGACAGGTGCCACTAGGACTGGCGGGCTTGTCAAGTAAGCCTTGATATCGTCGAAAGCCTTTTGGCACTCCTCTGTCCAGACGTAAGAGACTCCCTTCTTCATGAGCTGAGTAAAGGGTTGACATTTATCGGAGTGGTTTGCTATGAACCTCCGGATGTATGCCAAACGTCCCTGTAAGCCCCGAAGTTTTCGAAGGTTCTTCGGAGGGTCCATGTTGAGGATGGCTTTAGTCTTCTCGGGATCGACATGAATGCCTTTTGCCGTGATGACAAAGCCCAAGAATTTGCCGCTAGAAACCTCCAGGAAGGATTTAGCGGGATTCATTTTGAGTTGATGTGCCCGCATGAGATCGAAGACCGTCTTCAGGTCTTGTAGGTGATCTCTTTTGAGGCGGCTCTTGACTGCGATGTCGTCAACATAGCACTCAACTGTCTTGCGAAGATGTTGACGGAAGATGGTGCTCATAGCTCGCTGGTACGTTGCACCGGCGTTCTTCAAGCCGAAGGGCATTACTGTGTAGCAGAAAACACCTTTCGGAGTCCTGAATGACGTGTGTTTTGCGTCATCGGGGAACATCTTGATTTGATTGTAGCCTGAATACCCGTCCATGAAGGACATGCGTTCAAAGCCACATGTGTTGTCGATCATTACATCGGTGATTGGGAGCGGGAATTCATCCTTTGGGCAAGCAGAGTTGAGATCCCTGAAGTCGATACAGACTCGTATCTTCCCGTTCTTCTTGGTGACAGGGACGACGTTGGCTACCCAGTCCGGGTGTTGTTCCTCACGGATGAAGCCACTGGTCAAGAGTTTGTCCACCTCCTGATCGATGGCGTTCATGATGTCCGGGCGGAAGCGTCGCTGTTGTTGTTTGATAGGTTTGGCATCTGGTAAGATGTTCAACCTATGCATCGCGATCTGTGGATCGAGACCCGGCATGTCTTCGTAGCTCCAGGCGAAGACGTCGATATACTCCTTAGCCAGTTGGACTAAAGATTCTCGGTCTTCTCCTTCCAAGCTTTTGCTGATAAAGATGGGTTTAGAAGAAGACCCATCCCCGAGGTCGATCTGCTCGACTTCGTCTTCGGTGGGAGGTTCTCGTAACTCAAAACGAGACTCCCATTGTTCTCCTAGACGTTGAGCCCAGGGTTCTTCTTCGAAGGGTTCCGGCGGTTGGTCCTCGCCTTCATCCTTCTGAGGTTGCGCCGATGTCATGTTAGCTGACAACACTTTCCTGAAGACTGATCCGATACTGGTATCGGAATCCCACGTCGATGCTTCAGACGAGTGGGAATGTTCTGTCTTCTGCGTCTGAACTCTCTGGAGTTGATGGCGGCGTGACATAGCCTAACCCCCGTCGAGTCCGATTATAGTAATCCTGTGGCTTTCCATTGGGCATCGAAAGCCGGACAGGGAGATGCCGACCCTTGCCGTAGTTTAGGCCTTTATTGCTTTTCAGGTCGTATATAGCCCATCTTTTGGATGATGTGCTTAGCCGCATCCGTGTATCGATAGACTTGTACTCTGCCGGTATCAGGTTCGGGCTCGATTGACGGGAGGTTCCGACGACGCTCGATTTTGCCCGAGATGATGGTGCCTTCGTCTCGGCTTCGTGGAGGGACTATGAAGACTCCTTGAGACGGGACTATTTGATTGTGGTAGACGATCGTTACTTGTATTTGCAACGACCGTAGAGCGTTGTCTAATGTATACATGGCATTCCAGTGTGGAAGACAAGAATAATTGAAAGACACTCTATTATTGATAAAGTACAAGACTTTATCCCGTGGGATTACATTGTCGAAGGAGGGTGCGTCTACATCAGCAGAGATATATTCGCCAAGCTCCTCATCTATAAGCACTGGGGCCGGATCAGGAGAGTCCTCCACCGCTCTGACTTTGGGGTCTGAGAGGGTTATGTGAGCCCTCTCCGGCATCTTGGATGATTACGGCGGCTTGCCTTTAAGACGCACCTTGAGGGGTGCCTCAGTTGCGCCTTCGATGAGTGGCGCCTTCCCTTATAATTTTACCACCAGGGGAGCCGCTGTTTGTGGTGGCTTTCCCTTGAGGCGTATCTTCAGGGGAGCTTCGCGAGCTGGCGCTTTTCCTGATAGCTTGATGCTCATTGGAGGCGCCTTCTGGGGTGGTCTCCCCTTCAGACGGATTTTCAAGGGGGCATCAGGAGTCACTTCGGGCTCCAAGTTCGGCTCTGTTGCCGTCTCTGCTTCATCATCGGCATCGTTGGCTTCCTCCTCGTCAAGTGGCTTGTACAAGTCGGAATCGGTGAAGTAGGCCTCAATCCCTTTGAAGGGATCGATATCTGCAAACTCCGTCCGGATGACGCCGTTGGTGGATACATATTTCATGCATTGGTGGAGCGTGGAGGGCACCACCATGTACTCATGTAACCATGGTCGTCCGAGTAAGATGTTGTAGTTGACCTCGGCATCCACCACATAACAAGTCACCTCAGTTTTGAGGCTGCCGATGTGACACTTCAGCCGGATCTTGCCCAGTGGCTCGCTCTTGCTGGCGTTGAAGCCGCTGATGGTCGTATTGGAGGGCGCCAGCCGGTACATTGGGATCCCCAGCTTTGATAGCAGCGCCTTTGGAATGATGCTTAGGGAAGACCCCGGATCGATCTGAATCCTGCTCACCTTTACCGAACCGATGTACCCTGTGTAATACAACGGTCGGTTATGTCGGTGATGCTTGAGCAGCATGTCTTATTGGGTGAAGGTTATGTTTGGGATAACTTCATCCGCACAATGACAGTGTGCACAAGTAGTTGGGAGGTCTTCAGGCTGCTTGACCTGACTGAGAAAGGATTCGGCATCCTTCAGAGCTTTGCAGAGAGCTTCTCGGGAGTCCTTGGAGAGACGCAGGAGCTCGAACAAAGACAGGCGTGCAGGAGTACTGGCCAGTTGTGCCAGAATGTCAAAATTGTGGGGCTTGGCTTGCCCCGAAGCATTTTCTTTCCGCAGAGGTCTGTCGAAACGGGCCTCCACTTGCTTTTGTTTATTGGCTGCTGAGGGCTTGGATGGACCCTCCTCAGGGATGGTGCCAGGAGGCACCACTTCGGCGGCAGCTTCACCGGGCTGGGAGTTCTGTTGTGCACGTGTCTGCACAGGAAGCGCCTCTTCCGTTGAAGAAGAGACCGTGCGGCAAGACTTGATCTTCCTGCCTTTTGCTTTGGAGGTAGGGCGTACCTCCGGTTGAGTTACCTCGGAGACGAGGTCGGGGTGAACCCAGAGGACCTCTCCTCGAGATGTGGTGAGTGGGACAAGTCCACTCACATTGTCACGGGTGGGTGGCAAATTTACCACGTCCATTGTCGCCTTAGGGATGGGGACGACGCCATCTTGTGTGGTAGTCGGCGGCAAGGTGCCAAACTGAAGTGACACCATATTAGCTGACACCGTCTTCTCTTCGTAGTCGACGGAGATTACATCCGCATTGATCATGCGCTGGATGTAATTTTTGAGGACGTAGCAGTCCTTAGTCGGGTGTCCGACAAACCGATGGTAGTGACAGTACCTCGGGTTGTCCACTTTCCCGACTTCATCGGGCCGCTTCGGGTCCGGAAGCTTGATCTTGTCACCCTGCTTCAGTATCTCAAAGAGTTGTAGGGTGTCGTCATCATTGAATGAATACACCTCCTTGGGTCTCGGTGCCAGTGGAGGCTTTTGAGTAGGCGCAGATGCGCCCTTCGAGGCATTAACAGTCAATGCCTGTTTCCCCTTTGTTTCTCGTCCGGAGTTGTTGGTTGCAGACTTTTTTCCCTTATCGTCAAAGGCGGGGAAGCTAACACCCAGAAGACGTGCATTGGCCGCCTTCTTCTCTGCAGCTTCAGCTTCAATGATTAGGGAGCTCCAGTCGGGAGGGGGAGTAGAGTTAAGCCAGAGCTTTACTGCAGGCAGCATGTTCATACTGCAAGCAGAGAGAAGCGCATGTTCTGGCATGCCTGGAGGTAGCCTGAAGCAGGCCTGACGGAAGCGTTCGATGAATGCCCGAACCGTTTCTTTGTCCTTCTGGCGTATCTCAATGAGAGACGCCATCGTCATGTCCTTCCCACCGTCGTAGAAGCGGTCGAGGAAGAGGCGTGTCAGGTCGTCGAAGGACGATATGGAATGATCGGGGAGGCTGCAGTACCAGTCATACGCCACCCCTTTCAGGGCCCCAACAAAGATGCTGATGAGGAGCGCGTCCTCCTTTGGAAGATGCCCTGTCTGCGACTGGAAGTACGTCAGGTACCGTCGTGGAGAGTCCTTCCCGTCATACGGCGTGAGTGTTTGTGGTTTATACTCTGGGGGATAAACCACCTTGTTCCACTCAAGGGGATAAGGCTGGGGAATGCCCATCTTCTGGCGCTCCTCCTGCCTGTTCTTGGACTCGAAGCGCTCCCACAGATCTTTGATCATTTCGACCACGTCCTCCGTGGAGCTAGGAGTCGGAGAAGGAGGTACTACCTGGAGTGGAGCGTTTGAGGGCTCCGATGTCCGGGGTGCTTCTGTGTCTGAGGGTGTCCGCTGGAGGGGCACACTCGACTCTCCATTGGCTCCTGGGTCGGGACCATTTGAAGGTGTCCTGATCAAGGCCGACCGCATCTCAAACACTGCTTGAGTCAGTGCTTGCATTGAGGCAGAGAGGGTTTTGAGTCCTCCCTCTAGCGAGTCTATGCGCTGGACAATGTCCTGTGGCGGCGCATCAGTCTCAAGATCACCCCCGGTCATGTATACTGTCATGACACGGCCGGAAGTGGATGGATTAGTTGAGGCTTCGCTCTCAGCCTCGCTCTCATGTGGGGGAGTGACTTCTCCTGGTGTTTGGCCACCCCCAGCCACATTCTGGAGTTCGTCTTCGACAGGCGCATCTGCAAGGGCCTGACTGCCCTCACCTCTGTCTTGAAGGGCCTCTTCGTTTTCAGCACTACCCCCGGCGGTGTCCTGGAGGACATCGTCCTTTTGAGGGGCTTCAGGGAGGCCATCTTCGCCTTGATGAAGATCCGCCGCAGCTGTGCTTTGGACATCTTCGTCTTCGGAAGGAGGCTCGACAAGGGTCTGGCTACCCCCAGCTTCCTCCAAGGACTTCTTCCTCGACCGAGTGCCTTCGAACACTCCAGAGGTCGTGACAGCTGCCTTGGTTTTCCTCGGCTGGCTTTTGGATGAAGACGAGGAATTGGCAGTCGTCTTCCGGACAGATGAGGAATTGGAGATCACGTTGCATGACGCAATCTTTAGTTCCTCTTCTGCTGACACCTTCGTCCCAAGGCGATGTCGGAGGGGTGTCGATGATTGTAGCCGTTGGAAGATCGACTGCTTTGGCGGTACTGCCGTCTTGCAATAGCAGTTGATGGTGACCACTGCACAAGTGTGCCCCATGAGAGGCGCATCGTACTTGTTGGTCAACTCTCCTGACCGGCGCTTGTGAGTGATCACGTTGCGCAAGTCGTTGGAGGAGAGTGCTACCTTCACACCCCTCTCAGGCGCATGGCAGGGCCAAGCGCCGGGGTGGTCGGGTGAGTGCTGCGCCCCCTGATCTAATACCAAGCACGCATCACGATCAGTAGTGGGGGAACCACAGTATTTGAAGTGACTTGAACGGACCTCGAACGCACAACCAGAGGAGGCGCGGGAGTTCAAGACCACAGAGTTTGCCTCTCTTGGCTTGGTTGTGCACGCAGTGAATGCGCCCAAGCGAGATGAGGACTTTGAAGGTCGACTCGTTGTCGGTGCAGAAGCACTTGAGTCAACCTTGTACAGCTTGCCATCGGCAGCACGCGTGATTGTAAGCGCGTGCCTCTGGCCGGCTGCTGGCATAGCACGTTTGTGGCGCATGGCCCGTGCCGCCTTGGATTTCTTCGTACCAGCCCGCTGGGGCGCATAGTACTCAGCATCCAAATTCTTCTCGCCATTACAGCGAGTGAGTCTGTCAAAGACAGAGGCTCTTTGTGGCGCATCAGAAGTGATGCGCGGGGCATTGGCTGTGCCCCTGCTCCGTCGACGTATCTTCCTCGTCTGAGAGGAAGATGGCTGGGGAACGTGGTCAGCCGCACGCTTCCTCGAGAGATGCACTGCATCAGCGGGCGCACCTTGACTGCTGAGGACGTCAGCAGGAAGGGAAGGCTGGACGGGCGCATCCCCTTCGACGGTGGTGCCCGAGGCGTCGACTTTGCGCACCCAGACTGCGCGGGTCTTCTTCGGCTTCGACAGCCGCTTCGAAGGACTCGCACTTCCTTCAGAAATGAACTCCTCGTACGCCTGTTGATTGAGGCGCACTACCAGCGTCTTGTGGGAGGAGCCCACCTTCACGTCGTCGGCCTGTGACACGACTTTTTCGGTAGAGGAGAAAGAGGTCCCCAGCAGAGTCGCCAGCTTGTTTGCCATTAAAATTGTTTTGATTGAAATCTTAATACAAACAGAACAGTGATACAATATAGGACTTAGATGTAGTCCTAGGAGTACACTTTTGTTTAAGCTGGGTCCTTAGTGCCAATGGAGCGAGTGGTAATGCGTTGACTCCGTTGACCGGCTGACGGCGGTTATCGGTTCTCTGAAGGTGTTGATTGCTCTGGGTGCTGGAGCTTGCTGAGAGGAGGAAGACGTTGAGTGTCTAGAACTGCCTCTCCGGTGATTCTCTGTTGTAGATTCTCTGTGAGTCTTGTGTTCTGAGTCTCTGTGTGTGTGTGAAGGGGACGATCCTTCTATTTATAGTTCTGCAGGCTGGCTGCTCATGCGCGCATATAGGATGCGCCGGTGTGGGGACGCCACGTGGAGGTTACTGATGGAGGCGCATGGATGCTGCGCCCTGATCGAGGGGGAGAACTCTTCATACTGCTGTTGTGAGCCGGCACGTAGCAGAGAGAAGATCTTTCCGTTGCTAAAATCTTGGATGAGTTGAGTCAAAAGACACGTGTCATCGACTCATGGTTCGAAGATCTCGGATTTGGTGGAGAGAAGTGATCTGGTGAGCTGCGCCATGGATCGGGCGCAGGAGGAGGCTGCGGCTCATAACCTTTAGGAGTTACAAACCATTTGGGGCGCATGGCTTTTGAGGCGCATGCAGGCGACTTTCCTTCTGTCTTTTGGGATCAAAGATCAGTCTGGGGCGCATGGCTTTTGAGGCGCATGCAAAACTTCAATCGGAGACTCTTCTTCTGTCTTTAGGGATCAGTGAAGGGTCTGAGGCGTATGGCTTTTGAGGCGCATGCTGGTTTGGACGCATGGCCGTAGAGGCGCATGCGGGTGTGGACGCATGGCCGTAGAGGCGCATGCGGGTGGCCACGTGGCAGTAGCCGTCGGAATAGAGTCATGATGATGCTGACGTTGCCGACGCTTCATTTTCTGAATAAAGCTGTCAACTGTTCAGACTTTGGGAGGCGTGCTGCCAACTCTGTCAGTTCAGCATTTAATGTTGGTGACGTTCGATGGACAGCTGAGTGGGCGCGTCGGTTGGCGTTCCACTCAGTATGGAGATGTGTGGGGGCGCACCCTCTATAATGCGCCGAGTACTGTAGGGCGCGTCTGTGTGATGCGCCTGATGCCGAAGGGCGCGTCCGTGTGATGCGCTGTCTGGCTGGCGCATCGGACATGTCTTTTAATGATGCGGCTGTCTCGCTCTTCGAGTGCTATAAATAGCCGTTTGGCTGAATTCGAGGCGTCCGGTTCATCCATTTAATGTAAATTCATTGTACGGAATTCGGAGGGCCATCCACTTGGCACGTGGGTTTGATCTGCCCGGCCTATAAATAGTGGCATGGAGAGAAGGTTTGCTTCTCATTCCCTCACGTACTTCCAACATGAACTTGAACATGCGGGTGTATTCTGTTGACGAAGTGCTCCCGAGGGTGAAAATGAGACGCTGTGTTGTCTTTGATGCACTTGAAGGTGACTGTTACATCCAAAAGACGGAGTCGAGGGCTTCTGAGGCAGGCGGAAGGTGCCTGTTGCATCCAAAGATAGGGATGCTCGAGCCTCATCTCCGTTATTTCGGAAGAGCCGTAGATCGGAATGGCGGTGCAAGGCTCTCTCTTCCTGCAAAGTGGGGTTTCCCCACTTTGATCGTGTCGAAAGCTGCTCCTTTAGCCGCGGTTTCGATTACGGTCTTCCTTCGGCTTTGGAGGCTCTTTCGAAGCCTCCCCTGGCCACAGCATTTGCGGTGCTCTTCTCTTCCTTGGTTCCAGCCAGAGGGTTAAATGCTTTGCTTGGCGAAGCACTTATCAGGTGAGCCTGGTTGGAAGAGCGGCACATAACTGGGCTCTGCTCGGCCAGGTGAGCTTGGCTGGAAGAATTTGGCTGAAGGGATGCACATAACTGAGCTGCTGAAGAGATGATGGGATGCGCCTGGATGGAGGCGCATGGTATTTGCTGCGCCTAACTGACAGCGCATGGTGACTGCTACGCCTATCGGAAGGCGCATGGTGGCTGTTGCGCCTGTCTGGAGGCGCATGGTGGCCGCTGCGCCTATCTGGAGGCGCCTGGTGGCCGCTGCGCCTATCTGGAGGCGCCTGGTGGCCGCTGGCTGTAGATCTAGGATCTTTCTTTTGTAGAAATTCTCCTTTGTACAACCTTTTCTAGACATGTAATAGACTTTTATAAAAAAGTCCTTCTTCAAATGTCTATACTTATTTGACTTTACTGTGAAGTTCTTCGTCTGAGTTCTAGCGCATATAGTGTCTGGCGCACGGGCTTTCTGGTTATGAAATTCCATGCTTCTACAGCTACCTAATGTTGGCAACTAGAGATTAGCAAAAGAAAACTCGATAATAGGCTAGCTCTAACTTTCCAATCCTATCTGGTTACCCATAACTAAATACCTACAAGCTAAGCACACCAATCACAAATACCACATATACATAAGCTCAAGAACCACAACCCATCACATATATCCTAAGTATCTCACATGCAATCTATATGTATATAGGCCTCTCAGTCTTAGGTGAACTACAACTATACTCAAGGACGGGCTCTGGTCACTGGGTGCCTCACTGGAAGGATAGAGGAAACAATAAATAATCATCAAGGTTGTATGGCATACTAACATCCTATATGTATAAACTGGTTGGTATTATAGATAACAGAAGAATTATCTGCAATGGGTTACTATTCTAGTACCAATGCTAACTATCACATCTAGGGTACAGACACTCTACAAGTCACCATATCATTATACTATGAAGGAACCACCTACTCAAAATACAATCTGTTAATCATATGCGTCTATCCAAAAATTATGTTGTCCAGAGTCTTTATCATGCTAGTGAGCAAGGCTACGATAATCACAGAGTCATTGACTAAGGTATGTACCTCTAGGTTAATGGTATTTAAAATTTTCACATTGCCGTATGCGACGGCGAAAACCTTAAATTCCCATACCCGAGAAATACGTCCAAAATCTGACTACGTGTCCTCACTATGCCAACTAACACGACTATCGAAGATTCTAGATCCCATGATTTAGGTGACCTAGCCCATATGATTTTCTCAGAAAGGAAAAAAGAAAACAAACATAACAAAAGAGCAACATAACAAAATTAATCAATCAACAAGGAACAGATGGAACCGGATTTCAAGGTAGTTATAAAAGATAATTTCGGGAATGGAATCAAGAAGAACAAAACTTGCAACAAGATCTCCAATGGTCTGTGCATCCTTGACAGCCCTGACGATAGCTCACCCTGCTGGTTTCTTCTGGTCTGCTGCTGATGCTGCATGAACCGCTGCTGCTGAGAGAATTAGAAATGACGAGAAAAAGTTTCCGTACAGACAGAGGTGCACCTCCAATATAACAGAAATGCCAACCTGAGTCGGCACAACAAGAGCTGCGGTCTCGAGGCCCTGATGAACAGGACGAGAGGTGGCCAGCCTCTCGATAGTATTCCCCGAACCGAAGTGATGAGATCGTGTCTTCATAACCATCATGAAAACAGATCAAAACAAGAAGCAATTTCTGAGAATGAAGCGAAAATTCAAAGGAGGACAGTTTATATTCAAAGGGAAGTCAATAAGCAACAATTTTAGACAAAAGGAATCTGATTAAGAGTTTTTCCTAATGTGATTGAGTACCTCCAAAAATAATCCTAATCCTACTGCAGGCTGTAGTGATACTCTAGTTCGAATACCACTACTTAAACTCGACCTGCATGGCCACCACTAAAAACGTGTCACGACCCGTACCCACTGTGAGGGTACGAGAACGTAACAGCGTCCAGCCTACGCCGCAGTATCAGCGGTAGAATGCTGTTCTAGGTCATGAACTATAACTAACATAATATGAATACTCTCCATAAGGAGGCCAACACATAGGTACAACTCAATCACAATCTATGGTAGAATGTAGCACGATGAAATAGATAAGAAATCCTCAACTGAGGTACAACAGAAATGAATAACAATCTCAACATCTCTAAAAATATACAAACTCTAGAATCAAGGACAACAACTAAACATGAAAAGGAAACAGTCTAAGCTATCTATACTAAGCAAGGTATCGTCCTCAGCAGCTGCCTGAACCTCCCCAGGGGTCCAGGTCGCGAGTGTCATCTAGGCAAGCTCCAAAGTAAGGGGTGCAGGGTTCCTCATCATCCTCTGTAAAATTTTCAACAGGTCCAGTCAGGACGGGAGCGAGCACAATACATCTCAACAGTTCATAGCAGGTTAGAAAATATAATCATGCAGTAAAGTAAGATATAGATACTGAAAAAATGCAGTAAGTAAACAGAGAGAGAGAACTGTAATAGAAATATTTACTATAAATAAAGAGCTACCAGTGACTAGTGATTTAGAGTACAAAGTCGACATGTGAACGGCTTGATTTGTACATGGCTATACTAAAGAGGCGTACATGGCTATTCTACTTTGGAATTGTTCACATGGCTATTTTACTTCCCCGTACCCCCAATTAATACACAAGAATCCAACCAGGTTATGTTATGATTCTATGTAACAGCCCCCGAATGGTGGTAAGCCCCCAAAGGGTGATAAGCCCCCAAAGGGTGATATGCCCCCAAAGGGTGATAAGTCCCCAAAGGGTGATAAGCCCCCAAAGGGTGATAAGCTCCCAAAGGGTGGTACATAGTAGTCCCATAAATGGGGTTTCTGGGAAACCCAATAAATGGGATAAGGATTCAAAGAAGACTCTGTGATCATATGAGTATATGTCACAAGTGATCAAAGAACCAAAGAAGCATAGTGATACGCCATGTAAGTGAAACGCACAGAACATAGAGTACCCCGATGCTCCCTGAAGGGATAACATCTCAAGAAGGGATCCATATAGTACTAATCCGTGTGACCAACGTGACAGTATCAAGTAAAGTAATTTAATGCAGGAAATAATTCTAAGCATGATATGAAATGATCAGAGAATGTACTCACCTCGTATCTGAATGTCTGAAGTAAATGTACTGTCCGAGATGAGGTACCTGACTCCTAGTTAGAGCAACAAAAGTCAAGATGTATACAGAGGGTGATATATGAAATGTACAATGAATCTGCATGCTGTCTAGGTCAAACTAGACTAAAGTCAACACTTGGTCAACTCTAGTCAACCACATTAGTCAACTAGGTCAAGTCCTAGCCCAAACAAGTCTAACAAGTCTCACTAGGCCTAACCAAGCCTATACTAGCCAATCAAACATGATTCCCAAGTCACAGAGCAAACACACACCATTCAAGTAACACAGGTTCACATAACCCAACTCATATGCATATTCCACATACACAAGGCTACACAAGGATACCATAGGCTACACTACACAGGCCATGAGCCAAATTCATACATTAGGCAACACATATACCAAGTACCATATATACATACCAATTCCTATATGTCTATATACATACTATCTATATATGCAAAAGCAATATTTATATTATATCACATATTTCACATTGGTATATATATATTATATATACATATGTACACATATAAAGGATAGGGGAAAAATCATGCTTGTGTGTGTGTGTGCTGACATAGTGGCATGTGTGTGTGTACATGAGGGTAGGCATGTGTGTGGGGAAGTGTCAATGAGTGAGGGTGTGAGGGTTATATAGTGTTGTGTGCATTGTGTGTGGAGTGATATTGAGGCATGACAGTTGTGTAGCAAAGTATCAATATGAAGTTAACATTCACATATATGAATTCTAAGGTATCTCTTATTCAGTGAACAGAACTAAATTCGAGTTACATTCAATCTAACATTCAAACCATAATAAAAATCTAAATCTCAGTTCAGTGTTACATCCAGGAATCCACCTAACATGAACTATTCAATGCTTAAGAAATTAACATTCAATTAGTTTAAGGGAAGGAAATGGAATCAAACTCAGTCAAGCGGGAAATGAGAACACTCAGGTTAAAGGATTCATTTCACTATCAGTTATATAGGAAAGATGAAATCAGTTCAAGTTAAGAAAAAATGGAAAACAGTGCAATGTGTGGCAGGAAATCAGTTTTGCATGTGTGGTGAATAGATTTCAGTTCATGGTGTGTGTGTGTTAGGGAAATTCTGAAACAGGAAAACAGTGTGCTAATGTGTGTGTGTCTAGAGAGTGAGGGTGTGAGGAAAGTGTGTGAGCTAACATTGCATGTGTGTGTAATGTTCAAATGTGAAAACTGAAAAGGTAAACAGGGGGTATAGGCATATCCATATGAAACAGGGAGAGGGAATTTAGGGTGACATTATAGGAAATCAGTGCCACATTGTGTCCTGTGTGCATTTAGAATAGTGATATAGGAAATCACATATTGCAAAACAAGGACATAGGAAAATGGTTCACAGGTTCAGTCCAAACAATACCCAATTTCAGTAAAAACAAGAAATATCTCTGGTTTTAAGAAGAACAAACATTGAAATAAATTAAAAGGAAATCAGTTCAGGGAATGGGAATTAGTCCAATACAATCTAAACTTCCTCTAAGTCCCTACCCAATCTCTGCTATAACACAGAACTTAGTTTCACATTTCGAAGGAATGGGAAATCAATTCAAGTTCATATCAGTTCAAAGGAAAACAATATTGACAGTTAATCAAGAATTTAACATTCATTTATAGTATACAGAAAAGAGCTAATCTCAGTATCAGTTAACAGTTGACAACCTATACAATCGCATTCACAAACAACAGTTATACCAAGGAAAGATTGTCATTCGAAAATCTCAGGTTTTGCATAGGAAAACCAATTTAGTTTATAAAACACATTCAGGTATTGACAGTTCAGTACAATCATGCTTAGATTAACACATAGGATCATTTAATAGTTCAAATTCAGTTAATAAGGAAGATCCCATACATAATTGAAAAGGGAAGGAAATCAGTCCATCAAATTATTCTCAGGAAATGGGAAAACTGGAAAAGTAAACTCGGGTTATCAGCCAATTCGAAAACCAACCCAATATTCAAAATCTCATTCTCACATCCAAAAGCCTATAATTGAATTTAAAAACTTAGCTAACATGATTTATAATATGTGGGGATAGTTTACAGTGAAAAATATTACTAAAACCGGGATTAAATTGTTAGGAAATTAACTGGGAAAACTATGTATCAGCTCGTATCAGAAAATGCCATTCAAAGCCTCATTCGAACCAATATTCCACCAAAACTTATTCTATTGTGAAGACCTAAGCTAACATAGATTATACAACACATATAGGATCTAATTAATCAATTAAAACTCAATTTAAAATCATTTAAACGAATTAATCACAAGAACACAAACACTGTGCACAGAGCCGCACAGTGCATAACATGTGCATAGGCAAAATCGTGTCCGACACGACACGAGGGTTCGTGTCAGCCTGGGGTTCTCCTGTCAGTCATGAGAACGACACATGTGTCAAGTCTTGTGGGTCCAAACGCTGTGTGCACAGAGCAGTGCCGCCCGAGTAGCAGGGCATGCCACCTGCCCGCACGCACGTGTGCACGACCACGTGTACGTGTCCAAAAATCGACACGACACAACATGAAAATGTGTTCAGAACACAAGAAATGCACAAGCGAGATCAAATCCTAATTTCCTATTCAAACACAATCCTAAAATTAGGTCAAAATGTCCTTTGAGGCATTTCACCAAACACCTACACATATGGGTTGATACGTGTCCGACACGGACACGAAATGGACTCGAATTCTAGGGGTAGCTATTCCTACAACTAGGTTAGGGCTAGGGCATCCTAGAAATGCAATTAAACAGAAATTACATGGAGTAGATTGAAATATACCTATTGATGAGCAAAGGGTCAAAATCTCCAAATGGAAAGGGTTCCTCAAGCCACCAAACTCCCACGAATTGTTTCTTTCCTGCAAATACTCATTACCAACAGCAAGTAGACTAAAATTAGGTCCTATTACAATTGGTTTGAAGGAAAATGGAGATGAAATGAATTTTCTATGATTTTAGAAAGATGGAGACTCACCTCTTCCAAAATAGCAAATAATTCCTAAGGAGGCTAGCCCTAATTTCTAGGAGGGGATTAAATAGGGGGAAAGGATCAATGTGGCTGCCATGGACTGATTAGGGTTAGGGTTGGTTCATGGTGTGGGCCTATGGGCTATAAGTCTCAAGTTATTAGTCATGACTTGTGAAATCACAAGCCATTCCTTAAACAATTCAAATCCTATTTTCTCAAAATAAATTTTAATGGGTTAATTATCACTAACTTAAGTCAACCTAGGTTTCCATATCCTAATCACATAGTCATGACCTAGGTTAGCCGCTAGGTTAGTCTCCAAAGTCAACATAAGTCAAAGTCAACTAAAACACCAAAATCAATTATACTAAAAATATCTAAAAATCACATTAATTCCAATAAATCTAAATAATACATAATAATTCCAAATAATTCTCTAAATTACAAAAATGACTAAAATACCCCTCAATCTAGAAATGATAAATGAAATACCCTAATCACATGGCTAGGCTCTAGGGTTACACTAGCAAGACACCAAATCATAAATCATGATTTAAAATAGTTTTAAAATAATTAAAAATCAATAAAAATCATAGAAAATTTTAAATACCATAATTAAATAAATTAAAATACAAAATTTCAAAATTACCCTTATGTGGAAAACTGGGTGTTACAATCCTACCCACCTTATAAATATATTATTTTCTCTCTCATATATATATATATATATATATATATATATATATATATTTATAATATATATAACTCTTTCTTTCTCTCTCTTCCTAAAATAACTTCTACACACACAAACACCCCCTCTCCCATGTCAGCCGAACACCCCCTCTCTCTCTCTAAATATCTCTCTCTCCCTCTAAATATCTCTCTCTCTAAATATCCCATTCCTTTTTATATATATTAATATACACACACACACACACTCATATACAACACCCTCACCCATCACCATCAATACAAACTCCCCCCCTCCTGTACACGTACGAGCAGCACCCCCCTTTTTTCTTTTCTTCTCCACACTCTTCCTTCTCCTTCTTCATTTCATTTCCTTATTTTCCATTCTTCTCCTCTTCCAACATCATCACCATCATCTAACACCATCACCATTGTCATCACCTACACCACCAAAACCATCATCCCACTCCACCTCCTCCACCCTTGTCGACCGGCCACGGCCACCACCGGTGCGTCGTCGCCGCCCCCCGACGCGCCGCCGTGACAGGCTAACGCCGCCGCCGATGAGGCAGCCCGCAGCAGCAGCATGCAGCGCAGCTGCAGCAAGTAGCAGCGCGGCAGCAGCAGCCGCGTGTGGCCGCGCGCCGCCGCCGCATGGCCGGCCGCCCCCATGCCAGCAAGCCCCCCCAGGCCGGGCGCACACCCTCGCACCCTCCCGTAGCGGCTACCGTCCTCCGGGATGCGCCGTCTAGGCGATCCATGAGTTTTGCACGAGATCCCGCCGTGACGCGCGCGGGAACGGAGTGCAGTTTCGACGTTACGGGACAGCAACTTCACACACATTTTTCGGGAAATCTGACCGTTGGATCGGCAATTTTATTGCTCCGTCTCAATCTCGGTATATACCCCTTCACTCTTCTAAAATTTCACCCGTTAATTTCATCGTTTGATACATCAAAACCGGCCACCAAGTTGACCGTTTAAATTGTGTTATTTTTGGACAGTTTTGCGGAGCCAACTTTGTCGGTTCGTATCTTCTCCATCGCGGCTCCGTTTGGCGTGCTACCAGTTCCTATGCGAATATGGTATAACCCTCTTCCTGCCCCCTTTAGATTTCATTTCAGTTTGAGCTTGTTAGGTCGGTCGAATTCGACGCCAAAGTTGGTCGTTCGAATTCTTAGTATTGCACTTGTAAAATTTTATTTTTGAACCCGGGACTCTGGATTCAATTTCTGACACCACCAGTAGACTCGTGGCATCGTTCTGGCATGTTTTCATATTAATTTTGCTTGATTTGGAGAACGTGAGCCCTGGCACGCATTTCGGTGCAAGGCGGGTCCCACTTTCTGAGTCAACGGGACTTTTTGACGCCGGCTCATCGGAATCCAATTCTGGATATACCGTTGAGTTCGTATCGTCATTCTGGACTCGTTGACATATAATTTGCTAGGTTTTAGTGGACATTGGTTCTGGCACGCATTTCGGTGCAAGTCGGATACTAATATCCGGGCCAATGGGTCATTTTGAGATCGGCTCATCGGAATCCAATTCTGGATATACCGTTGAGTTGTATCATCATTCTGGACTCGTTGACATATAATTTGCTGAGTTCTGAGGACATTGGCTCCGACACGCTTTTTCGTGTAAATCAGATTTCCAATATCCGGGTCAACGGACCAATTTGAGATCGGGTCATCGGAATCCAATTCTGGTTATACCGTTGGGTTCGTATCGTCATTCTGGATTCGTGGACATATAATTTGTTAGATTTGGTAGACTAGAATTCTTGCATGTTTTTTGGTGCAAAGCGGGTCCGACACGGACACCGTTTTAATCCGAAATTACCTTTTTGCCCCTGTGTCCAAATAGACTTATGGACAGGCTATTCTAGCTGATTTGACCATTCTGGACACGTTGGTGAAGTTAGTTTCATCATCCGACAACATCTGTAGGTTTCACCCTATTATTATAATCTTTCTCTTTTGTGGTATTTTGAGATCTATCGATTCCAATAATTTCACCATCACTGGAATCGATATGTTGACCCTGTAGATGTTTATAGAGACTAGCTTTGGCCGTGTTTGACCATGGTTGACTACTTTGACTGAACGTCGAAGTAGAGTCAACATTTGACCTAGGTTAGACTAGAGTTGACCTTGGTTGACCAGAGTTGACCAGTTGACCAAAAGTCAACTGTTAGTCAAACATTAGCCTAGTTTGACCTAGAGTTGACCATAGTTGACTAGAGTTGACCAGTTGACCAAAAGTTAACTGTAAGTCAACCATTGACCCAGTTTGACCTAATGTGACCTATTTTGACTTAGTTGACTGAGTCTGACCTAGATTTGCGTAGCTTATACTATAGAATCAAGCCTAACACTGTTGAACCCTAATTAGCTTATATATATCTTATCTTTAGGTCTGTGGCATCACTCTGAGCATCGACCCCATTTGACAGCTCAGGACCGCAGGCGAGTACATTCACTGATAGTTTTCATTGTCTTGATATCTTCTATATCCGATTCAGTCGTAGTGTCTTACTTGATTCTCAGTCACGATAGTTCACGGACTAGTATATACCGGATTCCTGTCATGAGATGTCATTCTTGGATTTTCTTGGGATACTGGTACTTGCTCGATCTTGTTCTTGTACTTGTATTGACACCGATTCCTGAGAAGGAGTAGCTACCTTCTTATGGAATCTCGTGCCATGATGTGCTATGTCCGGATTCGTATACTATTCGGGGAATGGAGAATTTTATAGATAGTGTGATCAATGCCCACCTTGAGTTACTACTTGTATCATAGCTATACCCTCACCTCACGATGGGTACAGCCTGACCTGTGCTACTACTTGCTCCATAGCTTACCATCCCGGCCGGGCCGAGTCCACGTACTTGTAGCCGGTCGGCTGGAAGCCTGATCTTGACCCATACCAATCACATTATGCTATAATATTCGAGGCACATTTTATATTTACTTTATCTTATCATATATCCTGTTTTGTTCTACATTCAGTACTTTCTCACCATGCTATGATATTCAGATTACTCACATGTTCTACATGCCATTATATTGTACCTTGATTGGAGACTAAGCTCTGTTCGGGAGAAGAGTTACAACCCCGGTCCTTGTCTGGTTTAAGGGTTATAACTCAGCTTCCGAACGGTTCCCAAGTCTTCATATATCTTTGTCTTGTAGTTCATTATACTGTCTCTTATAGAATTTGTCAATTCACATGAAACTGCTGTTAGTGCTTGTACTTGCTCATTTTCCTGACAGGATACCGTTGATAATATTTTAGGAGTAGTTGTGCCATTAGTGGACTTCATGATGTTGCTAGCTGAGGTGGATCTCACTATTCTTCTATGTGAGTTGCCTGGTAGTTATCCTTAGTTCGTCTTGTTTTTCCTTCTTTATTTCCTGTCTTATGATTCCTTCTAGTAGTTTCTAGTTGTTCTTGTGCTTTAGTTATCTTTTTTGTCTTATCATCCCTAGCTGTTGTGATGTGACTAGAGTATATTTATAGTTATAGGCCTTCTAGACGTAGTGTATATTTATTGGGTACTAGACATCGTTCTACCGTCGATACTGCGGCGTAGGCTGGGCGTGGCCCACGTATTCGTATCTGTATATCCGGGTGCGGGTCGTGACAAGGATTCATTTCAATATCATTTATATAGGAAAGATGAAATCAATTCAAGTTAAGAAAAACTGGAAAACTGTGTAATGTGTGGCAGGAAATCAGTTTTGCATGTGTGGTGAATAGATTTCAGTTCATGGTGTGTGTGTGTTAGAGAAATTCTGAAACAGGAAAACAGTGTGCTAATGTGTGTGGGTCTAGAGAGTGAGGGTGTGAGGAAAGTGTGTGAGCTAACATTGCATGTGTGTGTAATGTTCAAATGTGAAAACTGAAAAGGTAAACAGGGGGTATAGGCATATCCATATGAAACAGGGAGAGGGAATTTAGTGTGACATTATAGGAAATCAGTGCCACATTGTGTCCTGTGTGCATTTAGAACAGTGATATAGGAAATCACATATTGCAAAACAAGGACATAGGAAAATGGTTCACAGGTTCAGTCCAAACAATACCCAATTTCAGTAAAAACAGGAAATATCTCTGGTTTTAAGAAGAATAAACATTAAAATAAAATGAAAAGGAAATCAGTTCAGGGAATGGGAATTCAGTCTAATACAATCTAAACTTCCTCTAAGTCCCTACCCAATCTCAGTTATAACACAGAACTTAGTTTCATATTTCGAAGGAATGGGAAATCAATTCAAGTTCATATCAGTTCAAAGGAAAACAATATTGATAGTTAATCAAGAATTTAACATTCATTTATAGTATACAGAAAAGAGCTAATCTCAGTATCAGTTAACAGTTGACAACCTATACAATCCCATTCACAAACAACAGTTCTACCAAGGAAAGATTGTCATTCGAAAATCTTAGGTTTTGCATAGGAAAACCAATTTAGTTTATAAAACACATTCAGGTATTGGCAGTTCAGTACAATCATGCTTAGATTAACACATAGGATCATTTAATAGTTCAAATTCAGTTAATAAGGAAGATCCCATACATAATTGAAAAGGGAAGGAAATCAGTCCATCAAATTATTCTCAGAAAATGGGAAAACTGGAAAAGTAAACTCGGGTTATCAGCCAATTCGAAAACCAACCAAATATTCAAAATCTCATTCTCACATCCAAAAGCCTATAATTGAATTTAAAAACTTAGCTAACATGATTTATAATATGTGGGTATAGTTTACAGTGAAAAATATTACTAAAACAGGGATTAAATTGTTAGGAAATTAACTGGGAAAACCATGTATCAGCTCGTATCAGAAAATGCCATTCAAAGCCTCATTCGAACCAATATTCCACCAAAACTTATTCTATTGTGAAGACCTAAGCTAATATAGATTATACAACACATATAGGATCTAATTAATCAATTAAAACTCAATTTAAAAGCATTTAAACGAATTAATCACAAGAACACAAACACTGTGCACAGAGCCGCACAGTGCATAACATGTGCATAGGCAAAATCGTGTCCGACACGACACGAGGGTTCGTGTCAGCCTGGGGTTCTCGTGTCAGTCATGAGAACGACACATGTGCCAAGTCTCGTGGGTCGAAACGCTGTGTGCACAGAGCAGTGCCGCCCGAGTAGCAGGGCATGCCACCTGCCCGCGCGCGCGTGTGCACGACCGCGTGTACGTGTCCAAAAACTGACACGACACAACATGAAAACGTGTTCAGAACACAAGAAATGCACAAGCAAGATCAAATCCTAATTTTCTATTCAAACACAATCCTAAAATTAGGCCGAAATGCCCTTTGAGGCATTTCACCAAACACCTACACACATGGGTTGATACGTGTCCGATACGGACACGAAATGGACTCAAATTCTAGGGGTAGCTATTCCTACAGCTAGGTTAGGGCTAGGGCATCCTAGAAATGCAATTAAACAGAAATTACATGGAGTAGATTGAAATATACCTATTGATGAGCAAAAGGTCAAAATCCCCAAGTGGAAAGGGTTCCTCAAGCCACCAAACTCCCACAAATTGTTTCTTTCCTACAAATACTCATTACCAACAGCAAGTAGACTAAAATTAGGTCCTATTGCAATTGGTTTGGAGGAAAATGGAGTTGAAATGGATTTTCTATGATTTTAGAAAGATGAAGACTCACCTCTTCCAAAATAGCAAATAATTCCTAAGGAGGCTAGCCCTAATTTCTAGGAGAGGATTAAATAGGGGGAAAGGATCAACGTGGCTGCCATGGACTGATTAGGGTTAGGGTTGGTTCATGGTGTGGGCCTATGGGCTATAAGTCTCAAGTCATTAGTCATGACTTGTGAAATCACAAGCCATTCCTTAAACAATTCAAATCCTATTTTCTCAAAATAAATTTTAATGGGTTAATTATCACTAACTTAAGTCAACCTAGGTTTCCATATCCTAATCACATAGTCATGACCTAGGTTAGCCACTAGGTTAGTCTCCAAAGTCAACATAAGTCAAAGTCAACTAAAACACCAAAATCAATTATACTAAAAATCTCTAAAAATCACATTAATTCCAATAAATCTAAATAATACATAATAATTTCAAATAATTCTCCAAATTACAAAAATGACTAAAATACCCCTCAATCTAGAAATGATAAATAAAATACCCTAATCACGTGGCTAGGCTCTAGGGTTACACTAGCAAGACACCAAATCATAAATCATGATTTAAAATAATTTTAAAATGATTAAAAATCAATAAAAATCATAGAAAATTTTAAATACCATAATTAAATAAATTAAAATACAAAATTTCAAAATTACCCTCATCTGGAAAACTTAGTGTTACAGTTATATAGGTAGATATTTCTCGAGTATGTTCAAATGTTCTATTATGAGATGGATAGTTCTTCTTGCGACTCCCTGTTGTCATTTGAATCTTGAACGGACCAGACAGCTAGCCCTGAGGAACACAGAATAGTATATTATACTTTTAATGACGCTTTAACAAATTTTCACATGAACACGTCTTTATTTTGTCAAATTTTGGATGGGATTTGGAATTGGGTGCTGAAAGACATGGAGTCCGATACAGACAGCGCCAGCTCGGAGGGTTAATATCATCCCTACTGAAAAATATAGATTTAAGTTGGATTTGGACTGGACCGGTCCTAAGAAAACTAACTAGCCTGGAGGGTTGTCCTAGGGGTTATTAAAGTCCTAAGTCTTGTCGGACTTTCCCCCGGATCGGTTGGCTAGGGACGAAGTCTCGTTGACTCGTTAACGGTTGTTTAGCACTGATCGAATATGCTCCACATGTTGGGGTTGGCTTTCCTTCCGAATTCAAAACATCACAATCCCAACGTCGCATATATACACAACATTGATCACGCTGATGATATCTTGACCAGCTCCCAACTTAAACCATTATATGCTCTTCTATGATTGGAATATTTGCAAGTATGATCCCACTAACAAAACTAAAGCTAAATTGCTTCGTGTTTCATGATTTTCTGGGTATTTCCTTAGCCTGGGCAATAATTAGTCATGTATAGCGGGAGACTACTGGATGGATGGCCACCACTGCATGCTGATCATAGCCATTTTTCTGTCTATTTATGAAAAGACTCATGTTGGCCAAACAATTTTCATGTGGCGCTAGTGAGAATAAATATACATAATTACATCTATTTCCGGCTTAGAGAAGAAGAAGAAGAGGGATAAGATGAAGATCTATCACGAGATCGAAAACAAGATATTAAGGTCGCAAAATCTCAATAAAAATAGTTCACATTACGTACACGTCTCTCTCTCTCTCTCTCTCTCTCTCTCTCTCTCTCTCTATATATATATATATATATATATATATATATATATATATATATATATGCAAATGACCTCTAGCCTAGTGGTTAAGAGAGATGCATGCGGCCCAAGTGGTCGGGAGTTCGAGTTCCGGTGGAGGCCAGTTCGCAACAATTACCCAGTAGAAGTTTGGGTACAACCATGAATGAGAATTGGGAGGTGCAAAATTGTCAAACAAAACGGCTGAGAAGTAATAAGGGAGTGACAAATGGATCGTATGGACACTCTCTATGACGCCTAGTATTGTTAGGGTGATCCAGGAAAATATGAAATGTTAGGGTTTGCTTCCAACAAAAACCTTGTAATGTTAGAAAAAAAAAAATCTGAGGAATATAAAACAGTAGGATTTAAAATAGTTTAACATTATTCCATTCTACACGAAACCATTTCATGACCAAAGTAAGTACATCCTCTTTTCATCTTAATAGAATACTAAAATATTATTTGGGGCTAACCAAACAGAACTTGAAAAGAGAAAAGCGAAACCAAATGTGCAATGTTCAATTACTCAAATCAATTTTCTTTCATTTTTTTTCTTCTTCAACATCCAAAAAAACCGATCAAATGTTGGGCAGGCCTCTGGACTCTGGTTGAGAGACCTTTACTGTGGCAAGAGGAAGTCCTGCTTCGAGACGCATATTGCTCTTCTCTTGTTCATAACCGTATGAAATACTTGTTAATTAAGTTTATTAATTATTATTTTATTAATTAATTTTTTACAACACATATCTACATGTTCTTACGATTAGGAGGCTCGAATCCTTTTGGTCCCGTCTGGTGTTCGTAATACTTTTCACATGAGCTACAAGTGCTAAACACTTGTTGTTTAAGTGACTATGATACTTGTAAGGAGATTTAATTTAATCTACTAACAATACTTCTAATTATATTATCAAACTTAGTCTGGTGAACAAAAGATATGTATATATAGTGCATGCATCATGACTATAAAATGAGAGAGGCTGAACTTTTGTGAACATACGCAACACACAAGGAACTAGATCTTCAGCTCTTTCTACATCTATATATCGATCACATTCCATATTAGCCGATTCTTTGATATCCATCAGCAACGCGAGCCTTTCTTGCAGTAGAGTGCCCCCGCTGACACTGTTATAGTGCCCACGAGAGACGAAGGCCTGGCGCCCAGGCTCGACGCCTTTGCGTAGCTCGACGACGCTCCAACGCCGGACGGAGTGAAGTAGGCGCCGTTCAGCATCAGGTCGCCCTCAGACCTCCAGTTCCAGTTCTTCCACTGGCTCTCCCCCGCGTCCTCGCGCTTCGTCACCTACACACCAAAAATAACAAGTTAGTTATAAGAATATACACTACTGGCTTGTTTTAATATTAGCTCGGCCCAAATTTTTGGAAAAATTTTGAATTTATTTTTTTTAATGTTGTTTTAGTCATGTTTTATTTTCTCGTTTGGATTGAAGTATGAAACAATTAAGTGATAAGTAACTTTCAAAAAAATTGGTACATTATGTGGTGCAATGCAAGCATCCTCGCGTGTGTCGCTATAACTAAAGTTCAGTTTGTTTTAAAATTTTCGAAAATGCTAAAATGACCGCGGAAGGGGTGACCGCAGGCCTGGCCTGTGCCTATGTGTCCTTGTAGCACTGCCGTAAAATTTTAGATGCTAGCTCCGCCACGATATATATATACCTCTTTGGCAAACCTATCATTAGGTGCCAAGAACCTGTTCCCTTGGCTGTTTATAGTTGGTGCAGCGCTCCCCCCAATTGCATACATC